>CM055901.1:58101308-58478808 GCA_029582155.1 Panopea generosa
GAAGGTGGGTTTGCACTTGTTAAAAGTGAAGAATTAGGGACAATGAAGAACAAGTTTTAGTTTGTTTTCCAATAAACTTTTATTATATTTTAGTAAACAGTTGTATGTACATGAGACTAGTAAAAATGTATGTAAACATGAATAATATGCTTTACCAATTTATAAAACAAGATGCGAAAATTGGCCTTTATTACTCATCTTATCATAATCAACTCGTGCTGTATAAGTAATGTAAAAAACCGTTATGAGATTGTTTTCGAGGGTATGACTGACTAGTAAGATACATTTGGTGTTATCTTTTGAAAGCACGACATTTATTTGATATTATCTTTTTTGTGATTATAAAACACCAAGTTTTTCCTCTGGCGACAATAAAATTAGACAATTATTGTTAATTATAGTTTAATTGCTGTGTAGCCCGTGTGGTTCTGGCTTAGAATAGAATCACTGTCGATTTCTGCAGAGGGGTAGGAATCCTCCGAATGGGTGGTTCATTTTATCATTTTTTGTCATGTTCAATATTGTGGTTAAATTATCAACCCCTGTGTGGTTTCAGGGAGCCATATGAGTGATGGCAAGAATAGGATCACTGTGGCTTATGCATGTCGTAAGAAGCGACAATTTGATTTATTTGATAGAATTTGCTGAAACTCTGCAGTTCTGCAGGTATCAAGGTTCGAAGTTCATTATGCATATTCATTTGTTGATGTATTTTTTTTTAATTTGTATGTTAATTTGTTGTTTTTGTACATGTAGAGTGAACCTGGAATCGTCCTTTCTGTTGGCGTCGAATAACCTATAATGTGTTGGCACGCCGGGAAACCCTATTCATTCATTCATTCATTCATTCATTCATTCATTCATTCATTCATTCATTCATTCATTCATTCATTCATTCATTCATTCATTCATTCATTCATTCATTCATTGCTGTGTACGACTTGTTCTACACTTTAGATGTGCAACACTTAGAAAAGTGTGATAATAACATTTGTTTTGCTAGATTTGAAATGATGGTTAATCACAATATGAACCTGCTATACGGATACAGTAATGAAACAAGACTAGTATGAGAATCAACGAAAATATATCATGGTATCTGTTGCCAATAACAACATAAACAAACAATCTTTAACTGTAAAGAAATATTTAGCTTTTTTTCACTTTTGAGATATCATAATATCGATAATACCAAATTTGGGAGACAATGTAAATGTTGAAGAATTATAATAATGATGTAGTCTAGAAACAACACTGTCCACAGTACGACATTTTCAAATATTCATGTTAAACAAGAAACCTCAGTTAAATAATAATATTTAGTTTGAGTTTAATATTGTTAATATCAGGCATCAGATACAATTATAAATGGCAATGCATGAATCAATTTGGTTCCATTGTGTACCAATACATTATGGTTTACTCAATGCTAACAACGGGAAGATTCCAGGTTCACTCTACATGTACCAAAACAACAAATTAATAAAAAGGTTAAAAATTCACATCAACAAATGAAATGCACAATGAACTTAGAACCCCGATACCTGCAGAACTGCAGTTTCAGCAAGTTCTATCGTCTGACTCAAATTGTCGCTATTCTTGCCATCACTCACTAGGCTTCCTGGAACAACACAAGGGTTGCTAATTTAATCACAATAATGAACATGACAATAATGATAAAATGAACATAAACCTCTGCAGAGATCGACAGTTATTATATTCTAACCTGGAACCACACAGGTTTATAAATGGCAAAAAACTACAGCTATGTTAAGAAACAAATTCAATTTATAAACTATAGCAAAAGTAATAAAAGAAACCCGTATTGACATAAAACATAAAACAATACAAATTCCCTAACAGCACGTGTTTAAGTTTTTATATTTTTAAAGAAACCCCTGGAACTGTACCAGTATGATATGTGATTAGAAACTTTTGGTCGGATTTATTTTCAACAAGAGACACGTTGAAAAACATTGTTATTTCCCCCTAGTTTTTCTAATTTAAGATGCCTGAACAAAAAAAAAAAAAACTTTAGCTGAAGTGTAGCTGTGATTTTTGTTTATGAACCCTACAACATTTTATTACGTTTCATCCTTTTCCTGTAACAGTAGTTGTAATCTTTTCCATATAAACACACTTTCGAATACTCATGGGATACATATAAAAATAAATTAACACTAGCAAAAGTTTTGTTCAGTATTGTAAACATAATAAACATCTGGTTCGGGTATATGCTGTATATGTAAGCCAGCAGGTAATCTTTATTATAGAGAATATTATAAATTTTAAAATGTTGTAAGCCTATGTAAACAAGTAAACGATAATAAAATATTCAAAACTACAGCCACAAAGATTTGTAAGAAACCAATATAGACATAATGCAAAAATCAAAACAATTTTTCTTTCAGCATAACATGTTCAAGTCGTCATGCTTATGCAACACATATTTGTTTAAACAACCCACTGTAGAACTGTTGTCATTACCATATCTCCCTAAATAACCACACAGTGTCAGTGTTATTATAAATTGACAGTATATGTATGCATGTTTCTTTTCACTGGTAAAACTTCAGAAAAAGATTGTTCTGACCCAAATTGGTGTGTTAGTGGGGTCGGGGTTGTATTTCTATGGTAAACATTATATCAGGAACAACACAGAATATAGTGATAAATATTTCTGTATATTCTGTATGTGTTAGCGAGCAGATGATCTTTACTATAGAGACAATTATAAATTGGTGAAAATTAAGAACATGAATGTTTAGTAGTTCACTTGATTCAACATGTCACTTCATTTCAAACTTTGAATGGATTAATCATATGAAGAACTTATAGATGAAAGAACAGACTTAAAGATGTTTGAAAAGATGAGAAAAACAGAATTTCCTGTTTTCTCATAGTATTCCTATTTAAAAAATAAAATTCCACTATCCAGTGGAAATTGACTGTGGTTTGAAAAAACTTGAAACTCCTAATTATAGTAATAATTTATACTAAATGGAAACAAATTTGGCTGGCCAGTAGGGAGAAGATTCTTAAACTTAAATGTGAAAATGAGATGTAGCGGACCAATATTGATTCACGGATATCCCCGACATAATCATTATGCGATAAAAAGAAAGATACACCAGGCATTGCACTTTCCGAAAAGAAGACTTTTTAAATTTGAAAAAGAAAACCCTGTAAATCCTACCCTAGGGCCATGATTTGTAAAAACTTGTGAGAGTTTCACATAACAATGTGTCATACCGAATGTGGTGGAAACCTGTAAAGTTGGTTCAGAGAAGTAGTAAAGGTAACAACTCATGATGTTTTGTACATAGCTTCAGCGAGGTGAGCTGAAAAGTTAAAACTTTGAAAAAAGTGACTAGTGAGAAACATACATTGATATTATACAAAAGAAACACAAAGATACAATATCCCTAACAGAACAACAAATTAAACTTTTGTGTACAACTGTTTTTGTGCAACAAGCCATAAAACTCATGTCTACAACAGTCTTTAGTAAAACTCTTATAAACAATATATAATATAGTAATGATTTATTACAACATATATTTGTTGCGTTCAATGAAGGAATCTTTTGATCGTGCCTAAAAGATATCGACTTGAAAACGTTTTAAATCAACTACAATTATTTTTTGTAAAAAATGTTCATACTGGCAAGATTGTTACTGCTCGGTCAATAGCGGCATACAAACCATATTAAATGAATGGTGTTTATTATATATCCTACCCAGCAGCTAATCGTTGTAATTGACACAATTTTACAACAATGAAGTATTTAAAACTACAGCAAACTATCAACATATTGCAAAAAAGACAGTAAAATATCCCTTTCAGCACATGTGGCTAAAATGCTTACTTGACCTCACCTATCTCACCTTTCCAAATTTTAAATAGAGTAAGCCTAGGATAAAATGAGAATAAACATTTTCGTCATAGCATTCCCATATAAGTCAGTCCCCCTTGCTGTGCCTCAGTAACATTTCCCATATAAGTCAGTCCTCCTTGCTGTGCCTCAATCAATCTTGCTTCTTCTTTTTTTTTATTAAACGGAGTTTATATTAATTATGTTTAGCTGCACTGCTAAGTAAACTCAAACTGAACATATGGCACTTTCATATCTTATTAAAGCCTTCATTTTTTCCTTCAGCTGTTCTCAGTAAAATAGTAATATATGATTTAAAGCACTTTTGATCTGCAGCTTACTTTACTTATGTTACATGCATGGTGTTATAGATTTTTTTTAAATGTTTTTTTCTATAATCGATGTTAAACGACAATACAAAGTATGCATAGGTACATTATATATTGACCATCAACAGTTCCTCTACAAGTTTAAGAGTTCAAAATATTTTGATACTGCTGAAATGAATTAGGTTTTATTTTGAAACTAAAAAAAAAAACACAGGTGCATATTTTGATTTCAACATTTCAATTTCTATAACAACCATATTATATATCGCTTTAAGGCTGATCAAACTTAGCTTTACTGATATGTTTGTGAACATATTATTGAAATATTCACATGTAAAGACTTGCTAAACATATTTTACTTAGTATATTCCTTTGTCATAATGTAACATGATCTATTTTTGTATCAAAAACAAGTTGCATATCTCACACATGTCCATCTCTAATTAACTATATGAATCATACAAAACAGGGTAAATTGATATGTAGGTTTGAATATTGTTGGAATCTGTGACTGGAACTACATAAGTCCTTAACTAAGGGCAATACTTATTATTTCCTCTCCTTGTTTTTCAATCTGTAATGTTTTTTCACTTGTAGTAAAGAACGATTCAACATCGATCTCATCAGGGATAATTGTTTTGACCAGAGTTTTTAAGATGGGAAACATATTTCCACTATAGTCTAATAGCACAAGCTTGTTGTCTTCTACACTGACACCAACGACAGTTATTGTGGAGGTTTCAGTTGGCATATCTTTTTTTTAAAAGACGAAAATGAATCATTAGAATACATCTGATAATTATTACCTAAATGTATGAGTAATGTAAGAAACCCATTTGCTTAAATGACTTGGTATTTTTATCATTTTGCTATTAAGTATTTAGAGCATAGTTATTCTGAGAAGTCAATAGTCTGGTGAGCATTTACACTTTTTCATAATGTCAGCTTTGCACTATTTGAATTAATTTCTGTTTACTGGTTTCAGTTATATACAAATTATTTTGCACCAATTGATATCAAACCCTATCGACTTCTTATTGATAACTGTCAGATGTAAAAACTCTATAACTTTTTGTTCATGTATGTGTAGATGTAGATATGTATACATGTGCAAAATGATAAAAAAGGAAATTACCATTGTAAAAAAGACCATGAGGTATATATCTTAAAGAAAGCACCTCAAAGGTCATATATGGAAAACTTTTTTAAAAAATCACATTGTTTTTGGAGCCACTAGGACTTGAACCTATGACCATAGCGAGGAAATGTAAGTGAACCCGAGATGGCACTTTGGACCATTCGGCCATGAAGAACCCTTCACATTTCTTTGCAGGAGATAATTATTACCTCAGTATTGGTTTTAGATGTTGTATTCAGTGGCGTTTCGTTCCTCAGTAAACGTATTTGAGACCAAATCTGTTATGGTGCAAAAGTCTCCAGGTTGAATGGCGGTGTCTGCAGTTTCCCGCCATAATGCCACCTTCACCATCGACATTGTTCATCTTGGACATATATGGCCTTTATCGTGACAGGCTCAGTTTTTACCATGACCTGTTGCTGTGATCTTCCTGGAATGTTGGCAGTGAATAGTATAGTTTAGTATTTTGTCAAAAGAAGCATGCTTGTTAATGCTTTATTGAAAATGTTACCTAGTAAAATGTTTTCGTTGAATGGAAGCTGTGACTTCGGATGAGAAATTGTTTGAAAATTGTTTATATTGACATAATTTTAGTTAAATTATTTATTCTATTAAATTTCACATTAACTTATACTTTTGTCAATGTTGGTTGTTTTATTTATTTTGAACTTATTTATTACATCAACTATTTGCTTGGTGTTTTTTATATCTGTAAAATAAGTTTGTACAACTTAAGAGAAGTCGTGCTTGAAGTATTCCTTGGTAGGAGCAGTGGTATGCATGTACTACATAACCGTGGAGGAGCATTGAAACCCACAATACACCAATCTTGGGTCCCATGCTCTACCATACACTCCACATAGCCATGATGACCATCTTTCATGATGGGCAAAAAGAAATGTTAATGAAAGAAAGGTTGTCTAAGAAAATATATTTTCCAAATTGTTTATATAACTGGAATTACATGTATGGGATATCTCACCTGAATGGAATTGGTTGGTTTGGATATGTTGTTTGTAAAAACCTTGATATTGACATACGTTTGTTTTGGTCACAGTAACCATCTTGGAAGATGAAAACAAATCTTTACAAGGCGTTTATTTAGCAAGTTTATTAAAATCGTTCCAACAACTTCGACTTGATGTTGTTTGATATAACTCGTGATGGACATACAGACAAAAAGCAAGTTTCAGCTCTTCTGGCCTGTAGAGCTAAGAATGGCCTTTTTTCTTATCAAGTGCCGTAAGTCATTTCTGGCTGCAGACCAGCAAATATTTTTAAACATTGGTTATAACTCAATACATGGACTATCAAAAGTATTCCGTCAGTTTTTCATTCTATGATATGTATATCAATTTAATTATGTAAGTGCATAAAGTATTGTCTACTATTTGACATCTAACTATCGTCAATTTGATTGTAAACAGTGAAATATTACTAACTCACCTGTAACTAACTTTGACTGAAACTCTCTGCTTCAATGGGGACCGGATAGCGTCTTTCAATGGTGTCACTGGAGTAAGAGGTGGTTGAAGAAGTATTTTGGCAGCAGCTCTGACTTCTTCCGATACAGACATCGTTGATGTAACAAAGGCACAAGACAACAATGTTGCCCTGTTTTTTTATAACATTGTGCACAAGGAGAGTCTTCCCCTCTTGAAAGAGCTGAACGAGTGACTTATTGTAGCAGTGTAGCAATGCTGCAGTATCAGAATCGTCTATAGCCACAGGCAGCAATTCCTTAGGTTTGCCTTCCCAGTTTTGTACTTCCCAAAAGCACCAACGGCCACCACTGTAGCCTTCAGTGGTTTCTGGTATGGCCTGCATTTCTCTCGAAAAAAATTCTTTTATGGAAGACATCTTGAATGTGAAATTAATCAATATTAAAGGAAACAGAAGAAAGTACAATTCAAATATGACTTGAAGACGGTATTGCTAAACTCATGCTATTTTGTTCAATGATAGATTAATTGAACATTTAGCGTATTTTTTATGCCATCTAGGACTATAAGACTTCAGTTAATTTAATCTTACAACTGTTTCATGGGAACCTGGACGGTTAACCAGTACTCAAGCACACCCCATCGTTTCAAGTAACTGACAACTTTCCCACTAGAATCAGTGGTGAGAGACGCATGGAAATGAGATACAATATTGTATATCAATCATCATGGAGACTACAGCTGGGCGGAGATTCGAACTCATGAAGAAATATAACTCCAAAAATCCATCAGAAATGTGTTTAACGTTCCAAAAACAATTATTATATTAATGTGTTGTTTTTTCTTCAAACAGTTTAACTTATTAACCTGTTGTCTGTTGTGTTCTAAAAGTATGTCATTACGCTAGACGTCAAATTGTCATGCAATACTTTATTTACAACTGCATCCTTCTATAAATATATGCTAAACCACATTAGACATCAGTTCTTTGAAATTATTTATGCAAGTGTAAAATTGAATTGCGTTAAATGTGTTTATTGAATATGCAAGCCCCACACAGAAATGAGGAATAGTCACCTTTGAAGGCACAACGCCGTGAACAGTAAATATACAACCACGATATCAAATACAATGTCACATTGTTTTATATTAACAATATGGATAAAAAGTTAGCAATAAAAGTATGTCACAATACCACAAATACATGCTAAATTAGTAAAATAAGCTTTTCCTTACCCTATCTTTCTTCTCTCTTTCCCGCAAGTAAGTGACGTAATAAGAAGGTACTCTGCTTCATACGCGTCTTAGTTCAATACCCCATTAATGCAGGGTACCATTAGAAGTAGTCCGTATTTGTGTTTACTACAGTTCCGCTCGTAAACACTACCGCTAACATGCTCAAAGCGATCAAAGGGTTATCAATGGCGTATTAATATCGAATAGATATTACATTCAACTCATGTAGTTTATACATTCAATAGCTGCAATTTTGTAATAATTCATTCAGTAACCAAATGGAAGATATTATTGAAAATAATGCAGTTTTAAGAAGTTTGATTGCTCTATATCTTTGGTGTATTGTTACACTGAGTTATGAGGTGCAAACACATATTGACGTAGTGTTGAAAAATAGTATATACATGCCAACATTGGTAAAGTTGCTAGCGCAACTCCACCAAAAACTACATAGCTATATAGCATTACATAACTGAAGAACTACATATTTTAATAGGTTTATTATTGAATCATTTAGACCAAAAAATACATAGTTTTTGGTGTATCATGTACCATAAACAGAGTTTGAACATGTCAGAATATCTGTCAAAACTAACCATCAACAATACAGTCATGCAATTCACAATTACTTGTACACACCAGTAAATGATTGAAAAGGGTTGTCATAGAAACAAGCTTATTCAAGGGAAGATGTAAAACAAAATAAAAACAATACCAATTTGTTTTGATTTGTTTTGATTTGCCAATAGGACGAGTACAATCATCTTAGAAATACTCGTGTATATACACTAAAGTGTTATTGCAGTTATCTGAGAGTATGTTTAAATCCATAGAACATTTGAATTTAAGTCATATAAATTTAAGTTATCTTAATTAAAATGCTGCTTCTTCTGCAATATTTTGCTGAACATTTCATCAATGTCAAGGACCATAATCTAAAATATTTTGTTTCCAATTAACTTCAAAGTTTAACTTATAAGACATAATATAAACATGCATGTATATCACCACAAACAAGTGATAGTTTAATTGTAACAACATTAGTAACATACTTTCCAAATTACTCAATCTATAAAACAACAATACGATGCATATGGAATTATTTTTTAATGATTTAGTATTATATTATAATGAGTACTGAAAATTACTGTAATGTTGTATAGTGATTAATAAAGAGAAGTAACCTTTATTTATAGACTACAACATAAGATTTAGAATCCACCATGAATAACGTAATGGGATAGAAATATAAAAAAAACTAGACTCTTTTTATTTGATTCAGATAATTTTCGTAGACGTGAAAATGGAAATATACATCCTTACGATTTGTAAATAGGGAAATAGATAACAAAAACATTATTCAGTCCCACGTGATATGTTATATAAAGATTTACTCCATGGGTAAAAATCTTTCTGCCTATCAACAGAAATGGAAGAATAAAATTTCTATTATTTCAATGTGTTTTGTTTGCAAAATGTAGGTGTTAATTTTGTTATGTTTTTATTTCAGTGTCTCGGAAAAGAAGTGCCTTTTGTTTAAAATGCGATCGAGAAGCGTTATCGCATTTTCTGTTGGTAAGCAACTATTTTGTTTTCGTTTATTCGGCAAAATACTACATTTTTATATAAATTGTTATAAATCATAAATTCAAAATCCAATGTATAGTAAATGATCCACAAAGCTGGCTGCACAGGTCGATTACAGGTCAATCATATTTAATAAATACATGTGTATTTATTGTATAACAATGTATAGATATTAGTGATACTTTTGTTTGTTAAATATCAATGTAATATCACTTAGTCAACATTGGAGTGGCATATTCACGATGATGTTTACCAATTTCAATGATAATGTGTGATACATCTGAATTTTGATATAAATAATAGTAAGTTAACAATCAAACCATGGAATATTAAACAACACTGGCAATTTTCTATACTCTATCAAAACTGACATAATGTTAACAATACATGTAACAACAATATAAGTGAGAGTAATCGAAATTAAAGATTTAGCAGAACCTACCGACACAGATCTTTGGGGAAAATACTTATCTATAGAACAGTACACTCATGACTTAAAAGTAATTATTTAGTTATGTAATAGTTATTGTAGATATGAGATGAGTATAATAATGATATCATGATAAAAGCGATGTCTGAACAAAGTACCGTGGGATTATGTTTGAAAACATCGAATGGAATTTCACTGAGAACCTCTACGTTGCCAGCAGGGCAACGCAGTTCACGGATTACGATTTATTCATTCTATTGTTAATGTTCGGCTTAATCGCGATTGAATTTCTTATATTGGATAACTCTGTCGCATTTACCAAAATCGCAGACTGGATGTATAGATAACAGTATTGCATCATATCAATATCAGCGCAATGTCATCAATATATGAATGCCAAATAAACAAAGAAGTAAATCCCTGACGTTCCTTACATATTTACAGTTTTTGTTTTACATTATCAGCAGTGAATCAATAATGTTATCCTTTCTAGTTCTTTCGGATCACGGAGCTCATTAAATGTTACTTAAACACAATAATGTTTAATAATATACGAGGGGACAAGAACAAACTCAATCAAACAGAGACTGCTTTTTTCTTTTCCTTTTAGGCGGGGATTGCTGCCGCCACTCCGTGCTTCCAGGAGATTCGCCTGTTATCAAATAAAAGTATACAATGTATAACAAGAAAACTGTTTTATATAGAGTTTCTGTGTTTACCTCCATTGGTGTCTTGAATACAGCTGTATTTGATGACACTTATATGATAAGTTCCTGTATCTAAACACCTTTTCATCTTGTATTGTAGGTGTTTTAGATGAATTCGATAGTTGTCAGTATGACAAAGCTGAACACTATCTTGTCATACGTAAGTATTAATTTTCTACATTATGTGACTGATCAAACATCTAGTCATGGTTATGAACTAATCCATGATTGCAAATTGACTGTTATTAAATTGCTAAAATTTTAAAGAAACAAATAATCATTTTTGTAGTGACTTTCAAAAAGATACTTAATATCAAGTATACTTGAATTTACATGCAAGAAACATACATAAACATTTTATTATCAAAACTGGGAATGATGATGATAGGATGATGCTGATAGTCCTGGTGGTTAATAAGAAGGTGATGTGCACATACTTATGAACGTTGTGGTGCTGTTGTTGGTAAATGTGATGGTGGTGATGAGTATAATGATAATGATAATGAAACTTGTTATAACAACAATGAAAATGGTGACATTGATGAATGTTATCAAATAAAACGTGTATTTACATAATTAATATCACTTATAGTTTAATTACAATATCGCTTTCTGATGTAGCTGATTTCAATGCCACCCGCGTGTTTCCGTCCGCCCTGTTGGGAATCTACCAGTACACCGACAAGGCTTCTGACTGTACAGGAGAGATTAACATTGGTTGTCTGAAGAACGATGAGATGACAATTGAGACGACTTGCTCTTCGAATAGGAAATCAGGTAACAATAACTGTCAGTTTATTACAATTTGACAACATATAAATTCATATTTATGAAAATATTGTTCTTGCAAATTAATTGCAACAAACCTACCTTTCATGCCATCTCTCTCTCTCTCTCTCTCTCTCTCTCTCTCTCTCTCTCTGCTTTTATGTGTATTTCTTTTTCCCCCTCCCTCCCTCTCTCTCTCTCTCTCTCTCTCTCTCTCTCTCTCTCTCTCTCTGAACAGTAAATAATACTTTGCTTATACAATTTATTTTATGATTTATAATTGAATGCTTCTCAAATATGTTAGCATCTTATTATTATTTAGCATTATAATATCACTTTACTTTAACTAAGAAACAGATACATATAAGCTATTATAGCCTTTTTTATTGATCCTTTTCAAACGTAATTTAATGTGCATATTGAATGTATGACTACCATGTTTATTCGGAATAAAATATTGTTTAAACTAATAACTTCCAATGATACCATCACACAGTACCTTTTTAACAGAAACTGTATTATTCCAACACAGTTTTAGTATTATAATATCACCTGAAAAGAAAAATGAAGTTCTTTAGTGTGATAAACTAAATGTCTCTTGAAAGAGAATATTACACGTGTATTTCATTTATGATTATTAAACAAATCATAAAAGTATGCATAAATTCGTCTTTTTTTATCTTTTGATTTAAATATATTTTATTTTCGAAATGGTATTCTGTTACATTTTGTGAATCGACTTGTTTCCTTTTTAGTACAAATACCGCAGTGTTTACATCTTGTGAATGAAAATATCGCAGTGTTTACATCTTGTGAATGAACTAGTTTCCTTTTCAGTACAAATACTGCAGTGTTTTCATCTTGTGAATTAACTTGTTTCCTTTTCAGTACAAATACTGCAGTGTTTACATCTTGTGAATGAACTTGTTTCCTTTTCAGTACAAATACCGCAGTGTTTACATCTTGTGAATGAACAATGCGGCAGTGTTTACATCTTGTGAATGAACTAGTTTCCTTTTGAGTACAAATACTGCAGTGTTTACATCTTGTGAATTAACTTGTTTCCTTTTCAGTACAAATACTGCAGTGTTTACATCTTGTGGATGAACTTGTTTCCTTTTCAGTACAAATACTGCAGTGTTTACAGCATTGGCAAGAAGGGTCTACTGTGTACGTTATTGTTCAACAGTCAGGAGATAGAACCAAGCCATTGATGTGTTTAGTAAGTATTTTTATTTATTAATATGTGTAATTATTTCCTTTGTCTATTTTAATATAGAGCTTCGCTTGTGAATTATACATTTGATAATCTGGTTATGCAAGGCAATAAACTTGCGCATCCGATGCATCAGAAGTTTCAGTAAAGCAGAAGGGGATTTTAGAGTTGTCTAAATGCACCACCGCTGTACTTCAACATTCTGAATACTGAAGCTTTGCCTCCAAACCGTGTACAGCTACACTTGGTACTACTGTTCTTATATATGTCTGTGGTGAAGTATATTTACTTTGAATTTCAGACTTTCATGCAGTCTGATTTTGGACTTGAAGTCCAGGCCAGTTCAAATTGTATGGGAAATAAAAGTATTGTGATGAACAAGTTTCTCAACTACCTGCTCTATAAACCTAGAGGTAATTTATATATTTTTTTATTTTGTCAGAAATAAATCATAGCAACAAATATTTCCTTATGTTTTACAAGAACAACAACTAGAATAAATGGACAAACGAATATTTTATTGTTTTGTTTGTATCAATATTAGTATTGTTAAATTATTTTTTACATGACGTATTGCCATGTTTTTACACAGGTATTACATTATATATTATGCATATAAACCATATACGATTAGAGACAAAATGGTCCGGTCACAGATTATCTCAACATTAAATACGGCCATTGTGATTGCTATGACGTTAATTGCACACTTATAAACGGTTGGTTACAATGCAATTATAACAAATAAGTAGCACCTATGAGTGTAACAATTCTTCTATTTAAAATGGAGACGTTTTAAACTGTTTAAAGGTTATGGACTTACTAAATTTACAGTTTAGAAAATGATGTAAAAGAGATTGACTCTTTTATTCTCAGAGTTTAGTTCGAAACGCGTCAATCTTGCTCATGTAATGTATCACAAAGGTTAGCACATGGTCAGATACCACCATTGAGACGAGCTCTTTGACTAAGTGACAAAAAATAGGATGTTTTGTGTCAATAAAAAATTCAATTAATCTGTTTTATTTGACTGACTAAATTAATTTAATTAAGCAAACTGTATGGAAAGTAATATTGTGTTGTATTCATTTCATGCTGAAACTGGTGCAAAAATGGTAAAAAGTGACACTATTGATCCAATTTTTTTACTTTTGCATTTTTAATTTAGGATAAATTCATTTTTTTTATGTCTGATTTTGTTACATGTAAGCTGTTTCAATGAAATAAAAAATTAAAAAAAAAATTTAATATGATATAGGACTTTTCGCACTGCAAATGTTAGTAATAGTGAAACATAGGTCAAACTTTATACTGTAAATCTATTTAAAACGCACTGTAGTATCTGACCTCATAGTGTATTATGTGATGCCAGGAAGGACCTTATTGTTTGTACTTACAGAAAAATGCAGTAGCACAACCCATAACGATTTACAATCTGACCAGAAGTCCACTGAAGACGTTGGTGGAGGTGTTTTGATAAATGCCGACGATTCACGTAACACAGCTGCATATTTGACATGTTTTATATATCCTAACTATCATTTATATACATCGTTTATATGGTTAAGTGTTTTATATATGAATCATTACGGCATAAGATGATGCAAGATTATACAGATATGTTATATTGTGTATGCAGTTTTTATCATAGTCATAATACCGTTGACCTGATTTCACATTGAACACGTGAACGATGGCATGTGGTCAGTAAGACAGAAATTAGAAGAAAAAAGAAATATCCAGTCTACTCAGTTGAACACCAATTTTGTTTCGGTAATCGGAATAACATCAGTATAAGAAAGAACAAATATACCAGGGACACGTTACACTAACGCTCGTAAGTTTACGAACTTTCTAGTGTAAGTTGAAGTTTACCAAATAAAGGAAATTCAGTTCGTGTTTTATCAAGTTTCGTAAGATCCTTTTTAAATTGTTCAATATGCTGTGCCATTGACACGTTTTCAAGTGTCAAAATTTGTACGAAAATCTCAAGACTTACGAAGGTTGGTGCAACAGGCTTCAGCTGTACAATAGCATAGGCACGCAGTCTTATTTCCGATTATCTTTTTTTATTGTATATCTTTATGTTTATAATTTTACCAAAACATATACATGATTTAATTTATAAATGATTTTGTTTTGCATACTCAAAATATGTGTAAGATAAGTTGATTTAAGGATGTTTATCATTCTTGCGACACAAAAAGAGGCATTTTTTGCGTGTCAAATTATTATTTTCAGATGCCAGCGTTGAAAGTATAGATATGTTATATACATAATGCATGTATTGTAGCTGTTCTATACACGCAGTGGAGATAACTTCATTTAGAATAGCTCATGCTTGTGTGTAAAAACGAATTTGTATATTTAATTGACAAACATATATTTTGTCGTAGATATATTCTAAATAATGATTATGGAACACAAAGATACTCAAACGTTTATTAGCTGTTTGGGATGTATTTTGTCATAACGATTCTTTTATCAGACGTTTTATGTTACGTTTAATATATAATGACTGCTAAACAGTTGATAAGAGTTCACTTGTAATATATGCATATATGTTTAAAAGTTGTGTTTGGAGTGTAAACTTATTTTATGATAATTTATTCACATGTTTTGTTTTGTAATTGAAAGTTTCGATATGAATACATGTAAATGTGTGTTTCTTTTGTTAAAAGTACAGGGCACATACTATTATATTTTATAAATGGATTTTATGTTGTTGTAACGAGAATTACAAAAAAATGATATACTCGGTCAAAAATGTTTTGGATACACTATTTAACTACTATTATCAAATTCAATTTATTTAGATTAACAACAATTGTGAACATGTTTCATTATCACAATAAAACAAACTTAAGTTGTCACAACAAATAACAACACAGTTACCCGCCAAGTGCAACATGTGTACAGCACAAGCGCGCTGTTCGTCAGGTAAGTGCCGTTATATACTTTGTCTAGCTGAATTCATTTCTTGGAGTTTTGAAATAAATTTACAGCCGAATATTTGCATAAAGAACATTTATGATTATCTGAAGTCATAGGAATTAACGGACAGTTGTAATCAATGACACTGCAGAGACCGAAATGCACGTGATTTTTTTGTGTGTCTTTCGTTGTACATTCCAGCACTCATCCTTGAATACCGAGTGCTTTTCACGATATGTCTTTTTTTTTCAACCATTAAAAGTTTGTTCAGTAGAACTGTAAAGTAATTACATTTTAAATTGTTCATCATATACTCAAACACATTACTCACATAACAAAAATAAATTTTCAAAAATCAATTTATATTCCAATACCGTTCAATATAAAATTCAATTGACAGAGATTCTTTTAAAAAGTGATACAAATTTGAGGGTAAAAGTTATACATTTAATATGACATAAACAATTTGGTATAATTATCATTCTGCCGAGACAATTACGGCAATATGAGTTGGTCCAAAACTATTTTGGCCGAGTATATATTAACTTAATTGTTATGATATTCAAGTCTGGAAAGATAATACAATATTGAATATGTCTCTTTATGTTTTTTATGGAATATATAACCATGCAAATGGAAATCAACGGATAATCGATATTAGATATTATTTATTTTCGTGCTAATTGTTAAAACATTATTTTTTTGGATTTCATGGAATTTAATTCCATATCATTTATTTCTGTAATAGTAACGCTATGTCATGTTAGAAGGTGGTAACTTGAGGACCACATTGAGGCGCAATTATATTAGATAAATCAGTATTGATGTATACCAAATTTTATGAAAACTAACAGGGTTGTTATTAAGTTCATTAATTCATCTGCGGACTTACAGGGTTATAATAACAGCCAGTATTAATTGTATTATAATATTAAATAATGTATATATATGAGTTTGTTTTCATAGAGCTTCGTAAAAATATGTCTGAAAAAAAAACACACGCAACATTCAAATAACATGGCCGCTACAAGGCAGTTGTAATCACTAACAGTGCACTGCTTTGTCACCACTTTCTTCATCTAGAGGCTACCTGTAATAAAACAAGTAGTAGTGAGACTAAACCGGGTTAAGGGGAACCTAACACACCTGTATCCTCGTCGTCACTTCTTAAAGGGAATAAATCAGGGGGTTTCAAAATTTTAAAATTGGCTTAAGTCATTTTTTCCAATAAACTATGCCTATATAGATTCACTGACCCCGTATTGCCAAAAACAATATCTCATCTAAACATGCCAAAACAACATATTGAAAATGGCTTTACTAACTTGGGCAACACTCTGTCTTACTTACTGAAGAAACAATGGTTCTACTAAGAATCATTCTACTATATTTAAAAAAAAGCTGGTAATGCCATATATAACCTGAAATGTAGTGAATATATATACTGGAGTGCGGATCTCAAAACAGTCCATTTCATTCATCATTTTCATCTCGCTGTATTTAACAATATCTATATTTTTCTTTATGGTAAATTGATTATAGGTTATTTACCTTTCATTTCTTTATTACATGAAATGACCAATTATTTACTGAATAATTAATTTCCGTTAATTTGCCGACATTCCAGCTAACGATGGAACCATTCCATTTCATTAACAATCAAATCCTATACCAATACATTCAACTGGTTGGATGTACACTTTATTGTAAGATTGACTCAGTTTCACCATTATTTCTGGTTCCCATGAATTATAGATATTATTCGATATTTTCTTCGAAAGTAAAATTTCACTTAAACTAGGGCCAGTTTCACCAACGTACCTTGTTAGTGTAAAATTTGAAGTTACGGAAAAGGTCGGGCAATTTAATTTGTGTTTCGCTTACACTATTTTAGGAACTTTAGTAAGACTTTTTAATAGTATTCTATTTTAAATTGTCAAAAATACTGCACAAATGTTACATTTCTAGGTCACAATTTGTTCTTAAGATTGGTGAAACGGGTCTCTGTTGGTGCATGGAGTGTTTTACACATGTCAATTCTCTTCACAAATATACTCATTAAAGTCGAGTCTGTTGTTTTATATCGTCCATCCAAAGGGGTTCTCCCCTTAACCCTTTACTCCATAGATTCGCGTTTTCCCGCACCAATCAAAGAAGGCCTTTGAAAACAGTGCAGGCAGAGTTCAGATTGCTCAATCTGAACACTTCATGGACTGTTTTCCACTCTGTCAGTTAATATAAACATAATTCACCCATTGCTAATACGTGGTGAATTAATGCTTTCAATATTAAAGGTGTCCAAAGGCGTTTATATGAAGTACAGTGTTGTACTATCAGTATGCAATATGATTTTAATGACGAAGCGTTTATATACCAATTGCTATCATCAAGTAAATTTAAAATTTAAAATTCAAAATATACATCTAAGTATCCGTCTACTTGTTTAGTTGAATAGTATTTTCTCTTAACATTTAGTTTTTATTCTTCATCTCATTTAACATTAAACATGATGCCACACAATGTATGGTTATTTTTTTCTCTTTCAACACGAATAAATCAATTAGCAATCTGTTGTAAAGAAAAGTACTGATTTTTAAAGTTATTTTCAAATATCTTATTAGTATACTGAATTATAACTAAAGGTTTGAAGAATTAAGAGTGTACATGTTATGTTTAAATATATATTACCATAAAACTGTGAACACTCCATCCATAAAACAAAAACATAAATAATCTAAATATTGTTAAAAAAACAATTAAATGAATTACAAACAATAGCGTTTTATCTATATATTACATTAAAATGTAACAAACACAAATATTTTCAAACATTTATGTTGAAAAAGATGCTGCATCTTATTTGCTGCAATCGTGACTGTGAGTTATGTGTTAGTTATGTACGTGTATGTTTATTAAGTGGACGTTTTAACAAATATAATTCCAAAATGTTTTAAATGTAATGAGAGTGAGTGTGATTTTTTATTTATTCAAACTCCATTTAATGAATACTTAATAATTTAGTGTTGACCAACCACTGGAAATTGCATTACTATGAGCGTTATTATGCAAATGACTCGTTTGTGTCCATGACGTAATTATTTAGTTTGCACGGTATGCATGATATGCTATGATTTTAGCCCGCCTTTAGCGTTTCTGTATGAACTTTAAATTATTGTTTTAATAAGAATTCAACAGAGTCTGTAGTTTAACAAAATATTTTCATACAAAAAGAAATTTGACATCATACTAATATGATTGAAAATAGTTTTAGTTTAAGCAATATGTATTTGTTGTAATCATATTACATATACATATATTCCATATACAGTGACACATTGACAGTATTGGTCACTTAGCAGGATCATGTGGTAATAGTATATGCAGTAAGTCAATTAATTAAAAAACACTATATAATCAATGTTCATACGCAACGGTATCTAGTACACCACAACTGTATCACACAATCGTACAATCAACAAGTGGAAATATTTATTGAAACCAAGAAACTAGTAGTGAGCGAACAATGTACTTAAACGGAAGTGCAGGCATATCTATGCCGTTTTGACATGTCAGAGCACATGTTATGTTAAAATGTCAATTGTATTCAACATTATACAAGTGATATTACACTATCATTTGTTAATATAATATTGAAATGTTTCGTTCACTGAAGCATATAACTACATTGGTCGAATATCTGGGCCCATTTGCTGTGCCTTCTTTTTTTTGTAATAAAATATATAAAAGTCAAAACGCCGCGCTTAAGTATAATTCATGCTGGGTATTTTGATTCAATATTAGAAAATGTAATTTTCTCAATTACAGACTACATAAATAGTGAATCTTACATGAGTGCTCATTTATTATTGAATTTATGAAAAGAGTTTGACAAAATATATAATGCGGAACTCTGCCAAGCATTATATCATTTTTTTCATTGAGTATAATAAATTCAATAATAAAATTGCACGAATGTAAGATGTTTAATGTATCACATTATTCAGAATAAAATGGTAGATTAAGGAACGAGAATAAACGGGATATATTACTTTCCGTCACCCACCGTATAACGTTACGTCTCATAATAACGTCATTTTACCAAAACAAATCGACGCCATTTACATATTCGGGCAAGTCGGAAAGGACTTCGGTATTTTACGAACGAGAGACGAGTTATACAAAAAACGTCGAGTGAGGATTCGGAAATGATATAACACTAGGTTAATATTAAAAACGCCATGGGTTTATTACACTCCTGCACCGTACATTATGTAATAAACAGTATAACCTTTTCTCCATTAATCGTTAGTTTTGTAATTTTAGCTATGTAAATTCTTTAATTAGAGTTGGAATAAAATTACACATAACGTTCTTTGGTTGTAAGGACAATAAAAATAAACGATGTATATTTTTTCAACTTTTTGATTGGAATGGAATAAAAATAACTAACATAATGAACCATTTTATCGTGTTTTAATCAGTGACGACGTAACAAAAGTCTGTTTTATACATAACTCATATCTAAATACTCTCTGTATTGCAAATGTCAATTAATTATCTAAAACTAGCTTTAACCAAAGTTCGCAATTACAGGGTACTGTCACTATTTTGTGTGTATTTTTATGTTTTCAATATATCAGGACAAAACAGGGTGTATCATTTATGTCGATGTATATTGTGTAGATGTTGTCGCTCAATCACTAACTACTGACCACTTCACGAAATGAAAACATGTGCGTTCATACCCTTTACACATTCAGTTATTGACGCATTAGATTGACTGATAAATATTATTAACTTATTGTAACAGTGAACTGCTGTTATTTGATTGTTAAATGTTTTTTCATGTGTTATTTTGGTGATGCAATGCATTCGAGTTGATTATGTGTTGGTTGCAATTGCATAGTTTTCACTGTAAATATCGCATGCAGTTTATCGTTTTACCACATTCCTATTTGATGCAACAAATTTGACAGAATTTGTAATGTAAGAACTTTTGAATACCCTATAGGAACTATTCATATTCTATCGCATTTGTCTTATTTAATAATTATATAACTTAGTTTATACTAATTAATTTAAGTTCGAATGCAAAGCAATCTCAAAAGCTTACATGAACCGTTATCTGTACCCGCAAACTCTGGTGTGAGCAACCGACATTATTTCCACTAACTACCGTCCCGCTTTGCAATGTTTATTTTGTATTATAGAAATTTATTTTTGTTGAAAACTACGTCTTACTTGATCGATATTTCTCTCTACAATGACTTCCAAAATTGCTGTGTATCAAAGCATATTGTATGCATAAAAGTGAAAACATATATAACTGAAGTACGCGTCAAAATCAAGGTACGATTCAAATCAAATGTTTTACCTTATTATAAAAAAAAATATTGTCTTTAATTTCGATTCATGAGGGGACAACTATTTAGCCATATATGGTCAGTGTTTCTCGCAATGCTTACGTGGTCAGTGTGAACTGTACACCTTTATCAATAGCTTATTTACAATATAACTAATTGAATTTTAAACACACTAATAACAGTCTAATTTTATTTTCAGTTGTATCTTCTTAAATTATAGATATCAAGTACAATATTGTTCTCAGTTTTTGTTGGTGCTGGCCTCAATATCAGCGTTTGTGTGTTAATACTGTTTAGCACATGTAACTTCAGCGACACATTTGTCGCTTTCTTAAATAAATAAACTGCTATGAAGATGTGTGTTTATGCATTTTCTAAACATTTAATTGTATCGTATTATTTTATTGTAGAAATATTGTTGATGCTTATGTATTCCGAAAATAAATATGTTGTTTGAATGATAATGCGTTACTTTTCTAACTTTTCTAACTAAACTTGGTCAATCAGCCATTATCAAAGAACAACCACTTACATACCAATATAGCTGGTGCTTCATATCCGGTCTGAATAATTAAATAAATCGACCTCATATAGTATCAAGGCGCTATAGATATGTCAAACATAAAACACAAATGGATGCCATCGAAAATATACATTATGCTGTCTATGTCGGCAACTAAAGGATCTTCAGTTTAACGAACTAAAGAACGAAAAATCCACACTGATACAATGCACAAAGATTTGTATGACAACATTTATAGGTGCATGTACTTTATACCTCAACTAATGTATACACTCCCTAATCGGAGTAAATAATATAGACTTGAAGAGCTAAACATATCAACATTTAACTTACTATTTATCGTATGTTTATTCGCTGTAGGAACGTTTCTAAGATGGCAAATATTCCAGTGTACCATTTTTTGGTATATAAAACGAAACATTATAAGTTAATCAAAGTTATTATTTGTTTTACTTTCAACTTGTTTTGTAAATGAAGATACTGGTATTGTTGTTTTGAGTCAGGCGTTGGTGTCTCTGTTTGGCTTTAACCAGACATACAGTTTATGGAACGGGTAAATTTCTAAATATATCAATATATGCAAAACTACTACAGTCAAAGACACTCTTGTGCAAACTCAGTAAATTGTAAACAAAAACGTTGGTCTAGTAAACTAACGACCAGTCCAATAATAATGCAAACACTTCGAATAATGTACAAAAGATGAGCTGTTCTATACCGTGACACATTGTGCTATAATCCCAATTTACACAATTCTCTTATTGTTGCAGAATGCACCGGTGTATCCATGCGAACATTTACATTTATTTGGTTTCAAACACCTTCCACCATTGGCACATTCTCTTTTGCAAATTGCTGAAAAATAAAATTAGTGCATGAAATTGATAGCAGTTATTTTTGTTATTTTCAAAATAAAGAATAGCTGCTCATGGAGATACAGTGACCTCAGGATATATCTAGTTATCTAGAGATAATTGAAATCACAACAACGGTATTTCCAATATGTGGGATATTTTTAGATGCACGTTCATATTCTATGATAATCTATAAACATAAAACCCGCCATCTCATATTTTATGTATTTGCTCAAAAAATATAAAAACATATGCTGCACTTGCAAAATAAATATTTTGTGCCAAACATATTGCTCACGAGTAATTGTATAGACTTTCGTAAGATGGCTATAAAAGTGTATGTTAATGTCGTATACATATTGTTATAAAGATACTCAATATTTTGACTAAGATATTGGAAACAAGAGACGTCACTGTTGAGTGTCACTTGCCCCCAAAATTGTCTGTGAAAATAATGATATATTTCATAATAGGTAGCAATTTAAATGTATCCATGACTATCAAGAGTAATGGACTAACGTTTCAGACTAGACACGCAATTTCATATTTTTTTACATTAATGTGTGACCTTGACCTTGACATCTGACGTAAAAGTCTGCGTATTTCTGTAGGTAAATGCAGGTGACACATCATCATGACATGGTTATCGCTTGTGTCAAGCTATATTAAAATTCATCCATGTAAGACAAAGTTATAGACAAGATATGAAACAAACTGAAAATGTGACCTTGACCTTTGAGATAAGGTTCTGGGTCTTAGGCGCGACACGTCGTCATGTCATCTTGATCAATCGCTCAATTGACCCAAGTGTTTTTGAAAAATATCCATGTACGATAAGGTTACAGACCGGACTTAAAACCCAAACAAAGTGTGACCATGGCCTTTGAGGTACGGGTCTGGGTCTTACGTGCGACACGTCGTCATGTCATCTTGGTCAAGTGAGCCAAGTTAAAGACAAAGTTACAGAATTATCACGATATATCAAACAAATTGAAAGTGTGACCTTGACCTTTGAGGACAGATTTGTGATCTTGATCTTTGAAGTGGAAGTCAGAGTGTTACGCGCGACACGCTATCATGTTATGTTGATCATTTATAAAAATCAATCTATGCATGACAAAGTTATAGGACGAACACTAAATCGCACACAGACTCAAAGTGTTTTCAAACAAACTTAAAGTGTGACTTGTAATGTAGGGTGTGGGCCTTACGGACGACACGTCGTCATGTCATTCTAATGAATGGTGCCAAAAGTTTTTGAAATTTATCTATAGGTGACAAAGTTACAGACCAAACACGAAATATCTAATATCTAATATCGTCAAAGTTAAATTGTGACCTTGACCTTTGAGTGAGAGTCTGGGTGTTTTGCGCGACAGGTCGTCATGTTATGTTGATCATTGATCATTTGTAGCAAGTACAAATAAAATACATCTATTAATGACAAAGTTACAGGCCGGACACGAGATATCGGACGGAAGGACGAACAATGCGATTTCTATATGCCACCCAAAATATTTTGAGGGAGCATAATAAAAGAATGGCTGGTTATTTGTTCCGTTCGGTATAAATGGAAATACTTTTTTTTGAACAACCAGACTAACTCCACAGACTAAACTACGGTGCGGTTAGCTACAAGACATAATACTTTAGAATACAGTGATTAGCATTGCAACAAATTCCGTGGTTGCCCAGTTAGAAATTTCCTAATATCACAGGTCAATGACGGGGTTATCGAGAGTATAGAAAGTTTACATGCAGATTACGCATTGTAGTTTTCAGGAAGCAGAATGTAAATTTGGCCGAATTGTTGGGAGAGGACAACATGGCAATTGTTTGGAGAGGACAACATGGCAATTGTTTGGAGAGGACAACATGGCAATTGTTCGGAAAGGACAACATGGTTATTGTTGGGAGAGGACAACATGGCAATTGTTCGGAGAGGACAACATGGCAATCGTTCGGAGAGGACAACATGGCAATTGTTTAGGGGGACAACATGGCAATTGTTTGAAGGGGACTACATGACAATTGTTCGGA
This sequence comes from Panopea generosa, assembly GCA_029582155.1. Lineage (NCBI taxonomy): Eukaryota > Metazoa > Mollusca > Bivalvia > Adapedonta > Hiatellidae > Panopea > Panopea generosa. Next base: position 58,125,750 of record CM055901.1, read on the forward strand.
GAGGACAACATGGTAATTGTTGGGAGAGGACAACATGGCAATTGTTCGTAGAGGACAACATGGCAATCGTTCGGAGAGGACAACATGGCAATTGTTTGGATAGGACAACATGGCAATTGTTTGGAGGGGACTACATGGCAATTGTTCGGAGAGGACAACATGGCAATCGTTCGGAGAGGACAACATAGCAATTGTTCGGAGAGGACAATATGGTAATTGTTCGGAGGGGACTACATGGCAATTGTTTGAAGATGAATTTGATACACTTCTGGAGACCACTCTAGCAGACAAAGTCGATATGAAGCTCAACGCTAGGGTTAAAAAAATAACTTAAAACAAATTGTAATATTTGATAGCCTATCATTTTTACTTGTATATATTGTTTATTCAGCTGTTAAGATAAGTAATGTATATTGTTTATGTATCTACATTTGTAAATGACTGTAGAACTAATGTGATTTTATTCCAAAGTTTCATTCCAAAATAAATGACGCTATCTTTAAAGTATTCAGTTCGAGGCTTGAAATTGATAAGACCGTTCAATGTATTCAGTCTTGACTCGAGATAAACAAGGTCGTTTATCATTTTTAAGGTATTTAATATAGAAACTAAAACATAAACAGATATTCCTACGACAATTTAAAAAGAATGCTATTGCGAAATTGCAAATAATTTACACCCGACATTATATTGACTAATTGTTACCTTGCTGACAGCGAGCTCCTCCATATCCCAGCGGGCAAGAACATTGATACGGAGACGAACATTTACCTCCATTAAGACAAGGCAAAATGCAAATTGCTGAAATAAAGACGATAGCATTTAATATTGCAATACTAGAAATAGCCGTGCATTTTACATGCATTTTGTATTAACACTTTAAGACCATATACTTTATAGCACTATTTTATTTCTCTCCTGGATTTTGTTTCAGTATAGAAAATTAAGTTTCAAATATACATACATCTAATTATTTAAGAATATGCATTTATTTCATGATACATGAATGAAAGAAAATGGTAAACACTGATTTCAATATGCTATCTTATTAACATGGTTTCCAGGCAGATTTTCAACATATGACAGGTTAAATATGTGGTATATCAAGTTATAAAGATTCTTGAAATGAATCTAAGTAGAACCATTGTCTTTGTGCGTGACATGAAGTTTCTGGATCGACCGATATGGATTTGAACCCTCGACCTCAGAGGTGAGAGGTAAGTTCGACCACGGAGGACCCTATTTACGTAGGAAGATCCAAGTAGGAGTCTGAGCAAAATCAGTGCCTTTTCTGTTGTAACTGTCATTAATAACACAATATAAGCCCCAACCTCGACCCTACCGGTGAGACTAATTACACTGTTCTAACTCATCTTATATTAACTAAATGTAAAAACCAATGTAAATTATACAATAGTTTGTGATAGATAAACAAGACATATACAAATGTTCTTGTCGTGCCAGGAGATATATTTCAAACAGGAACGTTCTTTAGTGCAATGAAAATCAATGGTGTATCACTATGATATTTACCGGTTTCACAAACCCTTCCACCGTATCCAGCTGGACATTTGCACCTGTTGAGGCCCAGACATATTCCTCCGTTTTGACATGGTCGTTTACATGTTACTGTAATAGAGAACAAAACTATTGAATGAACAAAGATAGCACTTGCATATTTGTCACAGCGGACTGTACCGTAAACACTCTCTTTAATTATCATTGTGTTGTTTTTATGCCGATGTGAAGATAAAACCACTTACCTCCGCATGCTATATCTCCGTCCCAGGACCCGTCTCCTAAACACGTCACAACGGCTGGATACCTTGCTGGTCGTACCCCTGCACGGCATTTGAAACTAATCTGGTCGTTATAGAAAAACGTAGAGCTATATATCCGAACAACATTAACAAAGTCTCGGAGTCTAGGTTTGCCACAAAACACCCCTGGAATGAAGATTAGATAAGTAAGTCATGTAAAGTGCTACAAATTAATAATTCAGTATATCTTCACAAGTCATATAAAATACTTAATACAAGACTATCAGATAAAGGATTTAGCAGATAGGATGTTTGTCAATTACAGCAGGGATCGCGGGGTTGATTTAAGGCTCGTCCCTATGACTTCTCAAAAACAACATACGCTGGTAGATAATACCAAAATGTACTCGAGATGATTTGACTGACGACAAATCATTGCATTCACTAGGTTCATACTATGACATGTACATGTCCTTGTATACTATCATATTCACTTATTACAAGAACTACTCTCTCATTACAACAGGATGTCCTTGTAAACTTCTACATTCACTCATTACAAGAACTACTTTCTCCTTACAACTGGATGTCCTTGTATATTGTCATATTCATTCATTACAAAAATTACTCTATCTGTACAATAGGATGTCCTTGTATACTGCTACATTCACTTATAACAAGAACTACTCTCTCCTTACAACAGGATGTCCTTGTATGCTGTCATGTTCACTTATTGCAAGAACTACTCTCTCTTCACAACAGGATCTCTTGTATACGGCTACATTCACTTATAACAAGAAATACTCTCTCCTCACAACAGGATGTCCTTGTATACTGCTACATTCACTTATAGCAAGAACACCTCTCTCCTAACAACAGGGTTTCCTTGTATACTGCTACATTCACTTATAGCAAGAACTACTCTCTCCTTACAACAGAATCTCCTTGTATACTGCTACATTCACTTATAACAAGAAATACTCTCTCCTCACAACAGGATGTCCTTGTATACTGTCATATTCACTTATTGCAAGAAATACTCTCTCATTACAACAGGATGTCCTTGTATACTGCTACATTCACTTATTACAAGAAATACTCTCTCCTTACAACAGGATGTCCTTGTATACTGTCATATTCATTTATTGCAAGAACTACTCTCTCCTCACAATAGGATGTCCTTGTATACTGTCATATTCACTTATTGCAAGAACTACTCTCTCTTCACAACAGGATCTCTTGTATACTGCTACATTCACTTATAACAAGAACTACTCTCTCCTTCCAGCAGGATGTCCTTGTATACTGCTACATTCACTTATAGCAAGAACAACTCTCTCCTTACAACAGGATGTCCTTGTATACTGCTACATTCACATATAGCAAGAACTACTCTCTTCTTACAACAGAATCTCTTTGTATACTGCTACATTCACATATTACAAGAACTACTCTCTCCTTACAACAGGATAGCTTTGTATACTGCTACATTCACTTATTACAAGAACTACTCTCTCCTCACAATAGGATGTCCTTGTATACTGTCATGTTCACTTATTGCAAGAACTACTCTCTCCTCACAACAGGATGTCCTTATATACTGCTACATTCACTTATTACAAGAACTACTCTCTCCTTACAGCAGGATGTCCTTGTATACTGTCATATTCACTTATTGCAAGAACTACTCTCTTCTTACTACAAGATGTCCTTGTATACTGCTACATTATCTTATACCAAGAACTACTCTCTCCTTACAACAGGATGTCCTTGTATACTGTCATATTCACTTATTGCAAGAACTACTCTCTCCTTACAACAGGATGTCCTTGTATACTGCTACATTCACCTATTACAAGAACTACTCTTCTCTTACAACAGGATGTCCTTGTATACTGTCATGTTCACTTATTGCAAGAACTACCCTCTCTTACAACAGGATGTCCTTGAATACTGCTACATTCACTTATTACAAGAACTACTCTCTCCTCACAGCAGGATGTCTTTGTATACTGTCATATTCACTTATTACAAGAACTACTCTCTCTTTACAACAGGATGTCCTTGTATACTGTCATATTCACTTATTGCAAGAACTACTCTTTCCTTACAACAGGATGTCCTTGTATACTGCTACATTCACTTACATCAGGATATCCTTGTAAACTGCTTTATTCACTTATTACAAGAACTAATCACTGCTTACGTAAGGATATCCTTGTATACTGATGTCCATTCACTTGCTATGGCATGTCCGTCCTACATATATATAACTACATTCACTTGCTAGGACATGTCCGTCCTCCATATTATATATTACTACATTCACTTGCTATAACATGTGCGTCCTCAATATATAATACTACCTTCACTGGTTAGGACATGTCCGTCCTCCATATATATTACTACATTGACTTACTAGGACATGTGCGTCCTCCATATATATTACTACATTCACTTGATATGACATGACAGCGTCCTCAAAATATAAATTACTACATTCACTTGCTAGGACATGATCTCCTCATTACATATTAATACAATCACTTGCTAGAACATGTCTGTCCTCAATATATATTACTACATTCACTTGCTAGGGCATGTCCGTCTTCCATATATACTACTAATTTCACTTGCTAGGACATGTTTGTCCTCCACATATATTACTACGTTCACTTGCTAGGACATGTCCGTCCTCCATTTATATTACTTCATTCATTTGCTAGGACATGATCGTCCTCCATATATAAAACTGCATTCACTTGCTAGGACATGTTCGTCCTCAATATATATTACTACATTCACTGGTGACGACATGTATGTCTTTAATATATATTACTATATTCACTTGCTAGAACATATCCTTCCTCCATATCTATTACTACATTTACTTGCTAGGACATGTCTGTCCTCCATATATATTACTACATTCACTTGCTAGGACATGTCCATCCTCCATATATAGTACTACATTCACTTTCTGGGACTTGTCCGTCTTCCATTTAATTACTACATTCACTTGCTAGGACATGTCCGTCCTCCATTTATATTACTACATTCACTTGCTAGGACATGTCCGTCTTCCATATATATCACTATATTCACTTGCTAGGACATGTCCTTCGTCCATATATATTACTACATTCACTTGCTAGGACATGTCCATCTTTCTTCCATTTATATTTCTACATACACTTGTTATGACATGTCCTTCCTCCATTTATATTACTATATTCACTTGCTAGGATATGTCCGTCCTCAATTGATATTACTACATTCACTTGTTATGACATGTCCGTCCTCCATTTATAGAACTACATGCACTTACTAGGACATGTCTTTTCTCCATTTATATTACTGTAATCACTTGCTAGGACATGTCCGTCCTCCTCCATTTATATTACTACATTCGTTTATTATGACATGTCCGTCCTCCATTTATATTACTACATTCACTTGCTAGGACGTGTTCGTCTTCCATATATATTACTACATTCACTTGTTATGACATGTCCGTCCTCCATTTATATTACTACATTCACTTGTTATAACATGTCTGTCCTCCATATATATTACTACATTCACTTGCTAGGACATGTCCGTCCTCCATTTATATCACTACATTCACTTGCTAGGACATGATCGTCTTCCATATACATTACTACATTCACTAGCTAGGACATGATCGACATTCATCTTTATTACCATTCATTTTTTACTTGTTAGGAGCTCCCGAAATATAAGTTAATTGACTACTTCAAACGCTAAAGATAATTTTCTTTAATTGATCTATTTCATGTATTACTAATTCCCTAACTTAACCATATTTAAATTCCGACACATTCGTATATTACTGTAATCACTTACTTGAACATGAACTCCCCGGGTTTGACCATGTTTGGTCCTCTTGACAAGTAGATTTCATAACACCTGTAGACTTGTATCCAACTTCGCAGTACAATGTCACTTCAGAACCTACAGGCTTATGTTCCGCTAACTGCCGGACATGCGCAAGTCCAGTGTCCGATGCACATTTGAAGGCTGAAGCGGAAATATGTAATAAATACTCAAAAGTTTTGTTAATGGATGTTTTAATTAAGTTATTGTATTTCTTTGATCATAATTTAACGCAATGAAGTAAACTTAAATCCAATGTGTCATCTTATAAGATGACCTTTGAATTATCTACATAAGTACTTATATCTTTAAATGTATTTCTCTGATTTTGTGATGTCTCTCCTTGACTCCCGTCATTATATTTGACCGCAGTTCCTCCCACACTTCCGACCGAAAATCGAGGACTTGCTTAATTATGTAGACATATAAAGGTGTTATTATCATTATCAATTAAACATTTAATGCCCAAACAGGATACGATGAAATAGGTAAGTGTTTGCATAATGTAAAACACAGATTTATTTAAGCTATAGAATAAACATTACATTAACTCAACAGAACCGGCACAGTTTGCAAGAAGTTATCTTGTTCCATTTATAGGACCTACGTGTAAATTGTGAACTTTAATCTTAACATTTAATTGAATAATGACGTAAATGTTTATCATGTCTCGTGCATGTGTTTATATTTATGTTTCATTTCCGCATAAATATTTTCGTACAAACTGTTTACATTAGCATTTTTTGTATCAAACTAAAAGATTGTTGCGTTTTGTTGAGTTGTTGTCTTTGGTGGGATCGGGGCTATTGTTGTTATTTTGTTGAGTTGTTTTTGGTGGGATCGTCGGTGTTATTGTTATTTTGTTGAGTTGTTTTTGGTGGGATCGTGGGTGTTATTGTTGTTTTGGTAACAGAAACATTATTCCCCCAATGTTCATAAAAAACTGAATAAGCAAACAAGACGCTTGTGATGGCATTAAATCACTCATAGCATAGAAGACTATAAAGTGATTTTTCATAATTCAAGGGACATAACTAAGACAATAAATATCAATTTTGGACTTTCAAAAAATTTAAATCCGAGATATTGTGGTATTAGGTATTAGAGTGCACTCAATTAACATTTTTTCAATGACCATAACTACGACATTATTTGCCAGACCTGGTAAATTTTTCAGAGGAGAATATTTTATAACATTATTGTTAGGTAAGGTAGTTATTGTTAGTTTTGTGAGTACCCAATGAGAATTCCCTGTGCCAGAGTGCCCAGAAGGTCAGCAATGCATTTTTTACAATTACAGGGGTCATAATCGACATCCAATATCAAATTGAAATCTTCTGGAATATTATGTTTAATTACATAATGCGACCGGTCAGTCTGAGGATCCATTGAATACTGTGCATTTCGTGTGACCATATATGGTTGTCCTCATATACTCAGTGTGAAATTATACACATTTCTAAGAACTCTGAGTTTAAATGAAGTATACCATTATTTGTCAACATTTTTTTATCATGCGTTCATATATTCGCTGACCCCGTTTTGCCATACGGTATCTATTTAAACATGGAAAAATAATGAAAAGGGATTTCCTAACCTCGCCTACGCGTCCAGGTTAGACTAAGAAGATTTCCCACTTAAAATTTCAGAGTATGTTGTGACGTATCAAAAGAGTCACGTGATTTCGTTTTGATTTCGATTTCATCTACCATGCTATTTTATATAGTGTAGCATTTTGTTTCATCTTAGGAAGAGTCCAAATTACGATGTGAATGTCGTCAAACACTATTTAAGTGCTATCTGTTTCAAGAAGTTGGATTTCGGTTCAAGCTTACTACTTCGATTAAAATATAAATTTTGTCATCTTTTCGGATTGTATTTATTCATGAAAATGAGATGATTTGCGTCCATTTTTATTTTTTCTGATATACCGTCTTTATTTATCCGTTTTGGCCACTTAAGGAACTTTCAGACATAGTATTTTTGCATCACTTCTTTGTAAGTTTAGTGATAATTCAATGAAAATTGCAGATGAATTAGTGCACACAAGGACAAGAAAATGTATTTTTGACCGGCCAAAAACCACAACTTCGACATTAATAATCTAATTAGACCAGTTCAAGACATATGCTTATATAACTACTGTGTAATTTGGAGAGGATCAAATAAAAACTGCGAGCAGACAGTGTTAAATAGCACATCTTTCAAGATTTAAGGACTAAAACTCCGACCCAACATAAACATTCCATTAGACAAGCTCAAGCAAGTATACGAGGTATAACGTTTATAAAGGGACTGTGTAAGTTTGGTGACGTTCCAGTGCTAAATGGCACAAACTATAAATAACACAATTTCTGACGATTCAAAGGATAACTCTGATATTAATTATTCGATTTGGTCAATTAAATGTATAACAGTTACATATCTATTGTTGAAGATTAGTTATAAAACTTCTAGTACTAGAGTGAACATGCGGTAAATGAAGATTCAAGGGTCGTAACGCATACATTAATATTCCGTTTTGGCCGATCAGTCCAAGAACGTTGCCAATATAACTATTGTTTACGTTTAGTGATTGATTGATTGATTGATTGATTGATTGATTGATTGATTGATTGAATATTTAGCGTCATTTTTATGCCATCGAGGGCTAAAAGACGATCAGTTAACCTAACCACTGTTTCCTGGGATTAACCAGTACTCGAGCACCCCCTATCGCCGCAAGTTACTGATAACTTTCCCACTTGAATCAGTGGTGAGAGACGAATGATAATGAGACACAATGTCGTATATCAAACATCACGGAAACTGTTGCCGGGCAGAGATAACCGACTGAAATAATCGACTGAGATAATCGACCCTAGGTATCCTATTTAATAAGGTAAAGAATTGTCCGAGATATCAAAAGATTGTCAAATAACGTACATTTAAGGACCACAACTCCGATATTGATAATCAAACTTGTCCAAGAAGTTATGGTTATATAACTACTGTGTAGGTTTGGAAAATATCCAATGCAAACTGCATGTGTTAGAGCGTACACAACGTAAACGTTTACATACGGGCGATTTGACGGAATACAACGGAAATAGGACATAGATTAATTAATATAGCTCATCCAGATATAAACTGACGGATGGGAGTAGTCGCACACGTGTGCCGTATCGGCAAACAGGTAAACTGAAGGATGAGCAGTAGTCATGATACCGACAAACAGGCAGACTGAAGGGTGAGCAGTAGTCATGATACCGACAAACAGGCAGACTGAAGGGTGAGCAGAAGTCACGCACGTGTGTCGTACCGGCAAACAGGTAAACTGAAGGGTGAGCAGAAGTCACACACGTGTGTCGTACCGGCAAACAGGTAAACTGAAGGGTGAGCAGAAGTCACGCACGTGTGTCGTACTGGCAAACTGGTTAACTGAAGGATGAGCAGAAGTCTCACACGTGTGTCGTACCGGCAAACAGGTAAACTGAAGGGTGAGCAGAAGTCACGCACGTGTGTCGTACCGGCAAACTGGTTAACTGAAGGATGAGCAGAAGTCTCACACGTGTGTCGTACCGGCAAACAGGTAAACTGAAGGATGAGCAGAAGTCACACACGTGTGTCGTACCGGCAAACAGGTAAACTGAAGGATGAGCAGAAGTCACGCACGTGTGTCGTACCGGCAAACAGGTAAACTGAAGGGTGAGCAGAAGTCACACACGTGTGTCGTACCGGCAAACTGGTTAACTGAAGGATGAGCAGAAGTCACACACGTGTGTCGTACTGGCAAACTGGTTAACTGAAGGATGAGCAGAAGTCTCACACGTGTGTCGTACCGGCAAACAGGTTAACTGAAGGATGAGCAGAAGTCACACACGTGTGTCGTACCGGCAAACAGGTAAACTGAAGGATGAGCAGAAGTCACACACGTGTGTCGTACTGGCAAACTGGTTAACTGAAGGATGAGCAGAAGTCTCACACGTGTGTCGTACCGGCAAACAGGTGAACTGAAGGATGAGCAGAAGTCACACACGTGTGTCGTACCGGCAAACAGGTAAACTGAAGGATGAGCAGAAGTCACACACGTGTGCCGTACTGGCAAACTGGTTAACAGAGGGACACGTAATGTTATCTCATTCGGACGGCAATGGTAAGAGGATGTCACAAAAAACTACGACAGACTTTTAAGAAAAAAATCTCTAGAAAATATCTATCTCTTCAATTGGGCATATGTTTTGTTTTTGTTTATAAAGTAAGAAGAGTTTTCAAAAAAGTATTCAAAACAACTTACCACCCGGTGAGCACTTAGGTAGGTCGGCACTCCATAGCCCTGTTTCTAGACATTCGAATTCTCCAGATCCAATCATGGTAAAGCCAGAAGAACACCCGATCTTTACTCTGTCTCCGAAGTAAGTATCGAAATTGACATCTCCTTCAAGAAGTAAACCATCCTCGGGCAAGACAAGTGGTTTGCAAGATATCCCTAAATATGAACATGTTTGAAATTAACGATTGTTGCATATGCACCATGGCCTGGTTACATAATTATATTTGGAATCGTATGCGCAGCGTAAAACAAATCTGTGAAAGAAACAACGGCTTATTTTTATAAATCTATTCGAATACGTTAAAAAATGATTTCTAATAATTTTTCATTATTTTTAATAAATTGCAATCGCGTGTTAATGAATCTATGATCAAACATTTCATAGTAATAGTATTACAAATATACATTATAATTAAATGACGATTTCATTTGATTACAGTAGACTCGTATCAGTTTAAACGCTTTGTATATATAAACAGACAGCTTTCTTATAATATTTTTGTTGTCAGTTTGTAACAATTCAGTAGTTTTGAAACATACTTGGCTTGATATTATAGCTATTCAAATATATAGATCTTAAGTCCTTGTATAAACGACATTCAAATACGGCTTTGTGAATATATAATGTCAAGACAGACTTACGTTCACTAGTTAAATTTCGGAAACAACACCAAACAAAAATTAACTTTAATTACCAGACTAAGAGCAAAAGAATAAAATATGCAATTAAATTAAGTTTAATCACTAGAGAACAGTGGATAATATTCAAAATGTCATGTTTATGATTAAAAATGTATGCGAGATATATGCCAGGTTTACGTGCTTGGATTGGAGGAAGACTGCCCTTCCGAAAGTAACTGGCAAACCTTCTCATATAAAGATTTTGGAGGGAGAGATACTTGAACCTACGACTGGTAAGTGTTCACGACCCAGCGCCTGGGACCGCTCGGCCGCGAATGACCTGCTGATTTATTAAAGAGTTGACAAAAATATCATGCGAGGCTCTGAAGTGTATAAATTAATAGTTCTAAATGAGCACGAATCGCGATAAAGGCTACATTTGCCAAAACCAATTATTTTTCAGATTATGATTATCAAAAGTTCCATACAATCGATTTTGAACATAGACCGTAATACCGACCGTTGTTTTCGTACAAAATAACGTCGTTATCAGTCGACGTCATCTAGATGTTCGCTGATACCTAAAAGTAGCTCTGAAAGTGAATAGAAACGAAAAATAAAGACTGAATAATAGAAAGAGAAACACAAAACGTCGTTGGTAACTTTATTTGTCAACTTACTAAAGCACTGCGGCGGGTTCCCCGACCAACTTCCCGAGGATGTACATGTAAGAGAAGCTGAACCGACCAACGAGTAGCCCGCATCACATGTAAAATCAACTACGCTGTCATAGGTATAACTGAAACGAGATTTAATGAGATGCTTCTAAAATATAGCATTGATAACACGCAAGCATTAAACTCACACTATTACATATAGCATTAATAACACACAAGCATTAAACTCAGACTATTACATATAGCATTGATAACACACAAGCATTAAACTCACACTCTAAAATATAGCATTGATAACACGCAAGCATTAAACTCACACTATTACATATAGCATTGATAACATCCAAGCATTAAACTCACACTATTACATATAGCATTGATAACACACAAGCATTAAACTCACACTCTAAAATATAGCATTTTTAACACACAAGCATTAAACTTACACTATTACATATAGCATCGATAACACCAAAGCATTAAACTCACACTCTAAAATATAGCATAGTTAACACACAAGCATTAAACTTACACTCTAATATATAGCATTGTTAACACACAAGCATTAAACTCACACTCTTACATATAGCATTGTTAACACACAAGCACTAAACTTACACTCTTACATATAGAATTGATAACACACAAGCATTAAACTCACACTATTACATATAGCATTGATAACACACAAGCATTAAACCCACACTCTAAAATATAGCATTGATAACACCCAAGCTTTAAACTCACACTCTAAAATATAGCATTTTTAACACACAAGCATTAAACTCACACTCTAAAATATAGCATTGTTAACACACAAGCATTAAACTCACACTCTTACATATAGCATTGTTAACACACAAGCACTAAACTTACACTCTTACATATAGAATTAATAACACACAAGCATTAAACTCACACTCTTACATATAGCATTGATAACACACAAGCATTAAACTCACACTCTAAAATATAGCATTGATAACACACAAGCATTAAACTTACACTCTAAAATATAGCATTGTTAACACACAAGCATTAAACTCACACTCTTACATATAGCATTGTTAACACACAAGCACTCAACTTACACTCTTACATATAGCATTGATAACACACAAGCATTAAACTCACCCTATTACATATAGCATTGATAAAACACAAGCATTAAACTCACACTCTAAAATATAGTTAACACACAAGCATTAAACTCACACTATAAAATATAGCATAGTTAACAGACAAGCATTAAACTCACACTCTAAAATATAGCATTTATAACAGATAAGCATTAAACTCACAATCTAAAATATAGCATAGTTAACGCACAAGCATTAAACTCACACTCTAAAATATAGCATTGATAACACACAAGCATTAAACTCACACTCGTAAATATAGCATTGATATCACACAAGCATTAAAATCACACTCTAAAATATAGCATTGATAACACACAAGCATTAAACTCACACTCTAAAATATAGCATTGTTAACACACAAGCATTAACCTCACACTCTAATATATAGCATTGTTAACACACAAGCATTAACCTCACACTCTTACATATAGCATTGTTAACACACAAGCTTTTAACTCACACTCTAAAATATAGCATAGTTAACACACAAGCATTAAACTCACACTATAAAATCTAGCATTGTTTACACAAAAGCATTACCCTCACACTATAAAATATAGCATAGTTAACAGACAAGCAGTTAACTCACAACCTAAAATATATCATTGATAGCACACAAGCATTAAACTCACATCTTAAAATATAGCATTGTTGACACAAAAGCATTAACCTCACACTTTAAAATATAACATTGATGATAACTCACCAGTATTGAACTAACTCCCTAAAATATAGCATTGATAACACACACGCATTTAACTCACACTCTAAAATATAGCATTTTTAACACACAAGCATTAAACTCACACTCTAAAATATAGCATCGATAACACCCAAGCATTAAACTCCCACTCTTACATATAGCATTGATAACACACAAGCATTGAACACACACTCTAAAATATAGTAAACACCCAAGCATTAAACTCACACTATAAGATATAGCATTGTTAACACACAAGCATTAAACTTACACTCTAAAATATAGCATTTTTAACACACAAGCATTAAACTTACACTATTACATATAGCACTGATAACACACAAGCATTAGATTAACACTCTAAAATATAGCATTGATAACACACAAGCATTAAACTCACACTTTAAAATATAGTCAACACCCAAGCATTAAACTCACAATCTAAAATATAGCATAGTTAACACACAAGCATTAAACTCACACTCTAAAATATAGTTAACACACAAGCAATAAACTCACACTCTAAAATTTAGCATTGATAACACCCAAGCATTAAACTCACAATCTAAAATATAGCATAGTTAATACACAAGCATTAAACTTACACTCTAAAATATAGCATTGTTTACACAAAAGCGTTAATCTCACACTAAAAAATAAGCATTGACGATAACTCACCAGCATTGAACTCACTCCCTCAAACATAGCATTGTTAACACAAAAGCATTAACCTCACACCCTAAAATATAGCATAGTTAACAGACAAGCATTTAACTCACAACCTAAAATATTATTGATAGCACACAAGCATTAAACTCACACCCTAAAACATAGCATTGTTAACACAAAAGCATTAACCTCACACTTTAAAATATAACATTGATGATAACTCACCAGTATTGAACTAACTCCCTATAACATAGCATTGTTAACACAAAAGCATTAACCTCAAACCCTAAAATATAGCACAGTTAACAGACAAGTATTAAACTTACAACCTAAACTATAGCATTGATAACACACAAGCATTAAGCATACACTCTAAAAATAGCATTGTTAACATACAAGCATTAAACTCACAACCTTAAATATACCATCGATAACACACAAGCATTAAACGCACACTCTAAAATAAACTTACCTTGAACTAGACATGGTAGAGTGTGCATTAGGTGACGGTTCCCCACAGTCCACTGGTTCACACGTCGGTGTATCCCCCTCACTGCTCCAGCTTCCATCGGGAGAACATTTGAACGAGCTTGATCCTTTAAAATAATATCCGTCGTCACATTGATAGAGAGCCACTGAGTCGAGCAATGTACCTTGATACGTAGCGATGAATCCGTCTTTGACAACCGGTGGTGGACCACAATCCTTTGGCTGGCATGAAGGCGCACTGTCATACTCCCATCGTTTGTTAGCGGTACATATTGCCGAAGCGCTGCCCAATAACGTATAGCCGTCATTACATGTAAACTCGGCTTCACTACCCACACTCTCCCCCATCGTCATCGTTGTTGATGCATGATCCAGTACTGGTGGAGGACCACACATAAGTGCATGGCACACAGGACGTTCACCTATCCAGGCTTCATTGTAGCCGCATTCCAGGGTAGACATTCCGGTTAGGTCATAACCATCTACACAAGAGTATGTTACTATTGATTTGAAATCGAATGTGTTACCTATGCGTACAGTATTTTCTATTTCAGGAGGATCTCCACACGAGACAGGTTCACATATCGGTGGCGTACCAGACCAAACACCAGTGGCCAAACAGGTAGAAGACGATTGACCATTGAGCCTATAACCGACATCACATATGTATGTCACAATACTATTAAACGTATGAACCCTGGAGTTGATTAGTATTGAATTTAGTGGTAAAGTCGGTTCTCCGCAGTTAATCGGTACGCATGTTGGTAGTGTTCCTACCCATTTCCCAGTCTCGTCACATCTTACACTTTCGGTGCCCTTAAGCCTAAAACCTTCGTTACAAATATAGTTTGCCATGTTGTTATATTCAAAAGATGTTGCATCGACACGGGCGTTTAGTAAATTTTCTGGTTCGCCGCAGTTCACAAGAGTACAAGAAGGAATAGTTCCTATCCAACTGTCTGAGGCCGAACAAACAAGAGCGGCATCGCCCGTTGTTATCTCGTATCCCTTTTGACACACATACCTAGCTTCATTTTGATAGTAATACTGTGTTGTCGAATCAAATGGAAGGGCATGGTTAACGACTGGTGGTGAATCACATATTATAAGTATACAGTACGCGTCTGATCCGCTCCAGCTTCCATCTCTTTCACAAAACCTACGATCTGAACCGTGTAGTCTGAAGCCAGCATTACAAGAATACGTCACAGACATTCCTACGCGGTTTAAAGGATGTTTTGTCAATTGTCCGTTGCTTGGCTCTGGTAACGTTGGACATGTTATCTCTCTACAGTACGGTTCAGTGTCGTAGCTCCATTCACCTGATGACAAACATTGAAATTTACTATTGCCTTTTAATTCGTAGCCTTCGTCACAATGTATTTCAATCTCTTCGCCATATGTAAATCGATTACCGATAACGAATCCGTTCTCCAAACGTCTGTAACTTGAACAAGTAACTACTTCACATTTAAAATCTGTTTCCGTCCATTTTCCGTCTGCTTTACAACGTTGGTGACTTGATCCAACACCTTGGTAGCCTTCTTCACAGGAGAGCTCGGCTGTTATCTCAAATGCACCGACGTCACCACCATCTGGCAGAGAGTATATGGCATTTCTTGGTAAAGTGGGAACTCCGCATGTCACTTTAATGCATGATGGATCTGCGCCACCCCATGCGCCAACGGATAAACACAGACGTCTGTTCTGGCCAACCAACTCATACCCTGTATTGCACCCGTAGTCTACGGAATCCCCGTAATACCGGCTTTCACCTATGACGTAACCGTTTGACAAGGGTGGTGGTTGAGGACATTGTATCTTTTCACAATAAGGAGCTGAACCACTCCAAACCATATCACTCAAACATAATCTAAATTCTTCTCCTTTTATTGTATAACCTTCATTACATTCGTAACTTATGAGGCTACCCGCGTCATACCTTTCACCGTGAATTCGACCGTTTTCTAGGGGCGGGGGTGTTTGACATTCATTTTGTATACAACTAGGTTCTTCACCAGACCATATGCTGTCAATCGTACAATTTCTATATTTCGGTCCAACTAATTCGTATCCACTGTTACAAAGATATTCGAGAACACTTCCAAATGTATAGAACGTTCCTTTTACGATGACATTTCTGTTAACTTCCGGTCTAGGGCATATGATAAGAATACAGGATGGGGCAGCACCGGACCATGATCCGTCAGCCTGACAAACTCTTTCAGTTTCTACATCCAACTTGTAACCAACATCACACTCATATCTAACTGTTGATCCAAAACTGAAATCGTCACCTATAATCTTACTATTAGATGCAGCATAGGGTCTGAAACATTTATTTTTATCACAGACAGGTGCAACTCCACTCCATGTTCCATCTGCCAAGCAGTCTAACTGTCTCTCTCCTGCTAATAGGTATCCCGGATTACATTCGTAAACAATGGAAGATCCAAATGACAGTTGTTCATATGATAGAACACCATTAGCAAATTCGTCTCGTGTTATATCTGGACATGGTACAGGATCACACGTTGGGTCACTAAAGCTCCACGTATCATCTGATTGACATTCTCGTCTGCTTTCGCCAGTCATAAGGAATCCTCCTAAGCATTCGTAATTTGCAATGCCTCCTTGAACGAAAACAACTCCATTAGTTGGCGAGCTCAATCTTGGGCATGCGTATCGTGTACATACGGTAACTGTTCCGGTCCATGTACCATCTTGCGAACAGTTTCGCTCTGTAGCCCCAGACAATCTATACCCCTGTTTACAGCTCAGTGTTATTACTGTGCCATACTCAGTCTGGAAACCTGAAGAGGGAATATATGAAAACGTTGATTATATCTCAAAAACGTATCATTTTGTTACTATTCACTGCAATAAGAAAGAAGTGACACAACAGTATGCCTCCAGTCTGACCTTCTCGTAATTACTTACAAATATATATGAATGTTTGTTTCTTATTGTTTGCATTACCATTGCATTGATATGTGTATTTAACTAATATCAAAGTTCTCAAAGTACTGGCAGCCTTATTTAATCCAGTTACCATATGCCTTCCTCAGATAGAGTTGTTGCGTTTGATTTGTTCCATGAAACATCGTTTAAAAAAATATCTTAATACAATATCCACAATGTATCTTTACTTTTTAATAAAGAAATATTCCCTGTCATGTTGGTGGCGATATATCCTGCAAAGATTGAAGTTATGCATTTGGCATAAAGCTCGTTTTGTTACAGTAGTAATAATTTTCCTTAAACGTTTACATTGATAAACATTTATATGAGCTAATTTACAAGTACTGTTAATGTTTTTTCTTCTGGCGTTTGATAAACACCATGAATTAATACACAGAAAACATGTGTTTAAACACCATTCCAATAAATAATAAATACATCTTTAATAAATATAAACACACAAACCAACCCACATATAATAACATTCTCATAAGTATTGTCACTATAATATATTTTCAGTAAAAGGAACACACCAAAGTATTAATTTGATATTTAATCAACACCAGACCAACCACTAGATACTCGTGAGAAACAAATGTTCTAAAGTCACTAGACAACATATACTATCATCTGCAAACTCAAACTCTTTTTCATTTTTGTTTGCTATTGTTTTGGTTTATTAACAATTTTCATAACAGAAATAAGCTCGATCTAGTTTTTTAATTTGTTGTTTTATAATTTGGTGTGTCTCTTGAAGAGTATATACTTTATTTACATATATTTGTACAGTTTGTTGAGGGACGGCCAATCCCACTCTCACAATCCTATTGCGGGGTGATCACTTTTTAATTATTGAAATTAAAAAAAAAGTACGGTATTGTTAACTCTTTATTATTGAAAAAACATTTTTTTATAGGGTTTAACATCTTTTTTCAACACATAGCAAGTTATATATGGCATATCTAGTTTTATTCGTGGAGGAAGATCTCAGAATGGGTTTGAGCAGAATTACCGTCCTTCCGCAAGTAACTGGCAAACTGTTTCTCATTGTTCGACAAAGCTGAACTCAAACCAATGACCAAAACGGTGAATGGTCAGTGAACAATAGACGACATCACCTTAAACTTCTCGGTCTATGAGGACCTGGTTATGTGTTAAGTTTAATAACTAATTGAAAATAAAATCATATTACTACCATAACGGATCAAGTGACACAAAAAGGGCTGCATATTTCACTATTTGACGACAGTAATGGTTTAGATAAAAATATATTAACTAAGGATTTAGTTAATCGGGTGCAAATATCGCTCAAATACATTGTACTAAGAAGGCACAATGTCATAATTTGGATATATTTCCTTGTATTAAAAAAATGAAACAGTATCTACGAATCCTGTGATGTAAAATCCTAAAACCTATGTGCTGATAATGTTCGCTTCAGCATCAATCTTGTCTAAATTCCTAAATCGGCAGCTAGGAAACCACCACCTTAATATTCAAAGTACTCAGGTGCTGAAACCTGACCAAACAATGGTCAAATATAAATGACATTTATATATATATTTATCTTGTTGTTACTATTTATACTATATCTTGTTATTAGAATTTATAATATATCCTACCAAGCTTTGAGATGCGTCTACTTAACCTCGGCAAATTTGCCCAGGCAAATATCTTGAATCGTCTATGAAATAAAACGTGTACGTTTTTGACAACAATATATGTTAAATTGATATGTGATACGGATTGGAATGTAACAAGTGAAAACATTTAATCCATTTTGTTTATAAATACCTGACGTAAATCCATTCCTCAAGGTTAATCGGGGACATTCCACGGCAATGCAGACTGGTATAGGAGTATCCCATTCGCCTGTTGAAAGACAAGTTCGTCTGTGTGACTGTCCATCTATGTAGTACCCAGGGTCACAGATGTATTCGATAACGGATTGGTAACTATAGACATCACCAACCATCCGTCCATTTGACGTAACATGTGATGGCTTGTCACACTGGACAATTTCACATACGGGAAACTGCCCACCGTTCCATAGTTTATCTTTGGTGCATGTGTGAATCGAATCGCCTACCAAAATATAACCGATATTACAAGCGTACGTTACAGTAGATTGGAATGTTATACCAGTAAACTGTTTAAATCCATTAGTAAGGTCTTCTGGCTCCCCACAACTCACCGCCTGACAAACTGGTGCCTCGCCTGACCACGAAACATTCGCCATACACCGACGAACTTCCAGTCCTGCAAGCTCATAACCTGCATTACATGTATACCTAACAACCGAACCAAGTTTCAAATCTTTGTAGTCAAGGCCGCCATTACGCACTCCAATTGGTGGTGTGCATTCAACAGCATTACAAACTGGCGTTTGACCAAACCAATTTCCTGATGCCTCACATATTAGCTCATTGTTTCCTTCAAACTCGTAACCTTCGTCACATGTATACACAACTTTACTTAAATATGTAAGAGCGGTAACTGCCAAGCTCCCATGTTCTATTGGAACCGGTTGACGACATTCGACCAGTCTACACTCTGGAACGTTTGCCTCCCATTGGCCAGCAGCAGTGCATTCTATCTCCCCATTAGGGTTAATACTATTTAACGATATCTCATAACCTATGTCGCAATAATACTGAATTCTGGTACCAATTCCGAATTGTTCCAGATGTTCCGGATTCCGATAGTTACCATGTGGTATTGACACTGGACTGTGGCATTGTATCGGTAAACAATGCGGGGCTGCAAACGACCACATTCTATTACTTAAACATGTCAAGATTTTTTCTCCCTCCAAATAGAACCCTTCTTCACAATTATAGGTAACAGTGTCTTCGAATAAAAACGAATTATCTGAAAAGTAGGCATTCGCAACAGCTTCCGGATAATCACATTCTACTCTCCGACATTTGGGTACGTCATTTTGCCAGGTTCCAGTTTCTCGACAAATTAATTCTTCAGAACCATCTAGCTGAAAGCCGGGGTCGCATGCATAACGAACAACGTTATTCAGCGTATAATCCCGCCCAAAAACTGTTCCCCATTCGATCGAATCTGGTTTCCCGCACGATACAGGTTTGCATGCTGGGACATCGTCGCTCCACGTTCCATCCGCTTGACATTCTCTTTCTTTAACTCCCCTCAACTTGTAACCCAGGTTACATTCATAAATTACAAATCCGCTGTATGTGAAAACGTCTCCTTCAAAAAAACCGTGAAGTACGTCATCGGGCCTACCGCATCTGATGGGAAGACATTCTGGCGGCGGAACTGGTCCCCATTCTCCAAGTTCAAGACACTCTAGCGCGGTATTATGACTTAACTCGTATCCCGTTATACACGTGTATGTTAGCCGATCTAGAAAATTCCTTCCTGGACCATGAAATTGACCATTTGCTATTGCCACTGGTTCTTCACATTGCAATACAACGCACTCTGGTAAATTGGGTTCCCATTGCCCTGACGGAAGACATGCGATCTCGCCAGTCGGATTTAAACTGTTCTTTGAAAACATATTACCATAAGTGCAATTATATTTGAAAACATATCCAACCAAGAACTCATCTACAAGAACGTCGGTAAGTACGTCTTCCGCACCATCAATCTGCGGCGGAGCTCTACATTTTTGTGGGTCACACGTTGGAATACTCCTGTCCCAGGTGCCGTCACGTTGACAATACACAGAGTCGTGGTCAGTGAAGAACTGGTTACCAGCAGTGCACTCAAAGAAAGCGTCGTCGCCCGGCATAAACTGGTTATTTGGTGTGGGATTCGTCAGTAAAGTGTTTTCAGATAGTACCGGAATTGTACATTGTATTTCTAAAAAAAAACAGAAAAATGGAGCTTTGAATTAGCATAGTGGCTCCTATTCTTAGGCATATAATACTATTACAATAATATTTATTTTTTCTCAACAGTAACTCAGTTATTTAAAGGCAGCAAGCGATCCTAATCGTCGTTCGTGGAATCCGCTAGGCGATTATCCAGTACTAGACACACCATGACTCTCTATTTAGAGGTGGAAGATTAATGACCATAGATCAATTTTCATGATCCGTCATCACAGATCGGGGGTCGAACTCACACCTGTGGATTTACTGTCAGGCGCGTAACTGACTTAACCAGCTGGGCATGGCTAACATATGTAATATATATGACATAGTACGATTTTATTCATAAAGCTATAACGGCTAGCAATTAAATAGATATGACATAGTACGATTTTATTCATAAAGCTATAACGGCTAGCAATTAAATATATATGACATAGTACGATTTTATTCATAAAGCTATAACGGCTAGCAATTAAATATATATGACATAGTACGATTTATTCATAAAGCTATAACGGCTAGCAATTAAATATATAAGAAGGACTATGGCTAAGAGAACAAAGTTTTATGGTGTTTATGATATTGGTGTCAGATAACAATGCGAGACAATTACCGTTTTAATGTTCATAATTGCTGGAGTGATAAGCTTAAATAAATATAAGTTTAAAAATAGCTGTTGGTCTTGACTTATAAGTGCATTGGCAGGTGTATTTACCAGTGGTTACTGATATATCATTTATATCATGAAAAACAAACATAATTTAATCCATTATTGAGATATTAGATCTTTGTACAAAATATAAATCAAGCATTTAAGTTCAACAAAAGTCATTACTCTGCATAATCTAAAAACATTATGGAAATTCAATTATACTTTTGGACCACAGAGTGAAATGATTTGAAATGTTTCAATTTATCCGAATGCTAGTTATTTTGTTTTACACACAGGTTTTACACAAATGTTTACACACGGTAGATTACCCCAAGTCGCGAGTAAAACAAAAGGAAAATGGAAAAATAAAGCTTATGCATTGACATCATGGCGTGATATACAACATAATAAATAAGGTCCCAACAGTTCAAGAAAACCTTAAGTCAAACAAGAACTATAAATCTAGACAAAATAATTTGTATATTTCAAACCAAAGACTCTACGTTTACAAATATATAATGTTCAAAGTATCCTCTCCTACCATGTGATTATTTAGAAATCCTCCAACATAGATAAACTTAACCAAACATTCCAAGTTCATCATAAGCCAAATATTGGTCTGCCTATGTTTTATATTTCACGCGTTTAAAAAGTGGCAAACACTTTCCTCTATTGGTCACCTAGTATTCAAAATACATTCTAAAACATTTAAAATCGTCTGTACCCTTATATATGGGTAAGCAACGCCAACAAATGAGTGACTGTAAAATCCTTCTTTACATAAATTAGTCGAGCTAAATCCTCGTAAGATTTGAAAACAACCAGCACATGCATTTGGTCTCAGTAAGAACTTACGTTCGCATTTCGGTGCATCTCCAACCCAAAATGAGTGCTCTCCACAATACCGTGTCTCATCTCCTACCAGTTTGTAACCCAGGGCACACTTGTAACGAATGCGGTTGTCGAATGTGTAATCCTGACCTTCGATCCAGCCATTTTGAACCATACCAGGATATCCACACTGTAATCCTGTAATATAACATGGTAGAAAAAGAAACAATATATTCAGACAACCACAATACTGGCTCTCAATAGCTACCTGTATAGAATAAGTGATGCCCCCCCCCCCCACCTACCCCCCACCCCACACACAAATAAATTAGTTATTCAAATTTGCTGTCTAATTCCCATCCCATGAGAATGTCACAGTACTCAAATTTTAAAGGACATGGGTCTTATTCTTACGGTCATTAACTTGTTTATTTCCCTTTTCCCCCCGCCTTGGTGTCGTCATCTGTCTGTCAAATATCGGCGTATCGTAATTTCGTTGTTTTCTAATTCCCTGGATGTGTACCCCCCCCCCCCCCCCCCCCCCCCCTCCACACACACACACACACACACGCTTACACACCCTCCATAGCTCCCTCCCAAATCGCCTGATTGGGAAAAACATGCATACGCGTATTAGTTAATATGAATCAAGTGCTTTCCTTGAGGACGCAGTTTTCGTTCAGTCGTTGCAATCAACAAATGCCTAATATGTCCTTGATTTGGCGGTCAATAATTTAAACAGGCGCTTCGTTTGACGTGTTGGTATGGCGGTTAGCAACTAGATTATGTGCTTCACGTGATGTATTAGTATGACGGTTTTGAATAGCAATACGAGACGCAATATGAGGTTTTCGTTCTTTCGTTGCAATCAAACCAATGTCTAACATGTCCTTGATATGACGGTCAATAATTAAAAGAGAAGCTTCGTTTGACGTATTGGTATGCGGTCATCAACGATGAGTTTGAAACAAGATCACGCGCTTCACTTGATGATTTAGTACGACGGTTAGAAAACTAGACCATAAACTTCTTTTGACGACTTAGTACGACGGTTTTAAACTAGACCATGCACTTCATTTGACGATTTAGTACTATGGTTAGAAACAACACCATGAACTTCTTTTGACGATTGAGTATGACGGTTAGAAACTAGACAATGAAATTCTTTTGACGATTTAGTATGACGGTTAGAAACTAAACCACGCGCTTCACTTGACGATTTATTATGATGGTTAAAAACAAGACCACGGTTAGAAATTAGAGCACGTGCATCACTTGACGATTTAGTTCGAAGGTTAGAAACTAGACCATGAACTTCTTTTGACAATTTAGTACGACAGGTTCGAAAGTAGATCAAGGGCTTCACTGGACCATTAGTTAGACCGTTATATACTAGACCATAAACTTTTTTGACGATTAAGTACGACGGTTAGAAACAAGACCATGCGCTTCACTTGAAGATTTAGTATGATGGTTAGAAACAAGACCATGAACTTCTTTTGACGATTAAGTATGATGGTTAGAATTAGACAATGAACTTCTTTTGACGATTAAGTACAACGGTTAGAAACTAGACCACGCGCTTCACTTGACTATTTATAATGATAGTTAGAAACAAGACCACGGTTAGAAACTAGAACACGTGCTTTACTTGACGATTTAGTACGACCGTTAGAAACTAAACGATGAACTTCTTTTGAGAATTAAGTACGACAGTTTTAAAACTAGGCCATGTGCTTTACTTGACGATTTGGTACAACGGTTAGAAACTAGACCATAAGCTTCCTTTGACGATTAAGTACGACGGTTTTTAAACTAGACCATATACTATACTTGACGGTTTAGTACAACGGTTAGAAACAAGACCATGAGTTTCCTTTGACGATTAGGTACGACAGTTTTTAAACAAGACCATGTGCTTTACATGACGATTTAGTACAACGGTTAGACACTAGACCATGAGCTTCCTTTGACGATTAAGTACGACGGTTTTTAAACTAGACCATGTACTTTACTTGACGATTTAGTACAACAGTTAGAAACTAGACCATCAGTTTCGTTTGACGATTAAGTACGACAGTTTTTAAACTAAACCATGTACTTTACTTGAGATTTAGTACAACGGTTAGAAACTAGACCATGAGCTTCATTTGACGATTAAGTAAGACGGTTTTTAAACTATATCACGTGCTTCAATTGACACGTGGGTATGATGGTTGACAAGTGGACTACGAGCCTCACTTGATGTATTGATATGACAGTAATCTAATAGAGTGTGTTCTTTATTTGACGTGTTGGTATAATGGTCACCAACTACACCATGCTCTTCACTTGACATGTTGGTAGGATGGTCAACAGAAACTAGACCATGCTCTTCACTTGACATGTTGGTATGATAGTCAACAGAAACTAGACCATGTGTTTCACTTGATGTGTTAGTATAACGGTCAACAACAACTAGACCATGCTCTTCACTTGACATGTTGGTATGATGGTCAACAGCAACTAGACCATGCTCTTCACTTGACATGTTGGTAAGATGGTCAACAGCAACTAGACCATGCTCTTCACTTGACATGTTGGTAAGATGGTCAACAGCAACGCGACCATGCTCTTCACTTGACATGTTGGTAAGATGGTTAAAAGCAACTAGACCATGCTCTTCACTTGCCATGCTGGTAAGATGGTCAACAGAAACTAGACCATGCTCTTCACTTGACATGTTGGTATGATGGTCAACAGCAACTAGACCGTGCTCTTCACTTGACATGTTGGTAAGATGGTCAACAGCAACTAGACCATGCTCTTCACTTGACATGTTGGTAAGGTGGTCAACAGCAACTAGACCATGCTCTTTACTTGATATGTTGGTAAGATGGTCAACAGCAACTAGACCATGCTCTTCACTTGACATGTTGGTAAGATGGTCAACAGCAACTAGACCATGCTCTTCACTTGACATGTTAGTTGAATGGTCAACAGCAACTAGACCATGCTCTTCACTTGACATGTTGGTAAGATGGTCAACAGCAACTAGACCATGCTCTTCACTTGACATGTTGGTAAGATGGTCAACAGCAACTAGACCATGCCCTTCACTTGCCTTTTTGTTATAACGATTAACAACAACTGTATCATGTTTTTCACTTTACATGTTGGTATTACCGTCACCAACTAGACCATAGTCTTCACTTGGCATGTTGGTATGATGGTCAACAACAACAAGAGCATGTTTTTCACTTGGTATTTTGGTATGACGGTCAACAGCAACTAAACCATGCTCTTTACTTGACATGTTGGTAAAATGGTCAACAGCAACTAGACCATGATCTTCACTTGACATGTTGGTAAGATGGTCAACAACAATTAGACCATGCTCTTCACTTGACATGTTGGTAAGATGGTCAACAGCAACTAAACCATGTGTTTCACTTGATGTGTTGGTATGACGGTCAACAACAACTAGACCATGCTCTTCACTTGATATGTTGGTATGATGGTCAACAGCAACTAGACCATGCTCTTCACTTGACATGTTGGTAAGATTGTCAACAGCACTAGACCATGCTCTTCACTTGACATGTTGGTAAGATGTTTAACAGCAACTAGATCATGTGTTTCACTTGATGTGTTGGCATGACGGTCAACAACAACTAGACCATGCTCTTCACTTGACATGTTGGTATGATGGTCAACAGCAACTAGACGATGCTCTTCACTTGACATGTCGGTAAGATGGTCAAAAGCAACTAGACCATGCTCTTCACTTGACATATTGGTACGATGGTCAACAGCAACTAGACCATATGTTTCACTTGATGTGTTGGTATGACGGTCAACAACAACTAGACCATGCTCTTCACTTGACATGTTGGTATGACGGTCAACAGCAACTAGGCCATGCTCTTCACTTGACATGTTGGTAAGATGGTCAACAGCAACTAGACCATATGTTTCACTTGATGTGTTGGTATGACGGTCAACAACTAGACCATGTTCTTCACTTGACATGTTGGTATGATGGTCAACAGCAACTAGACCATGCTCTTCACTTGACATGTTAGTAAGATGCTCAACAGCAACTAGACCATGCTCTTCACTTGACATGTTAGTAAGATGCTCAACAGCAACTAGACCATGCTCTTCACTTGACATGTTAGTAAGATGGTCAACAGCAACTAGAACATGCTCTTCACTTGACATGTTAGTAAGATGGTCAACAGCAACTGTATCATGTTTTTCACTTAACATGTTGGTATGACAGTCAACAACTAGACCATGCTCTTTACTTAATATGTTGGTATGACGGTCAACAACTAGACCATGCTCTTTACTTAACATGTTGGTATGACGGTCAACAACTAGACCATGCTATTCACTTAACATGTTGGTATGACGGTCAACAACTAGACCATGCGCTTTACTTAACATGTTGGTATGACGGTCAACAACTAGATCATGCTCTTTACTGGACATGTTGTTATGATGATCAACAGCAACTAGAACATGCTCTTCACTTAGCATGTTGGTATGACGGTCAACAACTAGACCATGCTTTTTACTTAACACGTTGGTATGACGGTCAACAACTAGACCATGCTCTTTACTTAACATGTTGGTTTGACGGTCAACAACTAGATCATGCTCTTTACTTAACATGTTGGTATGACGGTTAACAACTAGACCATGCTATTCACTTAACATGTTGGAATGACGGTCAACAACTAGACCATGCTCTTCACTTGACATGTTGGCATGATGGTCAACAACTAGACCATGTGTTTCACTTGATGTGTTGGTATGACTGTCAACAACAAATAGACCATGCTCTTCACTTGCCATTTTGTTATGACGATTAACAACAACTGTATCATGTTTTTCACTTGACGTGTTGGTATTACCGTCACCAACTAGACCATAGTCTTCACTTGGCATGTTGTTATGGTGATCAACAACAACTGCATCATGTATTTCACTTGAATCGTTGGTATTACGGTCACCAACTAGACAATGGTCTTCACTTGGCATGTTGGTATGATGGACAACAACAACTAGACCATGTTCTTCACTTGACGTGTTGGTATGACGGTCACCAGTAAGACCATGGTCTTCACTTGACATGTTGTTTTGACGGTCAACAACAACTAGACCATGTGTTTCACTTGACGTATTGATATGACAGTCATCGACTAGAGTATGCCCTTTACTTGATGTGTTGCTATGAGGGTCAGCAACTAAACAATGTGCATAACTCGACCTGTTGGTATGACGGTTAACAAGACAATGTACATCACTTGACCTGTTGGTATGACGGTCAACAACAAGACAATGTGCATCACTTGACCTGTTGGTATGACGGTCAACAACTAGACAATGTGCATCACTTGACGTGTTGGTATGACGGTCAACAACTAGACAATTTGCATCACTTGACCAGTTGGTATGACGGTCATTAACTAGACAAATAGCATCACTTGACCTGTTGGTAGGACGGACAACAACTAGACAATGTGCATCACTTGACGTGTTGGTATGACGGTCAACAACTAGACAATGTGCATCACTTAACCTGTTGGTATGACGGTCATTAACTAGACAAATAGCATCACTTGACCTGTTGGTAGGACGGACAACAACTAGACAATGTGCATCACTTGACGTGTTGGTATGGCGGTCAACAACTAGACAATGTGCATCATTTGACGTGTTGGTATGATGGTCAACAACTAGACAATGTGCATCATTTGACGTGTTGGTATGGCGGTCAATAACTAGACAATGTGCATCATTTGACGTGTTGGTATGATGGTCAACAACTAAACAATGTACATCATTTGACGTGTTGGTATGGCGGTCAACAACTAGACAATGTACATCATTTGACGTGTTGGTATGATGGTCAACAACTAGACAATGTACATCATTTGACGTGTTGGTATGATGGTTAATAACTAGACAATGTACATCACTTGACGTGTTGATATGATGGTTAATAACTAGACAATGTACATCATTTGACGTGTTGGTATGATGGTTAATAACTAGACAATGTACATCATTTGACGTGTTGGTATGATGGTTAATAACTAGACAATGTACATCATTTGACGTGTTGGTATGATGGTTAATAACTAGACAATGTGCATCATTTGACGTGTTGGTATGGCGGTCAACAACTAGACAATGTGCATCATTTGACGTGTTGGTATGATGGTCAACAACTAGACAATGTGCATCATTTGACGTGTTGGTATGATGGTCAACAACTAGACAATGTACATCATTTGACGTGTTGGTATGGCGGTCAACAACTAGACAATGTACATCATTTGACGTGTTGGTATGATGGTTAATAACTAGACAATGTGCATCATTTGACGTGTTGGTATGGCGGTCAACAACTAGACAATGTGCATCACTTGACGTGTTGGTATGATGGTCAACAAATAGACAATGTGCATCATTTGACGTGTTGGTATGATGGTCAATAAATAGACAATGTGCATCACTTGACGTGTTGGTATGATGGTCAATAACTAGACAATGTGCATCACTTGATGTGTTGGTATGACGGTCAACAACTAGACAATGTGCATCACTTGACGTGTTGGTATGATGGTCAACAAATAGACAATGTGCATCATTTGACGTGTTGGTATGATGGTCAACAAATAGACAATGTGCATCACTTGACGTGTTGGTATGGCGGTCAGAAATTTAGACCCTGGATTTCAGTTCACTTGACATGTTGATATGACGGTCACCAACTAGACATCGTGCTTCACTCTAAGTGTTTGTACTTGATCATGCGCTTCGCTTTGCATGTTTGTAACAGGATAAACAATTAGACTATGCGCTTCGATTTACATGTTTGCACTACGGTAAACAATTACACAATGCGCTTTAATTAATATGATGATTACCATTGCTTCCTTATTGCTATTCTCATCATACCCAAAGCATTACAGAAATGCGAAATTATAAATAAATATAACATAACAGAAGAAATTTCATGTGTCGGGGGGGGGGGGGGGGGGTTGCAATGTTTACGAACTAATCCTAATATAGATAAGTGTAAACACGTGACTTATTTCCCCTTTATTTACCACTTGAGCTGTAGTTATATTTTTTGTTGTGGCAAGGCTGTTTAAGTAGTTCGTTGCGATAACGCTTTTGGGAATTGAACCCAACTACAATGTATTTTATTAACGTATATCACCGTATGCTTGTCTTAAAACATATATCCGTACGTGAAATAAAACGAATTTAACTTGTAAGTTACAAGTTATAAAGTTTATTTCAGTAATCTTGGTCAACGGCCAAAAATACAACTTTACGTATTGGTGAAATTAATAAAGTGACATTTATACAGTTTTAAATAAATATTTAAGGTGTGGAATATGATACAATGGTAATTAATATCAATAAGGTATGTACTAATCAAACAAGTTTATTAATTTGTAGCTGTAGTGTTTACGAGTACAGATCGTAATTTGAAGGTATGGTATTAGTCCCAGAGATAGGGAGGTGTTAATCTATTTTTAATGTCCCAAAGGTTTGTGACTTGGTTCTAGAGGAAAATTTATGCCGAGTTCGAAAATTTATTTCCTACTGGCGGCTGTTGGGGCGTTTGGTCACAAATACAAGATGGCCGCCAAAATGGCCGCCAAATATTGAAATTATATTTTATAATATATAATCTGATAGAAAACACTGTAAAATGTTAAATTTAGATTTATTGTGCTGTTGTTAGTTGTATGACATGTTTTAGAGTAAAAGAGAGTAAACATGGTTGATTCATGTCTAAATAATGGACCAAATGGCCGCCAAAATATGAAATAATGGCACTTTTTCTGAAAATATACGCATTTTGTTAAATGCTTTGGCCTTATTGAAATTTATATATAATTGTTTCCAGATAAAAAATGTATGGTGAATATGAAAGTCTATTTCTTACTTACGGTCATTGGGGTGTTTGGACACAATTTCAAGATGGCCACCAAAATGGCCGCCAAATATTAATATTCATAATCTGATAGAAAACACTGCAAAGTGTTAAAAGTCAGATTTATTGTGTTGCTGTTAGTTGCACGACATGTTTTATAGTAAAACAAGTAAAACAATGGTTGATTCATGTACAACAAGTCTAAATTATGGACAAAATGGCCGCAAAATACGAAAAATGACTACTTTTTCTTCAAATATACGCATTTTATTGAATGCTTTGGCTTTATTTTTATTGATACATGGTTCTGAAAATACTGAATATGTTTCAGGATTATACTTTGTTACTTCTACGTAATACTAACTGGAATATCTGTATCTTCTATGCTATGGATTTTTCAATCTAACAAAGCAGTGTAACAAACAACTTTATGAATACTCCATATTTTAAAATAAACTCTGAAAAAAAAACCCACTGTTGAGTCATGTTTCTAGTCGTAAATTGCTTGCCATGTTTAAAAGTTCATTTCTAACTAACATGTTGTGGAGTTTTGTCAAAATCCAAGATGACCACCAATATGGCCGCCATCTACTGAAAATCATCAATAATGCTATATTATCTGTAAAAACACTAAGAATATTAACATTTAGGTTTATTGTGTTGCTCTTTGTTATGTGACATGTTTCAAGATTATATTTTCTGCTTAATTACAACTGGAACATAAGTATATTTACAAATTAAGTTGCAGTCACTAAAACAAAAAAATGTAATAAACAAGTTCATGATTAGTTTTCATGTTATGAATTCATGTTAAGTAAAAATAAATTTAGTTTTTTTTTTGGTACTTCAAGTTTCATTTGATCTCCCTTAGACATAATCCATAATGCAGGAATAGTTGCTCCGTAACAATCAAATCACAATGTTACTTAACCCTTTACTTCATATAGACGCCTTTGGACACCTCTAATATTAAAACATTAATTCACCACATATTAGCAATGGGTGAATTATGTTTATATTTACTGACATAGTGGAAAACAGTGCAGGAAGTGTTCAGATTGCTCGTTACGAGCAATCTGAACTCTTCCTGCACTGTTTTCACAGGCCTTCTGTGATTGGTGCAGGGCAAACGCGTATCTATGGAGTAAAGGGTTAAGTTGAGCATGATGCATTTTAATACAAATTAATAGTCACAAAAGTTTGCTTCATAATCAGTTTGATGCACCAGCATTTGTAGTTATTTTATCGTTTTAGGCTTACAGCTAGTATGATTGTACGTAGTTTTATCCCTTGAATTTCATACATTAATTTGATTGTTTCCATCATCACAAGTTACTGAGTAGCATGAAATAAGTGTTTTAATTTACTACCAATTAACAGCATGTACCTGATTTCAATGTAACATCATCGTTACTGCTTAGTGCAAAACTCCACAAACTAAAGTGTCATATATTGCTTTACAGCACACTAATCATGTTACTTTAAAGTCATTTTCTTAATATTCTATCATACTAAACATATGAGTCACCAGGCTTTTAAACATGCAAATTATCACCTATCACCAGCTTCAAAAGTATCATTGAGAAGCTCATCAATGACTGACCGTGGCAATTGATCTTCCGTACAATGTGAGTAAAGACACACATCAGATTTAAACATTCATTCATGGAGAGAGTATTGACACAACACCTTATGTTGTGACTACTGAATTATGCGTCCATACATTGATATATTAAAGGAAATAAGATCGTCTGTTGCATTGCTTTTGCTGTTTACAGAACCATCCAAGTTTTCTGAATTGCCTTCATAAGATGAAATATCGATATTCTGTTTGCTTCTTCATGTCTATATTGTCAATGTACTTTTCGATGAAGACTACAGTGCGTGTTGCCATTTTTTTATTCTGAATCTGAGAGAGAGAGAGAGAGAGAGAGAGAGAGAGAGAGAGAGAGAGTTTTCACTGTACTTTTTTATCTTCCTGCATTTGAGTCAATGTTTTAATTCATTTTCCTGCATGCTATTAACGTTTCAAACATATTAGCATCAAAGAAACAGCCTAATTGTAAAAGCTTCACATCATACTGTCCACTTCTCGATACACCAGTGAGATATCTCTGACCGTTACCAGTTGCTTACTTACCGATAGATAAACTAAATATGTTCATCATTATAAAGTTATATATACTTTCAGTGTCTTACCGATACCCCCTATACTAAATATTTTTTTAAAGTCGGCTTACCTGTAAGGAATCCGTTCAAAGAACTTGAAGCAAAAACCTATGTATGCTGCCAGTTAGATATTAAATGGACCTAGACATATGAAACGCCATAAAAAAGGTGAAGTTTCTTGAATCTGCATAGCTGTTTTGGACACAGCCAACAGCGTATTATTGTTACACACTCATCTCCGCATATGTCTTTTAGTTACTAAGACTGTCTCATTGTTTCTTCTATTCGTGGTGGTAAACTAACAATATATATTAAGATATGTACTGACTCTTCTACCAGCTCAGTCCACATTTGTGTTCGGTGTAAGGATTAACGATTTAGAATAGGCAAATATTTTTACTCATGAAATATATTCTATTCACTTGGAAATAGTTGGTTTCTTTCCAATGAGAAGCTGATCTATTTTCCCTCTGTTTTGTCAAAGTAGACATTTCAAAGTTGCGAAATGTTACATCATTACCAATGGACTGTTTGTTGCTTGGAATATGTTGATATAATATACCTTTGACAACAATATGCTATACTGCTGCTTGAAAGTGATTCAGTATTTTCATTGTTATGGTTCCGTACTGAATCTTTGGAAAACCAAGATGTCTGATTTAATTCAACATGTAATGATGTCTTCCCTTTCGTTTTTGTTGCTACGTTTGTGTTTCTACTGTATAACTTTATTTTATTTCAAATGCATTCGAATATTATTCGAACTAATCAAACTTTGCTTTCCTTATTTTATCCTGCCCCATATTGTGGCAAATACTGCATTTTCACTTATAAAATTCCACGTCTCTGTACTAAGACGGAATCATTTTAATCGGTGGTACCTGTAAAAAGTACTGAAAAAAAATTCTTTGAGTTCTTTAGAATTGTGCTCTCTCCGTACTTTAACACCTCTGTTGTCGGAGATTGATCATTAACAATATCAGCAGGTCTTAGATAAGGTCAGTGTCCTTTGGTGATATATACAACTGCCTCTATTACAATTGAAATCACAAATTAAAAATATACTTCTGGAATTCGAACCTACATAATAATTATAGAGGCAAACCAATTTATCATAAAAAAGGGTCTCAAGAACTTAACAATATATGTATGTATATTACTGAATAAAAGCACAACCTTCTAGCTTTGGTGGCCTTTTTTACCCATATTTGCATTCTGTTAACATAAACAAATAATCCAATAGTAAATAAACTACTCTAAAATGTATGTATGTATGTATGTATGTATGTATGTATGTATGTATGTATGTATGTATGTATGTATGTATGTATGTATGTATGTATGTATGATGTATGTATGTATGTATGTATGTATGTATGTATGTATGTATGTATGTATGTATGTATGTATGTATGTATGTATGTATGTATGTATGTATGTATGTATGTATGTATGTATGTATGTATGTATGTATGTATGTATGTATGTATGTATGTATGTATGTATGTATGTATGTATGTATGTATGTATGTATGTATGTATGTATGTATGTATGTATGTATGTATGTATGTATGTATGTATGTATGTATGTATGTATGTATGTATGTATGTATGTATGTATGTATGTATAGTTTACTAGAGTTTACTAGAGTTTAAGTTTAACATATTCAGTTGTATTTTTTCAGATTATATCTTAAAGATGGAATTTTCATATAAACTTGTTTCTTACACTGCTTTGTTAGAGTAAAAGAAGCATAACGTAAAGTAGATGCAGATATATTTCCGGTTTGTATAAAGCAGAAGTAGCAAAGTATAATCCTTAAACATGCTCAGTATTTTCCGAACTATTTTTTAAATAAAAATAAAGTCAAAGCATTCAACAAATTAGTATATTTGCAGAAGAAGTCTTTTTTCTTATTTTTGCGGCCATTTTGTCCCTAACTTAGATTTGTTGTACATGAATCAACCATCATTTTACTCTTCCAAAACAAGTCATACAAC
Organism: Panopea generosa; assembly: GCA_029582155.1. Classification (NCBI taxonomy): domain Eukaryota; kingdom Metazoa; phylum Mollusca; class Bivalvia; order Adapedonta; family Hiatellidae; genus Panopea; species Panopea generosa. The sequence goes on from CM055901.1 coordinate 58,160,431, forward strand.
TTACAACAATAAATCAAAAGTTTAACCCTTTAAAGTGTTTCCTGTCAGATTATTAATTATAACATGAATTTCAATATTTAGCGGCCATTTTGACCGAAGTGAAATGTAGGCTGCACATCGGTAAAAAAGTGATATATGTCTTTAATAATTGAAAATTATATTTTTGTTTCGACAAACATGGCAAAATCATAGTGCTCTGTCAATGTTATAATTATGTCTGCCGGTTTCTATAAGAAGCGAATGACTTGAGCAACTATGATAACAACTTACTTGCACATGATGGCGACCCGGGAAACCATTCTCCAGTCACTAAACACTGCGTCCTCATGCGACCAGACACTCTGAATCCTCTTGAACACGAGTATGTTGCTGTTGCACCAGCAAGTAACCCCGTGTATTCCACGCTTCCATATCTTATAGACGCCGGAGTAGGACACTCTAATGAAATATATATAGAAAAATGTTCTAAAATGTTGCATTGATACCTTTGCGAAGCAGCAATCGATATTGTTATGTTATTTTCTTTATAACCAAGCTATTCTTTTATAAATCATGCCTTGTGGCTTCCTATGAGCTTAAAAATATTTATAATTATAATCTGTTTCATCATTATTCGTTTAAGTATTATCACAACTTAAATATAATAGCATATTTGTCATTTCAATCCGTTTCATCATAATTCGTTAAGTATTATTACAACTCAGAGAATAATAACAAATTTGTAACTATAATCTGTTTCAACATTATTCGTTTAAGTATTATTACATCTTAGAGAATAATTGCATATTTGTTACTATTATCCGTTTCATCATTATTCGTTTAAGTATTCACACAACTTTGAGAATAAAGGCATATTTGTAATTATAATCCGTTTCATCAATTTTCCTTAGAGTTTCATAACAACTTAGAGAATAATAGCATATTTGTAATTATAATCCGTTTCATCATTGTTCCTTTAAGTATTATCTCAACTTAGAGAATAATAGCATATTGGTAATTACAATACGTTTCACCATTATTCCTTTAAGTATTATCATAACTAAAACACGATGTGATAAAGCGTGCTTCTTGCCATAAAGTGAGTTTTCAGGTTCTATCATGCATTTGCATCATATATAAAATACAACTAATACTTCATACTTACATATATATGTTCATTTTCTCAAATTTGTTCTACCCTCTTTCACGCATATGCGTCAATGCAGTGTACCGTGTGATGTATTCGTGAGCATACATTGCAACTGCACAATTAGCAAACAAAAAAGCTTTAAACAGCTGAAGTATATTTGCAAGTAAGTGAGATTGACGAAATATTAAGGCATTCCATATAAGGTTAGACATGAGTATAATGCCAAGTATTAAAGTGATGCTATACAAACTAACATAACATAAACTTATCGTTTTCTCAACGCATTACCTTTTGAAATAAAAATAAAGATTTGAAGTATAAATTCAAAACTGCCATTACCATCTTCATATAAAATTCTTATATGCATCATATATAAAATAAAACTAATACTTCATACTTACTTATATATGTTCATATTGTCATATTTATTCTACCTGCTTTCACACATAAGCGTCAATGCAGTGTACCGTGTGATGTATTGGTGAGCATACATTGCAACTGCACAATTAGCAAACAAAGAAGCTTTAAACAGCTGAAGTTTATTTGCAAGTAAGTGAGATTGACGAAATATTAAGGCATTCCATATAAGGTTAGACTTCTTGACCTCACCATGTTGACATGTGTACACAGTTTCGTGAAGTAACCTCGAACGGTTTTTGAATGAATAGGGTTTTACGGCGTACCAACACATTATAGCTTATTCGACGCCAACAGGAAGGAAGTTTCCAGGTTCACTCTACATGTACAAAAAAAATAACATACATATTAAAAAAAATACATCAACAAATGAATATGCAGAATGAACCTAGAACCTTAATACCTGCAGAGTTTCAGCAAATTATATCGTATTACTCAAATTGTCGCTTCCTACGACATGCATGAGCCACAGTAATTCTATTCTTGCCATCACGCATATGGCTCCCTGAAACCACAAAGGAGTTGATAATTTAACCGCAATAGTGAACATGACAAAAAATGATAAAATGAACGTGACACCTATTCGGAGGATTCCTACCCCTCTGCAGAGATCGGCAGTGATTCTATTCTTTGCCGGAACCACACGGGCTTGAACGGTTTTTGAATTCTGGTCCGGAAAAGTTTGCGGACGTAGAGAGACACGGGTACACGTATGTACTTACGAGAGGGTTGTTACGGGGTTAATAATTACTCTTAAAAATCTTTTTTTTTTCATAAAAAAATAAACTAATTTCTGCCTATACCTAATGTCTCAAACCTGGAGATTAAACCATAATGAACTTAAAAATGAAAACTGGTAAAGAATAAAGGCAGTAACAATGAAAAAAATTACGGGGGATAGAAATGTGTATACAACTGTATTCTCTGATCATCGTATTTAACCAACTGATTATTCTAAATCCAGTTGGCACAAAATAGCTGTCTGCCATTTTGTATGTTGCTGAACCGTCACTTCTCTGAACATATTGACCACTCGCTTCTGGTGTGACTTATGTCATCGTTAAACGGTGACCAGTAACATTTTTACACTTCTAGATAAAGTTCCAATTATAAATAAATAATTCATATTACGTTTAACATATATTTTTTAGAAACTGAATTCATAGCTGATATAAATATAGGGTTAGTATACTGTATTTTTAGTATTTGCGACCGTATATAAGGTTTTTAATGGTCGCAATTTAAATTTTAGACACCGACTCGTTGTCGCCATAAATCAATTCGCGATCATCAAAAACCTCAATACAGTCGCACATTTCAAAATGAAACGTATAGTTAACTCTGTCACTAATACGTTTTATTCTTAAAATTCGTTTGTTGAACCAAGTTACCCGAGCGACTTGTGATCAAATTGATCAGCGAATGACGCATATCAGCAATTGATACGCTATTAGAGTAAAAATCGTAAAACTGTTCAAAATATTTAATAGATCTTCAAATGTTTGACATTTTATATATGATAAGTAAACTTTAATCGACGAGCAGATTTGGTTATCTATTTAAACTACTGTTTACAATAGTGTCACCATTGTGGACGTGGCCTCTTTTGTCGCTTCCTCGGTAGCGACAAAAGAAAAATCGGTTTATCAGAGCTTTATATGTACATGTAACAAAAAATGAAGTATGAAATTTAAAAAAAATAGTCATAGTCTAAAACATGTAACAGTATATTATTTTATTATTGCAATATATTTACAGTTTAAATCAAACCTTTATATCCGGACACCATTGGAACGGAAACAAATACAACTTGTTTGAAAATGATTCCAGCAAACTATTACATACATTTCTACTGTGAGTGTTTTAGTTGTTATACGACCACTATATGTCAATAAAATGGACGTCAACAAGATATACATGCATGAAATCATCGGGATGTCATACAAAATACAATGATGACGATAGCGACGAATTTATGCTGAATACAGAACTAGTACAGACACGGTTATGAAACAAAAATATCAGCTTTATATTTATATCGGCTACAAATTTTATATCAGTTTCGATATCGGCTTTATATTGATAACGGCTACAAATTGATATCGGCTTTATATTGATATCGGCTACAAAAATATCGGCTTTTTATTTATATTGGCTTCAAATTGATATCGGCTTTATATTTATATCGGCTACAAATTGATATCGGCTTTATATTGATATTGGCTACAAAAATATCGGCTTTATTTTGGTATCGACTACAAATTGATATCGGCTTTATATTGATATCGGCTACAAATTAATGTCGGCTTTATATTTATATCGGCTACAAAAAATATTGGCTTTATATTGATATCGACTACAAATTGATGTTAGCTTTATATTTCTATCGGCCATAAATTGATATCGGCTTTATATTTATATCGGCTACAAATTGATATCGGCTTTATATTGATATCGGCTACAAATTAATGTCGGCTTTATATTTATATCGGCTACAAAAAGTATTGGCTTTATATTGATATCGACTACAAATTGATGTTAGCTTTATATTTCTATCGGCCATAAATTGATATCAGCTTTATATTTATATCGTCTACAAATTGATGTCGGCTTTATATTTATATCGGCTTTGTATTGATAACGGCTACAAAATATCGTTTTCATATTGATATCGGTTACAAATTGATATCAGCTTTATATTGATGTCGGCTACACATCCATATCGGCTTCATACTGATATCGGATTTATATTGATATCGGCTACAAATTGATATCTGCTTCAAAACATCGGCTTTATATTGATATCAGCTGCAAATTGATATCAGTTTTATATTGATATCGGCTTCAAATTGAAATTGGCTTTATATAGATATCGGCTCAAAATTGTTGTCGGCTTTATATTTATATATGGCTACAAAATATTGGCTTTATATTGATATCGGCTACAAATAGATGTCAGCTTTTTATTTATATCGGCCATAAATTGATATCGGCTTTGTATTGATATCGGCTACAAAAATATCGGCTTCATATTGATATCGACTACAAATTAGTATCGGGTTTATATTGATATCGGCTTTTTATTGATATCGTCTTTATATTGATATTGGCTACAAATTGATATCGGCTTTATACTGATATCAGCTTTATATTGATATTGGCTGCAAATTGATATCGACTACAAGATATCGATTTCATATTTATTTCACCTACAAATTTATATCGGTTTTATATTGACATCGGCTTAAAATTGATATCGGCTTTATATAGATATCGGCTAAAAAAATATCGCCTTTATTTTGGTATCAGCTACAAATTGATAATGGCTTTATATTGATATCGGCTTAAAATTGATGTCGGCTTTAAAATTATATCGGCTACAAAAATATTGGCTTTTTATTGATATCGGCTACAAATTGATATCGGCTCTATATTGATATCTGCTATAAATTGATATCGGCTTTATACTGATATCGGCTTTATATTGATATCGGCTGCAAATTGATATTGGCTACAAAATATCGGCTTAATATTTATATCGGCTACAAATTGATATCGGCTTCACATTGATATCGGATACAAATTAATACCGGCTACAAATTGATATAGGTTTTAATAATTTCGGCTTTTTATTGATATTGGTCACAAATTGATATCGGCTACAAATTGATTTCGGCTTTATATTGATATCGGGTACAAAATATCGGCTTTATATTGATATCGGCTATAAATTGATATCGGCTTTATATTGATATCGGTTTTAAATTGTTATCGGCCACAAATTGATATCGGATTTATATTAATATCGGTTACAAACTACACGCACAGCACTTTTAGTGCTGCGTTTTGGCCACTTTCGACTTTGGCAAATATACACCAGGACCGAGTTTTGAACATTTATCACAAGGATTAGGCTTACGGTACTGTGAACAACTAGGCCCAGAATATATATTTCACTGTCTACAAACTAAGTTGTATAATAGCGTCGAAATGGAGCAATCAGACTAATAATAAAATATATTTTCACAATATTGCAGTCGTCGGTGTGTTATTATCTGGAACATTCAGGAACACCTTTAACTGTTATGGACTCACACCACTATTATCTCCTTTGAAAACGTCCAACAGGAAATGTGGCAAGCAAAGGTCATATATACTACAGCCGTTCTCACATCTGTCAACAATGCAACAGATGTGGGTGCTTTGAGAGAACATATATAAAACGTGTAATACTTACACCACTACTATCTCCCTTGAGCATACATAAATGAGGTAGCTACATTTTTCTTCTTTTTTTCCCAGTGCTTTGTATTACAATGATTTATTTTTGTCCTACCATGTAATAAATGAGTCAGTATTTTAGAAATCACTACCGAACATTTGATCATATAGCCTGATGCTTATAACAGATTTCTGGGCGATTCTGTGTCATTTTAAAATTGTTGGTTCGAACCTCATTATAAGCAAATAGTCGACATAGTATTACTGTGGAAATTGATAGGTATCACAAAAAACCACTGATTTGTTTTTAAAAAATGGTCAAAGATTATTTTCTTTACAATTGCAGATTTTGAACCAGTGACGAATTTGAGCCCAGACACATGCTGCAGATTTTGTTTTATCACTGTGTTTTTGGACATAAATGTTACAATGGAGATCTTTGGGGAATGTTATACTGGTATGAGAGGTTAAGATTGCATAAATCTAATACGAATGTAGAAATATTCTAAAAAGATACAAGAAACGCCGGGTAAATTTCGAAACCATTATATTAAACTTTTGTAAGCGATATTTACAATTTTAGAATATGTATCTAAAGGTTTTTCATTAATGATTTATGATAATAACGACCATATCGATAAATTATTTATGAAATTCATTAACACACTTGTTTCAAAACTGTGAATCTTCTTCTTCTTTTATCTTCTTTTATCTTGTCGCACTGTTATAACACCTTTACACTATTTTTACCCTTATCCTGATTATGCTTTACTTTTTCTTGTTCTATTAATATAAGACACGACGTGCAGCTGCCCGATTATGCCTGTGAAGGCGTGTGGCAAAATATAAAGATAGACAGATATCATCTACAATAGTTCGATAATGTGGCTCTGAAATTCACTCGGCGTTTCTTTGTCCTTCAGTATTCAAATAACAGGTTATGGTAGACGTGACTGATGACGACGATGTGAATTGTTTAGTGTCAAATTTCCTTAATCTAAACCGAACTGCATTGTCTTTATCATGTGTATAAACATATTTGGTTAAAATGTAGTTCAGTCACGGAGGTTTTTTTTTAAATCAAGTACTATAAGACATTATAACAGACTAACTCTCCCGTTAAGATCTGTTACACAGTAAAGAGATTTGAGTTAATTGGTCCGTTGCGTCAGCGAAAAATGAATGACGTCATAGATTTGTTACCGTTAAATAGCTATGAATTGTGGAACAGGCATAGAATTCCCTGCTTTTTTATTGGGGTTGAACTGACCGGATTTGGGCGATTTCAGGGACTGGGATATATCAAGTGATATGTATGTGTTAGTGTTTGTTATGTGAAGATTTAACAAAATACTTTAATAATTAAGATAAGTAGCGTTTAACCTATTTTAGATCAATAACTGGTAATTTCATCATTCTTGCTATCATTATGCAAAATGTATCGTCCCTGTTCACTAGAAAATGTTCCATTCAATAATATATACGAATGAAGCGTTCGAACTGAAGACGTAATTGCTGCTTTTTGCACGAGATGTGTGGTGTGATGTAGGATACAACCTTCTGCCAGCGTTTTCATCGGAGCTCCCGATGGAATAATCATGGACTTGATTAAACATTGACATAGTATGTCCAAATATATTTGATACTATTAATGTCATGAAACTATTATTGTAACTATTATATAACAATACTAAAACACTGTATGTCATGTGCATTTGTTTCAATCATACCAGATGAGCATGAGTGTCTACCGGATATTGGAAAGAAAATACACAATACAATATCACATAGAAGAACACTTAAACTCAAGACAATATGACTGAATAGAAAACTAGATTGGACATGAATTTATTTTTAATACAGACGAATAATGCGACGTAAGCTATCATGTGACAAAAAGCATGTCGTTGAATGGATTAAGTCTTGTGAGCAACCTGTGACGTTTCATTTGTATTCACGTTCAAAATAACAACATTGGCAGTTACAACTTGTTCCTATATAATGCATTCGTTACGTGTTTGGCTCATTTTGATTAGAAACATTAACTAAAACTTAGTTTAAACAAGTACATAAATTAGGAAACGTACAATTTCATAATCAACACACAATTACGCCGGTGTAACATTCAATTTTGACCCCGGTCATTTTTCTATGTTGAACATAACCCGGGTCACATTTCAACAAAAATTTCGGATCAAAACAGTCGTCGGAAACTGATCAGTGTTAAAGTTTGATCAGACATGAGGTCGTTTTGTAACGGTTTGTGAAATATAGGCAAAACATCATATGACTGACGTCGCATGTTGCAACAATTAAACATAAGCATTGGTAAGTTTTTCAATCGAAATTAAATACACAACATCCATCTATTCTCCATTTATTACACACAAAAATGCCAAATACTGTTTTAATTTCAATTAAAAATAATGTTCGTACTTTTGAGATCGGACATGAATATTTACATATAAAGTGGTGAGCACTTGTGGCCAAACCTTTTTACCGTAATTATTGCAATGTTTCTTTTACTCTTGCAATGGTTACATTTGTTATTACATATTGGCGATTAAAATGTCTAAACTATACTGAAAGAAGCTTAGGATTATTTGCATACGAGTATTTCTTTGTCACAAGGAACTAAAATATCGTTACGTATATTTGAAGAAAAAAAACGTTTATTCTTTATTTTCAATGTATTATAATATTTTTATTTCGATTATTAAATTCCCTAGGAAAATGCCAGCTATCGTTTTTATTGAAATTTTAAAAGATGTTTGTTTGTGGTTTAAAGATATTTTATTTCTATTTATAATATAGAATTTGGGTTGGGCCACAAGGTCTTCTAACATTAAATTCAGCACTCTCCTGGGTCAGATAAGTGTAAAATATGAAAAATATACAAATGCCGAAAATGGGAATAATTGTTGTCAAAATCACCATCAGAGATATGGGACGTAGCTGAAAGACTATGTTTTGTAACACGAGGGCGTTTGAGTAGTTTCAAGTTAATCGCAAATGAGGTCACTGAGAAATGCGCATGATATCAAGTTGCACAGAAAACTTGAACTAGCATTTCTAAATCGAATAAGTTGGCCATAATTTGCAATGAATTCAACCGTGAGTTAATTAACTTGATTGTTTGATAACCCTGAAGACTTGGTGAAGTTTCAAATCAATCCAGTAGGCGGTTACTGAGATATTTGTATTATAGTAACTTGCATGCAAAATTTTAAACGAAAGTGAGACGCCAATGCCCAGGTAACAAAGAGAAACACAGAAAGAGAGAGAGAGAGAGAGAGAGAGAGAGAGAGAGAGAGAGAGAGAGGCAGATAGATAGAGACAGGGAGAGTTGATATAGGAACCCGCATCGCATTCTTAACTTGTGAAACAACAACCGCACTAACGAAAGGCAATTACAACAAACAGAGTTCCGATACAGCACGTATAATCACCAATGAAGCAACGTATCTATAGCAAAATGCCCATTTTTAGCGCGACTTTTCATAGAATATGGCGGCTATTGCACTCGCCCCGGCGTCAGCGTTGATTTTTCAGGTTAACGTTTTTTATCATCAATGGAACACACACAGGCAAGAATCATTAATCTGGGTTGCATTTTCGCACAGTTACGGCCCGTTTTTGGACTTCATTTTTCAGGTTAAAGTTTTTTAATCAGGTAAGATATCTATGCAACCCCTCATTCGATATGAATGAAACATCACATGTGTGTTCAGCATCATCAATGGAACACACAGAGATAATAACCATTACTAGAACAATAACTCTGGGTTGCATTTTGGCACAGTAACAACCTTTTTTGGATTTACTTTTTCAGGTTAAATTTTATAATCATGTAAGATATCTATGCAACCACTTTTTGGATATAAATGAAACTTCACATGTGTGTTCAGCATCATCAATGGAACACACTGAGACATGAATCATAACTCTGGATTGCATTTTGGCACAGTAACAACCTTTTTGGACTTAACTTTTCAGGTTAAATTTTATAATCAGGTAAGATATCTATGCAACCACTTTTTGGATATAAATGAAACTTCACATGTGTGTTCAGCATCAGCAATGGAACACACAGAGACATGAACCACAACTCTGTTTTGCATTTTGGCACAGTTACAACCTTTTTTGGACTTTATTTTTCAGGTTAAATTTTATAATCAGGTAAGATATCTATGCAACCACTTTTTGGAAATCAATGAAAATTCACATGTGTGTTCAGCATCATCAATGGAACACACAGAGATAATAACCATAACTGTGGGTTGCTTTTTAGCACAGTTACTGTCCTATTTTTACTTAATTTTTCAGGTTAAAGTTTTTAATCAGGTAAGATATCTATGCAACCATTTATTCGATATGAATGAAACATCACATATGTGTTCAGCATCATCAATGGAACACACACAGATAATAACCATTACTCTGAGTTGCATTTTGACACAGTTACGGCCCTTTTTGGAATTCATTTTCAAGTTGAAGGTTTTAATTAGGTAAAATATCTATGCAACCACTCATTGGCTATGAATGAAATTTCACATGTGCGTTCAGCATCATAAACGGAACGCACAAAGATAAGAACCATAACTCTGGGTTGCATTTTTGGCAGAATTATGGCCATTTTAGACATAGAAAACTTGGTCAGTTTTTCAGGTTTTATTTTTTTATTTTTTTTTTATTTATTTCTTTCATCTTCATGAACGTTTAATTTTCTGTTAAAAACATTCTTCATTTTCCTGAAAGGATATCCAGCTGTGATAAACTGTGCATGCTGGTACAAGATTATTTCAACTATAGATCCATTTTCATGAACTGGTACCGAAATATTGCCCTCTGATGTTAAGTTAGTGGCTGAAAACTGAACAATTTAGAATGTAGAAGGATATCCAGCGTTGATAAATTTGTAAGTGTTGGTACAAGACTATTGATCCATTTACAAGAACTGGTATATTACCATATGATTTGTAGGTAGTGTATAATTGTATCGCATATGTAAAGCATTGATAAACTAATCTTGAAACGGAACAGTAACTCAACTATAGCTTACACTATATTTTAAATTCTTGCTGAAATTATTTCAAGTAATGTTAATTTGTATATTAGTATTGCTTGACCAACTTATATTATTCTAGTCATGCAATTGAAGTATTAAGGGTTATTATATATACATGGTCTGCCTTAAGTTAGGTATTGGCACATCTACTGGGTTATTTGTCAGCAATGGTTAATGAATTTATAAAGCAATTTTAAAGTTTGAAAGACAAATGTAACAAATGAAAAATGCTGAATTAAATAATTTTAAGGCAATACGAGCCATCCATTCACTTTGCTGTTTTCAAAAAATAATAACTGTTGATAATGAAAATAAATAGTGTTGGTGAATTATTTAGCAAATTTAATTTTAACAGGCAATCAATAATTATAGCTTAATTTTACCACCCCTGAATTTTAATTGTCATCTATTTGGTACGTATTCAAAAACTGTTATTTTAGAACAGCATCGAAGAGTGCTGTCCCTCCGACAGCTCTTGTTATATGTATCGTACACCAACAGTTTCCAGTTATAATTCACATTTTATATTCACGAAAACATCCAAATTGATAAAAGCTGTGTTCAATGTTGAAATCTGGTCCGGTCGACTATTCGGTCAGTTTCCAACTGTTGGTGATCAGATTTTAACAAGAGGGTCAATTTTTCACATGTGGGTGGGTCATTAAATAACGATCGGGGTCAGTTTTCAATGTTCAAATGGATCACGTATCCGTTGAAAAGTGACCCATAGGGTCATTTTTCAACGGGGTCATAATTGAATGTTACACCTGTCGTCAAACTTTAAATATAAAGAAACTGATTCCTATTTACGTTTTTATTCGACACCAAATAAGGCAAGAAAAAATATCTTAACATTAGTTTTACATTAGATTCAAATTTGCATTAACACACACAAGGAATACATACCATACAATCACAACATGAATGTTATATATACACAAATGGTGAAAGCACACTGCATCATAAGCTTGCACTAAGAAACCGACAAAGCATGTAATAATTAGCTGCAATTGATAGGTAAGCACGTGCTTTTGTATTTCCGCCATTTATAACGTCGTCTGGGAAACTTTTTACCTTTACAAAAGTCAAGTGGTTCAGCAGAGACTGCACCGCGTATTTTCCCAGATAAATCAGGCCAGGCAATAACATCACCAAGTTGTTTTATACAAGAAAGCCTGAGTGCCTCGATATCCTCTAATGGGAGTTCGTAACTCCATACATTCATCTGACTAAGTTTGCCAATGAACACTTCTGGACTAGAGAAACCACCTCCCAAAGCGTCTTGCTCTTGACCAATAACCAACTGTCCACCACCTGTAAAATATTGTACCTTTATATGTATATCACAACAGAGATGGAAAAAAAACTGTGCACCATCTGTAAAACTATCCATTAATGTAAAATCGAATACTGTTATTAATCAAACATAGTCGCTCTTCACATAACAAACTGCCCAGGCTCTGCAAAACTGTATACCGTTATTAACATAACATAGTCGCTGTACACATAACGAATTGTGCACCATCTGTAAAACTGTATACCGTTATTAATCTTACATAGTCGCTGTACACATAACAAACTTTCCACCCTCTGTAAAACTGTATAACGTTATTAACTTAACAGAGTCGCTGTACACATAACAAACTGTGCATCATCTGTAAAACTGTATAACGTTACCTACTTAACAGAGTCGCTGTACACATAACAAACTGTGCATCCTCTGTAAAACTGTATACATTTATTAACTTGACACAGTCGCTGTACATATAACAAACTGTGCATCCTCTGTAAAACTGTATACCGCTATTAACTTAACAGAGTCGCTGCATACATAACAAACTATGCATCCTCTGTAAAACTGTATACAGTTATTAACCTAACAGAGTCGCTGTACATATAACAAACTGTGCATCCTCTGTAAAACTGTATACCGTTATTAACTTAACAGAGTCGCTGCATACATAACAAACTGTGCATCCTCTGTAAAACTGTATACAGTTATTAACTTAACAGAGTCGCTGCATACATAACAAACTGTGCATCCTCTGTAAAACTGTATACAGTTATTAACCTAACAGAGTCGCTGTACATATAACAAACTGTGCATCATCTGTAAAACTGTATACCGTTATTAATCGAGTATGGTCGCTGTACATATAACAAACTTTTCACCCTCTGTAAAACTGTATAACGTTATTAATCTAACATAGTCGCTGTACACATAACAAACTGTGCACCATCTGTAAAACTGTATACAGTTATTAACCTAACATAAGCGCTGTTCACATAACAAACTGTCCACCCTTTGTAAAACTGTATACCGTTATTAACTAAACATAGTCGATGTACACATAACAAACTGTCCACCATCTGTAAAACTGTATAACGTTTTTAATCTAACATAGTCGCTGTACACATAACAAACTGTGCATCACCTGTAAAACTGTATGCCGTTATTAACCTAATATGGTCGCTGTACACATAACAAACTGTCGTCCATCCTCTGTGAAACTGTATACCGTTATTAACATAACATATTCGCTGTACACATAACTAACTGTGCACCATCTGTAAAACTGTTTACCGTTATTAACCTCACATATTCGCTGTCCACATAACTAACTGTGCACCATCTGTAAAACTGTATACCGTTATTAACCTAACAGAGTCGCTGTACACATAACAAACAGTCCACCCTCTGCAAAACTGTATACCGTTAATAACCTAACACAGTGGCTGTACACATAACAAACTGTGCACCCCTTGTAAAACTGTAAACCGTTATTAACCTAACAGAGACGCAAGTAATTTAACTGCTATTAAAATGAATTTCATTTTGAAAACGTACACGTACTGGCATATTTTTTGTTGTAATTTAAGTTAAACTTCATTTACCATTAGTACGAGTTTTGAGATATATATGCATACAATATATTGAACAATGTGACATTACGAGCATATGACACTATTCTTTGTATTGCTGATATCACAAAACCATTACATGTTCAAAGACACTAAATCACAAAACCATTATATGTTCAAAGACACTAGATTACAAAACCATTACATGTTCAAGTACACTAGATTACAAAAGCTTTACATGTTCATGGTGTGTAGATCACAGACCATTACATGTTCAGAGTCTCTAGATCACAGATCATTACATGTTCAGAGTCTCTAAATCACAGACCATTACATGTTCAGAGTATCTAGATCACAGATCAATACATGTTCAAAGGTCTCTAGATCACAGACCATTACATGTTCAGAGTCTCTAGATCACAGACCATTACATGTTCAAAGGTCTCTAGATCACAAACCATTACATGTTCAAAGTCTCTAGATCACAGACCATTCAAGTTCAGAGTCTCTAAATCACAGACCATTACATGTTCAAAGGTCTCTAGATCACAGACCATTACATGTTCAGAGTCTCTAGATCACAGACCATTACATGGTCAAAGGTCTCTAGATCACAGACCATTACATGTTCAAACACCCTAGATCACAGATCATTACATGTTCAGAGTCTCTAGATAACAGACCATTACATGTTCAAAGGTCTCTAGATCACAGACCATTACATGTTCAGAGTCTCTAAATCACAGACCATTACATGTTCAGAGTCTCTAGATCACAGACCATTACATGTTCAAAGGTCTCTAGATCACAGACCATTACATGTTCAGAGTCTCTAAATCACAGATCATTACATGTTCAGAGTCTCTAGATCACAGACCATTACATGTTTAAAGGTCTCTAGATCACAGACCATTACATGTTCAGAGTCTCTAGATCACAGACCATTACATGTTCAAAGGTCTCTAGATCACAGACCATTACATGTTCAGAGTCTCTAGATCACAGACCATTACATGTTCAGAGTCTCTAAATCACAGACCATTACATGTTCAAAGGTCTCTAGATCACAGCCCATTACATGTTCAGAGTCTCTAGATTACAGACCATTACATGGTCAAAGGTCTCTAGATCACAGACCATTACATGTTCAAACACCCTAGATCACAGATCATTACATGTTCAGAGTCTCTAGATCACAGACCATTACATGTTCAAAGGTCTCTAGATCATAGACCATTACATGTTCAAAGACACTAGATCACAGACCATTACATGTTCAGAGTCTCTAGATCACAGACCATTACATGTTTAGAGTCTCTAGATCACAGACCATTACATGTTCAAAGGTCTCTAGATCACAGACCATTACATGTTCAAATACACTAGATCACAGACCAATACATGTTCAGAGTCTCTAGATCACAGAGCATTACATGTTCAAAGACACTAGATCACAGACCATTACATGTTCAGAGTCTCTAGATTACAGACCATTACATGTTTAGAGTCTCTAGATCACAGACCATTACATGTTCAAAGGTTTCTAGATCACAGACCATTACATGTTCAAATACACTAGATCACAGACCAATACATGTTCAGAGTCTCTAGATCACAGAGCATTACATGTTCAAAGACACTAGATCACAGACCATTACATGTTCAGAGTCTCTAGATCACAGACCATTACATGTTTAGAGTCTGTAGATCACAGACCATTACATGTTCAAAGGTTTTTAGATCACAGACCATTACATGTTCAAATACACTAGATCACAGACCATTACATGTTCAGAGTCTTTAGATCACAGACCATTATATGTTCAAAGATCTCTAGATCACAGACCATTACATGTCCAAAGACACTAGATCACAGATCATTACATGTTCAGAGTCTCTAGATCAGAGACCACAACATGTTCAGAGACACTATATTTAACACCTCATCCGTATACCTTTGATAGTTTGTCCGCTAGCAAGATTTCTGCCACTGTCCATGGGAATTCCGTCGATGTATATTTTCCAAGAACCTCTATTTGACGACCAGATGACGCACACGTGTCTCCACTGGCCATCATTGGCTTTAACCGTAGTCGTCACGCCCTGTCCGTTCACGTAAAACACAAATCTGGAAAGTGAGTTGATCTAGAATCAGAGATTGTATTGGTTCGACATAGAAAAACAAAAATATGTATTGTTATAGATGTTATATGGTGTTTGGCGTCAATTTCAGCAATTTTCCAGTTATATCGCGACGATGTCTACTTGAGACGGTATTCTAAGCGGTGCTACAATGGAAAATCATGCCGCAGACACATGGTATGATACCCCACCCAGTCAAATTATACTGACACCGGGCCGACCAGACCTAGAACTTTCCTCTAAATTCTTAGCGCCAAGCTTCTAATGCCTTGTTTAAAGTATGGTATGACCCGGCCGGGGATCGAACTTCCTCATGAGAAGCGGACGCTCTGCCTACAGATCACATATGCCGTTCTTATAAAAGAAAATACAATTTTTTAATTGAGTAAACAAACAAAATTATCCAATCAGAAAACAAGACATTTTATGAGCACTTTCATTAGAAAAAGACCATAATACACCGTGGAGAATGTGATTGAAAACATTTGAAACATTTTACCCTTCGTAATCCGTTAGTGTGAATGTATTGTTTCCTTCCGTTGTAGCATACGAGAATGGTGTTCCCTGATTCTTCGAGTCGTCGGTATTCATCCAAAAACAAACTGTAGCAGCAGTCAGGTCTCTGTCTATCGAAACTTTGGCATAGTCCGTAGTACTAGCAGTTGATGGGAAATCCATTTGGAAGTAAATGTCTATTTCTGTAATAGAAGCGAAACGTCATCATATTGTCTAAAGGGCTGGGTAACTGTTTGGCCAATTTAAAAAATGATTTAAAAGAGCTATATTGATAAATATAATGTCTTACAAACACAAAATCCTGTTGATTTTAATCAACGTCGAGTTTTTGCCATAACAAAGCATTATTTATAAAGATATAGTAATTCAAAAGAAAAAATAGAGAAATATCAAACTATAATAACACAATACAATTTTCCCGGTCCTATTATATATGTAGTCTCTATCGTGTGTCTGTGTAAACACGTATGTTCATTCACATAAAATTGTTGTGTCGAGAATGACAAGGTGACTGTTGGCGCTACCATATTGAAACGTCACGACCAAGTGACAATAAACATGGCGCTTGCCATTATATCATGGTTATTTTATTTTCAAATTAGCGCTTTATTCTCAATACCATTTTTGTTCGTTACGAATGTTTACATTTAGTTTATTTTTACGGACTGAAACATATTTTTGCTCGACATACTGCTTTCAACCTCAGTGTTTTTTTGTAAAGTGGAACCCGGAAAGGGAAGAGTACAGCCCTATGCTGCTTTCATTTATATTGACCTAGCGTAATGTCCATAGCGATTCATTGCTCGGTGGGTGTTTTTTCATTCAAACTGACCCTCGTCCATGCAATATCTAAATTGTGTTGTTTTGTCATGTTGTGTGTGTGTGTGTGTGTGTGTGTGTGTGTGTGTGTGTGTGTGTGTTTTGTTTTATATTGCTTATGGGGATAATCTTGTTCACGAACTCTTAACACTATAAAATACAATACCGTTGGTACAGTCCTCGCCATCAAACCCACTAGGACAGTTACATCTGTAAGCCCCTTCAAGGTCTTCACACGTGGCACTAGCTGAACACGGGTTACTCAGACATTCATTGATGTCAACCTCGCACATGTGACCCCTAAATCCTTTAAGACACTCGCATCTACAACATTAATGTACACGTATATATATGGTGTTCTAAATTAGAATGTGTTTTAAATGTCTGTATATTAGTTGATTCCTGGAAATGTCAGTTTTCTCTAAGTCCATAATTCGAAGGAGATCACGTATACTTTGCCACATACATGAAAGTTCATAATTTGTGAACATGTTATAAATAAAATGCATTCTCTATATTAAAGTCATACATGCACTCAGTATAATCATGCCCCGTGTATTAGTGACTTAACATATTTATACGAAAATGTTGCATCCATGTGTAAATTCGGTCAACTGAACAGTAAATCCGTGTGACTTGTGTTAATTTAATATTAATTTATGACATGTTTACGTCGTATGTATCATTATTAATAGTTTTCTCTCAGAAATGCTAAGTTTTTGTTCGAAAATACGAAGTATAAATGTTACTTTAACGTACACTCAAAATATTAGAAAAACGAAATACAGAAAGAGGTATGAAAACATAATTGGCACGATTGTATATACACATAGTCAATCATATTTATTGTTTGTTAATGGTTGTTTACTTGTGATGGTACTGAATATGTTGGTACCTCCTGCAATGGTGTCACATATTTCAATTCCAAATAAGTCCCCTCTAAACCCTGTGTTGGATTTTCATATATATTCCTGTGTTGCGTTTTTCATATCTCTTAAGTGTATTATGATCAACATATCACACTCACTTAAAGGTGCCGACACCATCTGTGCACGATGCTTGATTCTGACATGGCCCACTGGCACAGTCGTCATCGTCGATTTCACAACGTTCACCTGTAATACCTTCGGGGCACGTGCATTTAAAACCAGCCACCTCGTCCACACAGGTACCCCCGTTAGAACAGTTGCCAGTGTCGCATTCGTTTACGTTGATCTGACATTTTAATCCTGAAAGGAGCAATTTTTAAGAATTTACAATATGTGGAGTGGAGTTTATAAAGTAAACGATGATCATTGAATTGTTTACTATATATTTATACAAGGAATAAACTTGGTATACACTTTATATACACTAAGCCAAAATTCTAATTAGTCACCCACATCTTCTAAGCATTTCTCAAACATAGATATATCAAACATAACAATAAGATATCGTGTACAAATATCCACTGCTAGTATTGTGTGAACAATTAATAACTATAACATAAGAAATGGAAAAGTTACATCATTGTAAAGAGTAGCATTCTCAGTTCGAATAGTCACATGTTGTAAGCTTTCCCAATCTCTTATAACGCAATTAGGAAACACACGAAAGAATGAAAGGGTGTGCATTAGATATTCAATCTATTATCCAATAATAAAATGTTTCATCATTAATTTTCTAAAATTCATCATTCAGAGATTCCGTCTAAATTGCGTTTGAATTTGAAAAGTAATTTCTATTTATTGTAAGTTTTGTTTTAGGTTCACACACTGTAAATCTATATAACTTCATGGTTGTATATATGATTTTCATTAAATGATGCCTTCTTCTTTAAATACAGGAAAGACATTCAAAGAAACTCATTAGAAAATTGGTTAAATTAAAAGAAAATAGTTCATGGAGGGAATACAAAAAGTAGCAAAATCTAAGTCTACCAACACAACTAACAACACCAGATTCGTGCATTTATGAACACAGTCATCAAGTACAAAAATTGGATCGATTTTTTTTTTATTTATTTTGTTTGTTTTGTTCCTTTATAGATCATCTATGTCCGAATGGTACAAACAAAGTAAATTAAAATAATTTTTACCATTTGTGTTATCTTCGCCTAGACATGGTTCGTTAGACAAAGGCTATATTTATATGCAGTATTGTTTGTACATACTACTTTCCCGTTACCCTCATTTGAATAGAATAGTATGCGCCTACAGAGTATTTACGACAATGGGAAAGAATTCTACAAGTACGTTCAATAGGAAACGTGACAAGCAAAGGCAACACACTCAACAAGTGTCAACAATGCAACAGATGCTGATGTTTGGAAAGAATAGATTTGTAGCGTATATAAGACTCACACCGCTACTCTTTCTTGAATATAGATGAAGAAGGAAGAAATAAATCTTTAGCTCTCTTTTCTTCTTTTTTCAGGGCTTTGTATTGCAGCGATTTTTTTTCTTACCATGTGTTAAGTTTTCAGTATATTAGGAATTGCAACTAAAAATTTCATGGTGATATCATCTAGGCAATTCTGTGTCTTTTTAGAATTGTAAGTTGGAACTGCGTAGTTGGCGGATAGTTGAATAGTTGACATAGTATTACTCCGGAAACTGATAGGTATCAGAAAACCAACTATTGTTTAAAACAAACTAGTCAAGGTATGATTGGTTTTCTTTGTAATTGCAGATCTTGAAGCAGTGGAGAATTTGAGTCCAGACACATGCAACAGATTTTGAATTTTCACTGTGTGTTTGGACGTATATGTTGCAATGGAGTCCTATGGGAAATGTAAAAGTGGTGTAAGAAGCATATATATATATATAAATATATATAACCAAACCGTCAAATCCATTTGGGCACAAGCAAGTAAAACTGTTAACAGCGTCGACACACGTGGCGCCGTTCAGACACGGATCATCCTTACAGTCGTCGATATCTTTCTGACACTTCTGACCTGTATGATTCAGTTAGAAACATTATTTGGAAATTGTACACATGTATTAGTAAAATAATCACAATGATGTTTCCTTAAAAATCACATGCCTATAATTCACACGTATACTCTACTGTGTATGCTAACCGAGAGCTTGGTTATATGAAATTATATTTTCAAACCTGTATAAGACATCAAATCAGAGGAGTATATTAGTAAATGACGTCCAAATAGTATTGTCTGAAAATGAACAACTTTTAGGAATTACTTTAGATAATCATTAATCATGGAATTTTGGAAAACCGTTTTTATTTCTCGTTTTCATTGGGACAACCCATAAATATATGATACTGTATGCCATTTTTATGCGTGTTATAAACAAATATCACAATTCAATAAAGCTCATTTATTAACTCATTTAACTCATTTGCAAAAATATACTGTTTTTATACTAATATGATAAATCCAAAGAGAAGAAAGATGTCCTTACCTTTAAAACCTGTACGACAGACGCACTTGTATTCGGCGAGCAGATCCACACATGACCCTCCGTTGAGGCACGGGTTAACTGCACACTCGTCAATGTCAGTATCACAAAATAAACCTATACCACAATATATAAACACGTGTTAACACTCATCTGTGTCAGTATCGCCAAACAAATTTATACCACCATGTATAAACACATGTTAACACTCATCTGTGTCAGTATCGCAAAATAAACCTATACCACAATATATAAACACGTGTTAACACTCATCTGTGTCAGTATCGCAAAATAAACCTATACCACAATATATAAACACGTGTTAACACTCATCAATGTCAGTATCGCAAAATAAACCTATACCACAATGTATAAACACGTGTTAACACTCATCTGTGTCAGTATCGCAAAATAAACCTATACCACAATGTATAAACACGTGTTAACACTCATCAATGTCAGTATCGCAAAATAAACCTATACCACAATATATAAACACGTGTTAACACTCATCTGTGTCAGTATCGCAAAATAAACCTATACCACAATATATAAACACATGTTAACACTCATCAATGTCAGTATCGCAAAATAAACCTATACCACAATATATAAACACGTGTTAACACTCATCAGTGTCAGTATCGCAAAATAAACCTATACCACAATGTATAAACACGTGTTAACACTCATCAGTGTCAGTATCGCCAAACAAACTTATACCACAATATATGAACACGTATTAACACTCATCAGTGTCAGTATCGCCAAACAAACTTATACCACAATATATGAACACGTATTCACACTCATCAGTGTCAGTATCGCCAAACAAACTTATACCACAATATATGAACACGTATTCACACTCATCAGTGTCAGTATCGCAAAATAAACCTATACCACAATATATAAACACGTGTTAACACTCATCTGTGTCAGTATCGCCAAACAAACTTATACCACAATATATGAACACGTATTCACACTCATCAGTGTCAGTATCGCCAAACAAACTTATACCACAATATATGAACACGTATTCACACTCATCAGTGTCAGTATCGCAAAATAAACCTATACCACAATATATAAACACGTGTTAACACTCATCTGTGTCAGTATCGCCAAACAAACTTATACCACAATATATGAACACGTATTCACACTCATCAGTGTCAGTATCGCAAAATAAACCTATACCACAATATATAAACACGTGTTAACACTCATCAGTGTCAGTATCGCAAAATAAACCTATACCACAATATATAAACACGTGTTAACACTCATCAGTGTCAGTATCGCAAAATAAACCTATACCACAATATATAAACACGTGTAAACACTCATCAATGTCAGTGTAGCAAAATAAACCTGTACCACAATATATAAACATAAAGTTAGAAATCACGTTCTTTATCATTTGTTATATACTTAGCAACGTTTCTCAGTAAACTGAAATTTGGTTCATATGATTATTGGTGAATGTTTCATATATTTTTTTCTGGCGACTAGGAAATATTTTAGTACACATATATGATTGATAAAATCATACTTTATACTCATTCTCTGTATTTTAAGAATTTGCTAACATAATAAATAATGTAATCACTGTTTTCTATATTATTTGTATTCTGAAAAACTGACATACGGATATATGTATAAATATGTCTTGTAACGAGAAACTTTAATAGGTTATGTTAATGTGTGACCTTTCCTTTAGGGGGTCACCTGCTGTTTATTGTTAAAGCTTAATGAATTTAACCTCGATGGTTACAAATCCGATACGATTTGAAACATAAACATGTCTGCAAAATTTCATTCTGTTATAGCCGAGATAACTTAAAATACTAGGTGTATACCTAGCCAAGTATATACATGCTTTGAATGATAGGGACTACCAAGAGCGAGAAGCAGTCAATATCCAGCAAGACCAAAACTACAAGAACAATACCACTCAGTTCGCTGGAGATCACAACGACCTGGTGAACGTACTTAATTACCTTAAATAACTATATTACGTTCGTCACTACATAATTATATAAGCAATAACACGGTTAGCTCACTCGGTAGCACCTCTGACTTTCAATTCTGGTGTACTGTGTTCGAATTTCCGCCCGGCCACACAGTCGCGTGATGATTGATATACGACAATGCATTAGATTGCCATTCACCTCTCACCGCTGATTCAAGAGAGAATACTCAAATACTAATTTAGATGGGTGTACGCGAATGCTGATTGACCTTCTAGGATCGTAGGAGTGGTTAACTGATTTTCTGTTAACCCTCGATATCATAAACAAATGACAAACAAAAAGAAACCAACGAAGGTTTAAATCTGTAACGCCCAAGTGTCAGCGCGTGGTGGCTGTATGATTATTACTGATTCAAATGAAATATATAATTACGAAACAACAAAGTGTTTTTGTTGGGGGGGGGGGGGGGGGGGGGGGTTGCGTAAGTAAATCCGCCATTGAGTCTGGGTGGGAAGGTCTGTTATTTGCCATGTTTTAGTATATATCCTTATGGATAATGATATCTCGGTGAAAATACCTAAACATGAAATATTGCTGGCAAAAGTGTTTTGAGAAATCTATAAACGAATGGCACGCTGTTTTTGATAAATACATTTGCTTGTGAGAACGCACATACGTGTATTACTGAAATTGAATAAAACACACAAGTTTGAATATCGATGCTCATGAATACGCAATATATAATTCGACATTTATTATTCTTACACAAAATGTTATATTGTTATTTTTGAATGGTGTTTAGCGTCGTCGCTTTCAACAATTGTTCAGCCAAACCCCAACGGTGTCCACTTGAGACATTATCTTAGAGCTGCCACACAGGAGCATCATGCCGCACACACATGGTATGATATTCACCCCGAGCCGACCAGACCTAGTTGTATTCTCTATCCTCTAAATGCTGAGCGGCAATCGAGGAAACGTTTAGTTTTAAAGTATATGGTATGACCCGGTTGGGTAGCGAACATAAGACGTACCGCATGCGAGGCGGACTCTCTGACACTAGACAACTGCAGTGGTTTTATGTTATTTGTATTACAAAATGTGTTATATAATTGTAGATATAGCAATACGTTAATAAACAATTCAATATATGAACCAATGGTAAAGTAATCACACTTAAAAGCTTAAACGTTCATTGTCTTACCTGTGTATCCAGCCTTACAGTGGCAGTCAAAGCCAAACGGTTTCGTAACGCACGTGGCACCGTTTAGGCACGGTTCACCCATACACTCGTCAGCCAGAAGTTCGATTCCCTGCTGCTCTCCAAATGGGTCGAACGGTGGATTGTTCTGGGGACTGTCTGACTGCTCAACTGTTATAAATAAACACGAATCACACACTGATAAATACACGATTAGCGTATAATTTTATGTAACTATTATAAACAAAATAAAATTGTCATGTATTTTGATATTTCTTCATGGGTAAGGATAATTAAAGCATGCTTTGTGCATTATCAAATTAAAGTTAGTGTCCCTGTATGTGAACACCACATTGTGAGATAACTGTTTATTGTTAAAATATTTCTTTCAAATTGCTTGATTTCAGAAAATTTAAGTTCCCTTTACATTTAAATAAGAACGCCAATGAAACTCCTTAAAATTGATGTTTTGATACATTTTGTTAGTAGTCGACTCAATTTAATTTTTAAGATGCAAACGAGTAAAAAGTGTTTACCAGCTAAAAAAAGTCGATGCAATACATAAAATATGTTTTTCCCAATCAGAATGTTATTGCAAACAATCAAATTTGGAAACAAACTGTCACGTATCTAATTCTTGGCGCTAAACAAAACTAGCATCGTGAAACTATTAATTCAAATAAAACAGTCCTTAGGAATATTTGAACAGTTTACATGAATTATCTGGTTTTAAAAATTAAACACAAACATAGTTTATTCGTGACAGTGATGGTACCCGAATTTCCAAGTCACATGCGGCAACATATACATTTAATAACCATTCAATGATATCTCCGGAACCAGGGCTATTCAATCTCAATGAAAAAAAAGAAACTTTATGTCTGTCCTACAGTTCATAGCTATTTAAAACTCACCAACTGTGATGTCATTCTACTTTCCTGTAGCAACCCACAAATCAACGTGCTCAAATTTTATTACTGCGAGTATGTAACAGATCCAAATGGGAGAGCTAATCCGTTCTGCAGTCTAACCAAGTTTTGTTTAAAGATAATTATTCCATTAATTCAATTAATTGATTACTTACGTTCACACTGTGTTATGTCAGTAGATGCTGTTGTTGGCGTATCTGCTTTGGACGGACATTGCGTGCACGAGGATTTTCCCGACTTTTTTTGGAATGTACCACGTGGACACGGCCAACATGGTTTTACACCTGTCCTTGATACATAGCCTGGTGTACATTTCTCTGAAATTAAATTACGTATTGGACATTGCATAATATGCTGAAAAAATATTAGTTAAGTTTAGATTTTATTATTCATTAAATGCAAAATATGTCATTCCTCTTAATTAAAGTGTACTCTTTTCACTTCTGTACTATGACAGTTTTTTGCCGCTAAATGACACAATACTCAGCTTATATTCCATTCTTAAGTTTCTGCCATAAAGACACAGTAAGAGTCCTGCGTAAAAATGACTTTCTATGTCTCACTTACCAATAACTCTCCTTAGTTACGGTAGCAAGATTATTGCGCCCAAGAAATAAAAGTGTGTAAATCGGTTGGGCATTATTTTGTGGAAAATGCTTAAAATTGATCATATTGTTTTGTACATATAGGAGCTTTGGAACATTTTCAAAGCTCTGTTAAGTTTGGATGATATTGAGTACTGTTTGGTGAAGATATAACAGTTTGAATATGCGTAGTGATACACTGCAACAAATGGTCAGAATTGTCAAAAATGAAGGGGTGTCATGAAAACATCAAAATTGTGAAAAGGCAGCCTGGTCAACCCCATGTCTTTCCTGCATATTTCGACCAGCAGAGGACAATCTATGCACACAAGACACTTTAAGAATCATTGCCAATAATTCAGTGTTCCAGAAGTGTATTTATTATAAAATCTTTGAATAAATGAATTCTGATTGGCCAGAATGATCTCTCATTGATCAAAATACTATATGATATTGAACAGTTTTTACTTTGGGTTATGCAAAACTGTGCAAAACTGTGCATAAAATTACGATTAACCAGGGTTACTAAAAATAGCTGCTGGGAATTCCAAGTGTAAGCCGTACGCAACGATGAAAACTGACATGTTCCGAATGCGGCGTAGTTGTCCAATGGCTGTCAACAAGAGATTCGCATCCGATTACAGCGAAATAATCAATAATAAAGATGCCGATACGACCAAAAAAAGGCAACTGTTCAAGCAATTAATATATTTGGCCATTAAGTACGAGAGAAACAAATGGTTGATTAGTTTAAATATAAAAATGACAAACAGTTATCGAAATGTCTTCATGGCCGAGTGGTGCTTAGACGTTGAGCTTATGAAAGATTTTGTGTTTTCTCAATGCATGTTTTTTTGTTTAACGATGCAGTCAACACATTAAGCACGATAAGTGGCTAGCAGGCTTATGTCAGCAGGAAAAACAAATAACAACCTTTGCAATCTTCCAATTCTCTACCACCACGTCGGAGTGTTGTAAAGCGTCTAGGGCATTTACTACAGGACGTCTGGCCATATTGAGGCTGGTAATAACTTTTCCTACACGTCTCGCACATCTCAAGTCCGTTAGAAGAGAATGTCCCAGGTAAACACAGTACTGTTAATAGTTTCAAAATAATAACATTTCATAATAATAGTTTGGGTTTCATGCTGCAAATTGAATTTGTTTGAATATTTAGCGTCATTTTATGTCATCGAGAACGAACAGACGATCAGATAACCTAACAATTCTTGAAGGCTGATCAATACTCGAGCACAACCATCTCCACATGTAACTGATAACTTTCTCACTTGAATTAGCTGTGAGATACGAATGACAATGAGAGACAATGTTGTATATCATGGATACTATGTCCGTTGGCAATTCGAACTTACGATCCTTGAATGAATAACGTTAGTCAGACGCGCTACCGACAGAGCTTACCGGGCCCGGTTTGACACATTGAAAGACTAGAGTTAAATATAAGAAAACATGATGTCCAACAGGATCGAGTTTTCCAAATGTTTATTTACTATAATTAAGTAGATACTTAAAAAACCGGTTTTTAGTTATTTATGTAGTTGAATTTATCAAGTTATACTTAACTTGTGTATAGTTTTGTATTTAAGTTCTTAAGTATTTTATTCAGGTAAGTAAATGTTAGTGAACATATAGATCAAAAAGAAGATGTAGCATTCAAAGGGCACCGCAATAGGGAAAACACAGTTACCCTATTATATACAGAACACTCATTATCAAAATGAATACAATAGAAAAATACGGAGCAAGTGGCAGTAGGGGGTCATCTCCCAAAACGGTCAGTGGCAAAACAAAAAAAAGTCGTTGGGAAGCGTCAACCTGGGGTCGTATTCACCAATTATTCTTGAGAATAATCGTAGACTTGAGCTTGAAAAACCAAATTTTCAACTTAGATATCTTGTTTACCATGACATATAGAATAATTATAAGAGTTTATCTGTCCATATACAAGGTGTCCCTGCATGCTTGCGAATTTTGACCTCAAACAAATGGTCTCTAAATGTGTTTTTAAAAATTCATTCTTGAGTTCAAGTCTAATAATATTCTAGAGAATGGTTGGTGAATACCACCCCTGGTATACGGGTGCTTTCAGCCTTGCTCTAAAAGAGTTCCCGTCGTCACATCATAAAACGCTACGATAAAAAAACTAAATTAGCTCTCAGATTATCATTTTACAAATGTTCAATTAAACAAAAATATCACTCTGATCCCTGTTAAATGGGTTTTCATTGTCCACACAAATACGTTTATATGTTTTAATTAGATATTATTTAAATAGTATTAATGATTTATACTTTTGTAAAGAGATATATTATTTTGATATAGAAAATAGATTACATACATTTGCAGTCGTCTTCCGTGGTAGCATGTAAACCTGGCGTAGATGTATTTGCCGGGCAGTAGATACACGACCTCTGACCCTCTAGCGGCTGGAAAGTCCCAAGCGTACAACTCTCACATACCTCGCTGACAACGTTGAAGAACGTACCAACAGGACATTTTGCTAAAATACCAGACAAAACAGATTTATAGCAGCTAACAAATCACACAACAAAGAAAACACAAATAAAAATAAGCTCATAATGATGAAAAATAAATCAAGTACAGTTAGTTAATTTTATCCAGAATACGTGTCATACAGTTTATATGTGTATGTATGTATTAATAAAATTCATGAAAAACAGTTATAACATTAAGACGATAATTAATCTGAAATCGTCATTGATATATTCATTTCTATGAACATTACAGAATGTCATTATAAATGTATCACAAAATGTACTACTATATCACAGTATTAATTCTTACAAATTGATTATCTTATTTTACTTGTTAACCTTTTATTAATATCTCATAACTTAATGTTAAATAAAATAAGCTAAAAATAAAATAACAGTAAATCTTTAAGTGACATGAAGTGTTTGGAAAGCTCAGTAAAGTCCGGGGACTTGTTTCCACTTGGGTTCATATAATGCGATTGAAAAGCTACCATTAGATACAAGCATTACAAATACTATTCGTTTTTCAGCAAGATACATATATTATACCTATAATAAGAATGGATAAAACACATAAATTGCCATATAGAATAGTTATATACATTTTGTACAACTGTTTTTAAAAATACAAAAACAAAGAATTGAATTTACCACATGATTTATCAACACCAACACTCCCTGGCTCACAAACAAATTCTGGAGTATCACCAAACGACATATCCGCAAGTTCCATTTGATTTCCGTTCACTTGAAGGTTTAAATCACCCCTGTTGCCGTCCTTCTTTAACGTTGTCATGATGTTCTCCATCGCAGTCATCAGTTTTTGTTGTTTAGCAAGTTTTTCGTCCTCGTCTAGATGCTGAGAAGATGGCACTGAACCTGATTCAGAAATGGTTTGGTTTTGTTTATATGCACAACTCGGTATCATTCTTAACAATACTATTACGTATGTTAAGTATTATTGAGCCTTTGTGGGTATTGTGTAAGACACGTGTTTTTCGTAATCTGGTATATAAAATGAGTTTATGTTTGACAGGAAAAATCATGATGCTGAAATCGTTTTATATTATATTACAAAAAATGCACAAAACGATAGCTTTACAAGCATTTAAGTCACATCTGATAATCATTTAATTGTTTAGTGTTGTGTTGTGTCGTGGCTTTCTTTGAGTGCGGTTCTCTCTTCTTTTGTTGTCAAAGAAAAACTGGGCTTTTAATAAAATTACTATTTGATACCTTGAATAATACTAATAGTTCATAACATATTCATGCCATAAGAATTGAATATAAATATAAATGTATATTGACATCATGCCGTTCACACCAAACTTAACAGACATGAAGAATTTTAAGTGCAACTGAAATCAAACCAAATAATATACGTTTATTTACATTTGTACGTTAACTCAAAATTTATGTCAAAACAGTTGTCTCGACAGCAGCTTTGCAAAGTTACGTATTGACAGTAGCAGGTACCTTAATTGCGATCGTATAATATATTATATGATCAAAATACTATATACATGCCCTCTACAATTCTTTATTTAGAAACATTATAGGTCAAGAAACTAAAATCTCACCGGCAAGAAGATAAGTAAACGTGATATTCGACGGTTTCGGTAATTCTCCATTGTTTGTACGATTAACTTGGTGAACATCTCGAATTGAACGGGATTGCAATTGTCTTTGTCTGGTTATGCTCCTCCGTTCTCGTCCAAGGATGACCTTCACATTGCTATCTGTATATTACATGTAACTTTGACGTCACTTACATAATGAACACAGTTTGTTGTTATATACTGACACGGTTATTTATACATGTCATGAGAGTACATCTAAATACAGGTTTCCTATAAAAATAGCATTATAGTGGTTTTTATGGTGCTACTGATTTTTTGTCATGTTGGTTTGGAGATTTGCTATTATAAATGGATTATTTGGATAGTTGTTTATTTGATGGATATATTTCTTTTGTCTGTTAAGTGTATTTGTATATTAAATAACATATTTAAAAACAAATGCATTACAAATAGGAATAAATATATAATTTCCAAATACCATCTCCTTGGTAACACGTTGTTTCTAAATCTCTTATGACACAGTTCACACCTTCTTCGCAAAGTTCATCAACCTGAAAAAATAATTGTATAAAATTGTTTCTACTTTTATTTACAAATATTTCACATGACAACCTTTTATATTTGATTTACTAGTGAAATGTAATTATTATTTTGTTTCGATTTCGTGTATTAATGAGGCTTAACGGAATATCGAACCACCCTCACGCACTTCAATTTAATCTGGAAAACGTTAAATAAACATAAATTAATAACATAAAAGTAACAATAATATTAGGTAAAGAACGCCAGGGAAACACAGAGAGCGTCCAAGAAAAGAAAATAGTAGACATAAGATACAGTGCATGTTTACCCGTTTTGTGACCATATGTTCGAAGGCCTTCTCGAGTCTGGTAAGCTCAGGTCGCTGCTGGCAGGCTACAAGACCGGCGAATGTAAACGATGCGGGCTGTATGATCTCGTTGGACAATTGAAGAGCTGGAATAGGAAACAATGAGTATTGTTTTATTACGTTATTAAGGTTTACGTACCCTGAAAAATCGGTATTTTCCGGGTTATATCGGTACATTTCGGAAGGTCACGTTACCGACCATGTGACCATGATAAACGACCACGTGATCTTGATTTTGAGCTGATTTAAAGATGGCTGAACAAACGCGCGATCGACGAGGCTGCTTTGCATCTTGCAAAAAAGAGACGACTCCTCATAAAACTGAAACATCATACGACGTGAAAGTAGAGCACAGCCACGTTACAACTGATTTTGTGGAGGTAGAGAGTTCTACCCAATCTAGGACTGTAAATGACAGCTGGAAAGAAGGCAGGCGTGTTGTGGAGTTCGCCGTGTTGTTGGAGGGGCTGAAATTTTGTAAATTGTGTCGACTTGGGCCTATTCCCTAATCCATGGAGAACTAAAGAAAGGATTAGGAGGATATTTGTATGTGAAATGCTTGAACACTGATTGCGGTCACGTGAACTGTGTTGCGTATGGAAAATTGGTGAAAGGAAGTAAACACGGTGTGTCGAGTTTTGCTGTCAACACAAAGCTTGGAACAGGTAACTGGTTTTAAATGTAATTCTCTCGAATATATAAATTATTGAATTGAAACTGAATCTCCACTTTTGATTTATATTGGTTTAATTAGCGAATTATTGTGATTTCACGCAAACTTTTACTTACATCTTCGTACACAAGTCATTTCGTACCCAGCAAAAATAGGTCAGTTCGTACCCGAATTTGGGGACATTTCATACCCAAATCTCAAGTCTATACGTGAATTTTTATAGAAATTCCGTCAACCGTTTATGTAGTTACTGATAAAAAATCACTCAAAAGCTCAAAGTGGAATATCATACTGTTACAAATGCATTCAGTACTCCAACCATTTCACATTAACATTGTGTTTTATGCGTTAGCTATAAAATTTGTGTTAATTTACCACAGTTTGAAATTTATGTAAAAATATCAGCCAGCATAATTCATACACATTTAATTACTATGAACGGAATTCATTGCAGTATAGGCCTACTGTTAACTAGATGTTGCTGTGTATTTTCAGCCAGGATTGACAGTGTGGGAGGACCAAATAAGGTCAATAACATGCTAGCAGCCCTGGACATACCAACTATCAGCAATAGTAAACTTAAGAAGATGGAGAGAAGGGCAGGAACAATCATTGAAAAGGTGGCTTCAGAGTCAATGAAAGCAGCAGCGAAAGAAGCATATCAGAGAGAAATGGAGTAAGTTTATTACAAATATCAGTCTTAATTTTTTTTTGGAAATTAATTGAAGCATGAATAAACATATATATTGAAAATGGCAATTGTTTGGTTTCATATTTGGAACTTCACATCTTTTCATGTTTTGAATGCATATATTTAGTAAAGCTAAATACAATTGATGAAGATTTTTATACATTTGAAGTAAATATCTAAAGATAGAATAGCCCATTGGATACACTCTTTGTGTTTTGTGAAAGCTCTTACCTTGTAAGTATCCATGCTATCATGATTTTCTATCTTTTTAAAGGGACAGCTGTGTGTGAGAGTTTGAAATCAGAGGAGTCAGCAAACTTTCTTATAAAGGACATTGGAGTTTCTATTCATCTCCAATAAATGAGTAAGTTAAAAAGTTACATCTTACTGGCTTTAACCCAAAGCATGCTAAATTTATATAAGGACTGCAAGGATGTGCAGGTTGATCTTGGTCTGCACTGGTCAGTCGCAAATGCGATGTTTATCTGTATTACCTTTCAGGTGCATAATACACTTTAGTAGTATATGCGGTTTTGGTCCAGAAGAGTTATTATCTGCGTAGCAACATAATTTGACAACGCATTGAAATGTGTATTTTATCAAATAAAAGTTTAAGTGCGACGGTTGCATAGTGGATAGTTGTTGGCCGCTCAGGCAAGAGGTTGCGGACTCGATCCGATGCCTCTCAAATAATAGCACCAAGTACTGTTTCTTCAGAGAAAGCGGATCCGAAATTTTAAGCTTTCTTCGCAATTGAGCTAAGAAAAAGTAGTTTAAACTAAATACAAGTTTCAAGTAGTCATGAAAATACATATCACTATGTTGGGATGATATTCTCTAAAAGAAACGAAGCCAACGACTTCCTAATGCAAGTGTGTTAAGTTTATAATTGTGTTAGAATTTACGTTGGTAACAAAAGCTAGTCTATCAACATTCAATGTAAATTTTGTATTTTATTACTTAACATGGTCCAACTATTTCAGTATATAATATGATAGGGAGAATCATACGTCTAACAAAACGCCTTTCAGGAGCACCGGATCCACGAAGGATACATAAATGATAGAAATAGTGAATACAGTGGAGACATTTTACAGTGCTAAAACTTATAATTTGATATTTCGTTAGTTTTAGCACTGTACAATAGTAATTCTTTCTACTGTATATATATATATATATATATATATATATATATATATATATGGTGAGAAGCCAAGAAGGAGGCAACAGACTATGCCCGATGATGCCTTATGCCCATACGGGATGAAGAAACTAAAACAATTGTGGATAACATTAAATACGCCATTTTTCTTTTTTTTTATAGTGGTCATTGTATGTTATCTTAAAGCATATATTTTTAATATTTCTTATATGTTTTCAATAATTGTTTGTTTAACCTTAGATAAATCATTGACACGTCATATATTTTGTGTGAGTTATAATATTGTATAATATAATCAATTCCAACGATTCATAATAAACCTTGCATGTTGAAAAAAGAAAGTGCATTAACACAACCATGTTAATTGTTAATTCAGATGTTTTTTGTGTTGCTTGTGACCGAGAATTTATTGAATAGTAGACTCTGTATACCTGAGCAGTCGGATATGGGGAGTTGATTAGTGGGCTCCCACACGTTGTCAAATGCACATTTGTATTCACTGGCCGGTTGTATAGCAAAGTCGTATCCATTCCTACACGTGAAGGTGCATGTCACAATTCCTTCTTCGTCCTCAAAACATGTTCTATTGCCGTTCAATGGAACTGGTGGATACTCACACGGGTGGGCTAAACATTGTAATAGAAAGTCGGATGTGTGAGTTGATATAGGTGGTTACAGGTAAGCTGAAATTGTAAGTATAGAACCGTTTTGGTGAGCCTATTTTTATATTCAGTTAAACATGGATCAGCTGGAATTTCGAATAATAAATCATATCGCTGAGTTGGAATGGACATGGTTGAGTTGATATTAAGAATAGAGAGAAATATTTGATTGTTAAATGAACTGAAAGGTGTTATAGAAATGTAAAGAGTTTAGCAGAAATTTAATATGTGAGCTGCCACTTTAAACAGACATTCGAAAGAGCGAGCTGTAATTTTGAATGGAGTTCCACAATGCGAGCTGTATGCTCTTACTTTAAAGTGCAAATACGTTTAAATGCTACTACGTACTGTTATACAATTTGTATAACAAGGGCGGTTTCAGATGATTTACATGAAAAGGTTCACCATATAGAGAGTATTAAAGAATTGTATTAGAAAATATTGTATCAGTTCAGTATCAGTTGAGTATAGTTGAGCATACTTACAAAATCCTGGGAATATACACACTCTTCAACTTAAATAATAATCGACAATCGGAATTTGTGATTTGCTATTTGTTTTTCTGTTTGAAACACACTTTATAATCGCTGTTTTGTAAAAGTTTGTTTATACAATATTCCTTTAAGATACATGGTTATAGTTACAAAGACTTGCTATTATTGACTGTAAGTAAGTTTCAATGCTTATCACAGCATAAATGTACTACTCATTTATCGCCAATTTCCGTCCCTGAAGTTTTGTACATTTTACATGTGTTTTTTTAGTATCCATTATTAACAAACTTTTCATTTGACAAAAATCGGGTCCCTATCTAGACACACCGAAAAACTGAATGCTCAACTCACGTATAATGTTTATCCTAAGAATGCACGTATTGTTGTTGCCGCTTGAATCATAGGCCGTGTACGTCACTTCCGTCTTTCCTGCCTGGAAAAGACCTGGCGCATGAGATCTTTGGATACGAACGCTCTGGCCCGAGTTGTCACTGAATTCTGGCTCGACCCAGGAAATTTCCGTGTATTGTTCAGGTGACACAATAGGTAACGGTGAAGTACATCGGTCTATAGTTGGTATTTGTTTGTCTGTGGAGTAAGATAATAATCAATATTAGACAAATTAAAGCATATTTCTATAAATAGTATGATATATATATATGATGTACACATGTAACGTGTAATGCTATTTACATATAGAGGAATCCCGTTTGTCGTTTCTCTAAGGCATGTTGAAGGATTGAATATACTTGTGGTATAGCAATTGATTAAATAATGTGGGAAGGTTTCTTTTGTTAGTGAAATATATTCTTAGACTGCTGGTATACATGTATATATGTTAGAGTTTAAAAGTATTTGTAAGCTTTACTTTTAATTCTCGATATACATTTTCCATTTGTTCTATTTGATCGAACAACAATATAGTTAACATGTTTATAAATATCTTATACAGCTATTGTAATGTATCTGTACAGGAAATAGATCCGATAAACAATACCCATATTGCTCAACAGAGATAATATTTTACATATTTCCACACTGTTCAAAATAACAATGCACAACCAACAACCAACAAATGTGTAAATGATTTGATTTATTGTGAAATGATTAGTTCAATGGTTAGTAAAATATTTTAAATAATTGGTATGTTCAAGGATTGCAAATAGAGGACGACCTTCAGATATTTAAGTCCTCGGTCTGTTGGATATTTTCTAATATAATTTGGTGTAATCTCGCTTCTCAGCTTTTTAGACGTACGAAAGTGTAAAGTACGCACGTAATGAATTGACACATATTTTTTCGATCCAATAACCTGGAAATCAGAAGCTGTGTAACACAAGTTTTCCGCTTTGTTCCATACCAGCCATTTTCTGTTTATGTAAGTGTGTAGACCGATGGGCGGTTTAAACTAAATGACGTACCTTTGACGATGACATAAAACTGACAATCTGCCTGGTTTTTGTTCAGGTCTTCAGCTATGTATGTGACTTTAGTTGTACCAATAGGGAATTGAGAAGGGGGCATCACTACAGGCACCGACGTCACTATAGGAACATAGCCAGAGTTGTCTACCGCTAGTGGTACCTGTAAACAAGCAATGCATGGTATAACAAGACTTGTTTCAGTCGGAACTCAATCTCAATGTTTTGTTTCATTTATGAATAAAAATAATTTGTCTTCACATTATTTCATATACATTGATCCACATATGCAACAAACTTATATAATATAACGATTTCTTTTCAGAAAACTACAGCACAAATTTCAGTGACAAGTCATTTTTATCGCCGAAGGCAAGGCGGGATATAGTAATCGTCTCCGCCCGTCCGTCCATGCGTCCGTAACACTTTTGTCCGAAGCATAACTACAACACTATTCAAGTGATTTTGTGGAATCTTCACATAATGACAGAGGACATCGAGAGGAAGTACTGTGTAAAGAACCATAACTGTATCTTGCTTACATTTTTAATTATCCCCTTTAGTAAATTTACTTGTCCAGAATATAACTACAAAACTATTCAAGGGATTGTGTTGTATCTTCACACAGTGACAGAGAGTATTAAGAGGAAGTGTAGTGTATAAGAACCAGAACTCTACATTGTTATGTTTTGAATTAACTCCCTTTATTAATTTACACTTTTGCCCGGAGCATAACTCTAAAATCATTCAAGAGATCTTGTTGAATCTTCACACAATGACTGAGAACATTGAAACG
Organism: Panopea generosa; assembly: GCA_029582155.1. NCBI lineage: Eukaryota > Metazoa > Mollusca > Bivalvia > Adapedonta > Hiatellidae > Panopea > Panopea generosa. The sequence goes on from CM055901.1 coordinate 58,196,586, forward strand.
AAGTACAGTGTAAAAGAACAGTAATTCTTTTTTAATTTTCTCTCTTTTTTACATTAACGCTTTTGTTTGGAGCAAAGCTGTACAAAGTGGACAGTACAAGAATTGGCTTCGGCGGGAGGATTGGCCATGTCCAACATGGCTCTTGTTTCTAGTAATCTCGATCTGGTTCAAATTCTTGAATTTCACAAATGTTAAACTACTCCTGATTGGAGAGACTGTGGACGATGTGTGGAGCTGATGCTATTAACTGATCGCTTTTCAGCAAATGAATGACTTGGCGTGCACTACTATGTTATTTATATTTCTGTTTTACTTGAGCACTTTATACTGTAATCACATACATTATCATTGATGTTGTTGTTTACTGTTTTCAATAGAATAACATCAACAGAAATATATTTGCAACAAAACCCATAGGAAGTATCCCTACCTGCCAGGAGACAGATGCGGTATCCTCATTCAGGTTTGTCTCTACTTCGATGTTGTATGGACACATGATAAACGGCGGAGACGTATCTGGAATAAAACAACAGATAAGTGCACACAGATACAACAGATAAAGAAACACAGTTACAGCAGATAATTAAAGACAGATACAGCAGATAAGTAAACACAGATATAACATATAAGCAAATACAGATACAACAGATAAGTAAACACAGATACAACAGATATAACAGATAACAGATAAGTAAACACAGATATAACAGATAACGGATAAGTAAACACAGATATAGCATATAAGAAAACACAGATACAGCAGATAAGCAAACACAGATACAGCAGATAAGTTAACACAGATTCAGCAGATAAGTAAGCACTGGTACAACAGATAAGTAAACACATATTCAGCAGATAAGCAAATACAGATACAGCAGATAAGCAAACACGGATTTAGCAGATAAGCAAACGGATACAGCAGATAAGCAAACACGGATACAGCAGATAAGCAAACACGAATACAGCGGATAGGCACACAAAGATACGGCAGATAGGCAAACACAGATACAGCAGAAAGGCAAACACAGATTCAGCAGATAAACAAACACAAATACAGCAGATAAGTAAACACAGATATAACAGACAAGCAAACAAAGATACAGCAGATAGGCAAACACTGATACAGCAGATAGGTAAACACATATACAGCAGATAAACAAACACAGATACAGCAGATAGGCAAACATAGGTGAACAGATATAACAGATAAGTAAACACAGATACAGCAGATGTATCAGCAGATAAGTAAACACAGATTCAGCAGATTAGTAAACACAGATATATAAAACAGATAAGTAAACACAGATACAGCAGATAAGTAAACACAGATTAAAATATAAACCATCAAGTCATTAAAAAAGGAAAATGACCAACATAGATACTGTTTAGATATAACATTGCCTAGTACATAATTAGATATAAACCATCAAGATATTTAAGTAATGAGTAAGTCCAATAGAGACAACTTCTGAATGATGTTGCTTTGAATAAAGCCTATGAGTCAATAACTAATGTTAATGATGTAAATCATAGAAAAAATCTCATAAAAAAAGGTCATTAAAATATAATTTATTTGATTTTCAAATTTATTTATAGATATGTTTTCTAGTAAAAAAGCTTTTTTACTTTTAAATTTACGATTTATCTTTTCAATTTCGAATAGTATCAAATGTACGTCTAATTCGAAAAATAAAAACATCCTAATATACCTTATAATTTGTATATATTATAACAAAATACCAACTTTATAAATTATATGCATGGAAAGTTGTAACAAAATAACAATTCCACTTCATAATTTATATGCATTGAGATGTGTAACAAAATACCAATTCAACTTTATAAGTTATGTGTGTGGTGAAATGTAACAAAATAACAATTCAACTTACTTAACCATATGTGTTAACTGTTAAGATATGTAACATATTAACAATTCTATTTTATAAATTATATGCATTGTGAGTTGTAACACATTAACAATTCCACTTCATAAATTATATGTGTGGAGATGTTTAACAAAATAACAATTCAACTTTATAAGTGATATGTGTGGTGAAATGTAGCAAAATAACAATTCTATTTTATTAATAATATATGTGGTGATTTGTAACAAAATAACAATTTCACTGTATAAGTTATATGTGTGGAGATGTGCAACAAAATAACAATTCAGCTTTATAAGTTATATGTGTGGTGATTTGTAACAAACAACAATTCCACTTCATAAACTATATATGCTAAGATTTGTAAAAAAATAACAGTTGCACTTCATAAATTATAAGAGTGGAGATTTGTAACAAAATAACAGTTGCATATCATAAATTAAACGTGTGGAGATTTGTAACAAAATGACAAGTCCACTTCATAAATTGTATGTGGAGATTAAGTAACAAAATAATAGCTTCATTTTATATATGCGTTTTGTTTGTAACAAAATAACAACAGCAGCTTTATTTTTAATGAATAATATGTATGGGGTTTTGTAACAAAATTACGATAACTTTATTGCATAAATAACATGCTTTGTAACAAATTTATCATAGCTTTATTTCATAAATAAAAAGAATGAATTATGATATAAACAACAACGATTTCATTTTATAAAGTGTGTGTGTGATACTTTTAATAACATCATGTATAAATTATACGTGCGATGCTTTATAACAGCTTTATTCTATAATTAATAACATGTAACAAAAGAAAATATTTAAGCCTATTAATAACCGCTGTAAAATTTGAGTTTTTCATTTATTGAGCAATGTTTTAACAATAGTAAGAGCATTTCCATCTCATATTTGTTTTTCTGTAACTGGCCATTGTGGCGAAAATTAATTAGGCCTACCCAGATGTTTTAACTATCATAATAACAAATCCAGAATAAACTTATGATCTTCTTGTATCTGAAACCTACTCTCTTACCGTCACATTGGTTAACCTCTGCAGCAGGAGTCCACACACCCTCGGGCAAGCATTGTTTGCTGTGCGGACCAATGAGACTGTAGCCAGAGTGACACGTAACCGAACATGTGGTACCAAACGCAACATCGCCGGCTGTGCAGGCTGGTGGATGTATACTGCCATCACGTATCACTGATAATGGCCGACACGTAATCTCTAAAATAAAGTTATTATTGACAAATAATTACAGTCAAATATTGAAATAACTATTATCACTAATTCAAAGACAATGCATCCTTAAGTCAGGGCAAAATCCTTTATAGAGGGCCCCTTGAAAATAATTTGCGCCATTTTTTGCAAATTCTTGAGGATGCACATTATTAAAGTGGTCACTTTTTTGCATGTCTATAAAAACTAACGTTGCAATTCATGAATAATTTATTTGTCTTTCCAATCGATTTATACGTGTGTTCTCCATATGAATTTGATAAAGGTAATTTTAAGATTTAGTTTCAAATTGCATAGAAAGATTGACGAACTCACCTCTGCACCTCGTGTTTATTCCTGTCCAAAATGCTATGGCAAGACAGGTGCGTTTGCGCGAACCCACGAGCTTGTAACCAGTGTCACACGTAAACCTGCACACAGTGCTGAACGTGAAGTCATCAGTCGTGCAAATCATGTTGCCATTCTTCGGTTTCATCAGTGTCGGGCATGTCTTCACTTAAACCAAAACATCGATTACAATAAGAAGATTGTCATTATTTATTTCATCTATAATCGCTATATTTACTGTAGTTTAACAAAACAAATGAATTACATTAGTGTTACATATCACCTTCTTCCATCGCCAGCTTAGATCTTGTCGAATGTTGGTTTGCTTTACCAAAAGAAACAACCGCAACTGTCTGCCTAATAACTAGTTTTTGACTTGCACAAGTGTTTCCGAGAAGGCATGTTATCATCTGAGGCCTTTTTCATTGTCATTTATATCTGATGGTCGTTAATTTTTACATACATAAATAGAATATATATAAATAGAATAAAATGTGCAATAAAAAACAAAACTCAAAATAAAAATATGCATCTTGCAGACATTTTACCAGGTACGGGCCCACACGTGTCTATAATACTTACTATTACACGCTGTGGGTGTTCCTGACCATGTCCCGTCTTCCCGGCATATTCTCAGACTGCTACCACGCAACTCATACCCAGGTTTACATCGCAACCCACACGCAGCATTAAACACGTTTTTGCATTTATCGTTCACAAAATACCCATTCATAGGTACCGGCAAAACGGAACACGTTAACACTGAAATAAAGCATAATCTATTTAAACAAGATAATGCTACGCAATTAGAAAATCCCGATGCCAAAAACTTGTCCTTGCTACTAATAACAAAAATCTGTCGATGTTATCAATAACAAAAATAACAGGTTATTGTTTTATTTTCTTTGTGTATTTTTCATTTTGAATCACTTGTCCAGTAATTTCAATTTTATTATTAACATTACACGAGTCAGTTGATTTGTTGTTTTGAACATTTGCTACTTTTGTTTCTCTCAGTTATTTATGTTATTTGTGGGTTGTTTTGTATTAAGAAAGTTTGCGTGTCTGTTTTCATCTGTATAATGCTTGTATATTTTTGCCCTTTTGTGTCCTTAACCGTTTCCCTGACATCGCCACTCATATTCTTGTTCAATGACGCCCTATTCCTTTGGTCGCTTTGCGTTAGTATTGATTTTATAATATATCCTCATGGGTAAAGACTTAGATTTATGAAGAGCGACTGTTGGACTTAATTATAGTGGTCGACAGCCGAATCCCAAATCAAACACCTTTCATAAATACCCGTTTAAAACTTTTCTAACGATAATGAAACGTATAGAATATAGATTAATTAGCAATCTTAATGCGTAAACAACTTATGTTCTGCATTTACAGTTTACACTGCTCATTATTCTAATAATTTGTCACTTTGTTCATGTATTACCTGAACGGTTTGGCTATAAAAAATGTGTTTATACAGCAACCTATGACATGCAAAATATCTGTTATACACTAATTTCACGGAATATAATGATTTTACCTGGGGATATAAAACTTAACCCCGGTCCGAACGATGGGAACAACCATTGCTTCTGAATATTGCACCAAAATATTCGTAGTATTAGGAATACATTTGATTATATCAAAGACTATTTCTTAGATAACGACATATTATGCCTCACTAAAATCCATCTTATGATTGATGTCCGTGACGATTTTTTGGTTTAAGAGGGTTTTAACAAAATGTATCGTAAAGACTGTTCGGCACATTCAGGGTGGTTGTTAGTATATATGTTTCTTCTGAAATGGTGTCATCTAGAGTTATTGAATAGGAAAATATTGTTCCTGAAACCATTTGGATTGAAGTTAAAGATCAAAGACAATCGTTTATGATATGCACTATTTACCGACCTCCACACTATGCCGTTGAATTCAGGGTTAACGTGTGTATTGAGAAAGTATTGGAAACTCAAACCAATATTATTATCTTTGGGGATATAAACGAAGACCAACATAACCCATGTAATCATAATTTTCGAGATATACTATCACTTAATGACATGCACAATATTATCAAAGAGCCCTAACGTGTAACCAACACTACTAGTACATTGCTAGACTCTATCACCACCTCGAATCAAATAAAATGTCTCAATTCGGGTGCTTTTGAAACACCTGCCCTCATAAGTGACCATTACGGTACATATATTTTTATAGAAAGTAATTTTTATACAAACAAGCCATTCAAACGAAGAGTTTGGAATTATAAACGAGCTGATTTTAATACCTTGAATAACCTTATTTCACCGACACACTGGTCAGTTTTATTAAACGGCTCTCTAGACTCTGTCCAAAAATCTTTCAATACAAAATTTATCGAGTTGATAAAACTATGTATCCCAAACAGTCTCGTCACAAAAGATAAACCATGGTACGTCTATGAGATTTTTCTCGTAAACGTGACAGACAAAAAGTAATGGCTCTTAGCTCAGGTAATATATCAGATTGGCAAAATTACAAAAACCTCAGAAATAAGATTAATAACATGAAAAAAACATGCTTAAGGACTAGTTTATAATAATATTGAATATTCAATATGTGACATGCACTTATCTGATCCACAAAATTATTGGAAAACTATCAAAATGTTAATTAAGGAAAATTCTACAAGCTGTGAGACAGTACCACCACTCATCAACGCTGACAATTCTGTATTCTGTATCTGATGTAGATAAAACTTATACTTAAAATGACTTTTATATCAATTTCATCAAATGATAATTCTCGTGTAAATTTACCTGCATTTAGATCTAAAACTAACACAAGACTAAGTGATTTTGATATCACGGAAACAGAAATAACTGATATTTTAACAAATTAAGCATTAAATAAAGCTTTTGAACCCGATGAAATCAGTCACCGTATGTTAAAAGAAACTTCTAAAACTATTTGTCGTCCCCTTTCTATTTTGTTCAATCGGTCAATTCAAGAAAATATATATCCAAAAAATAACAATCATCCGTCAGTGTTACTAATGACAATCATCCGTCAGTGTTACTAATGACAATCATCCGTCAGTGTTACTAATAACAATCATCCGTCAGTGTTACTAATAACAATTATCCGTCAGTGTTGCTAATGACAATCATCCGTCAGTGTTACTAATGACAATCATCCGTCAGTGTTGCTAATAACAATCATCCGTCAGTGTTACTTATAACAATTATCCGTCAGTGTTACTAATAACAAAAATGTTATAAAAGCTTATCAGTGTTACTAATAACAAAATTCCATCAGTGTTATTAATAACAAAAGCCTGTCAATGTTACTAATAACAAACACCTATCAGTGTAACTAATAACAAACACCTATCAATGTTACTAATAACAAACACCTCTCAGTGTTATTAACAACAGACCAAATCTTTGCATGATAAATAGAGTATTGCATCTATATAAATGTAGTGCGTTGTGCCAATAGCATACGTCTTAAGCAATATTATCACTAGTGAATAAGCCCAAATTATCATATTTACATCAGTGTTCACGGGCGATTTAAATGAAACTAAAAAGTTCTATTTTCATTGTAAAGCTGCAAAACAGTGACAAAACACTTATTTCATTTTTATCAAAATACGAGTATGTCTAATATTAATTAAAAAGTATAAAATAAATCAGCAATAGCCAACCTGCACAGCCTGAAGTATTGAAGTTACGGTAGCCCTTTCTACAAACACATTGATGCTCGGAGGTGGCAGCGGGTTCCGTCACATGGTTCTCATCCGGACATTTTGAGCACGTGTACACATCTCCAGGGATCCTGTCAGGTTTGTATGTGCCCGATGGACAAGCTATCATATAACAAAATATATTGTATCATGCAAAGGCCTCCCTGCCGCACAAATATAGAACGGCAAATGTTGTATAAACGGAGGAATAACAGATTACATTTACATCAACACCATATCGGTAATTTATATATTGCGCCTTTGTCTGGCAGAAATATTGAAATTTTAAAATAATGAATTTTTATTAATATCATTAAAAACATTTCTCTCACTTATGACAATGAGTTTTATATTTATACAGATTGGCCCTCCGTGAATTTGTGCTCTAACGCACGGTCTCAATATCACTTACCTATCATCGCTAAGGTAGTAGGTTCGAGTCCCGCTCGCTCCAAAACCTTATGTGAGAAAGTTTGCAGTTACTTGCGGAAGGACGGTGGTTCTAATCAGTCTGGGGTCTTCCTCCATCAATAAAATTGAATATGCCATATATAACCTGAAATGTGTTGAAAATGACGTTAAACCCCATTCAATTATATATATAGGTTTACAGAACCAATTGGTATGCCTCGTTTGTTATTGTAGTTATATCTACATATCACTAAATCGTAGATTTTGGGAAAACGATAACGAACTAATTTATATTTATAAAAAAAAAACAATATTATTTTTATAAAAATCTTAAATCATATTTTGACAAGGCACTGGTCAATCCATCGTCGGATACCCGCGGGTGTTAATTTTGATACTCTCCATCCAAACAGGCGTTTGCATGAAACTAACGTTGCGATTGGGTAACGTTCCCTTCATGAAATCGTGAAGGAACCAATCATATGGTTGCATTGTGACTTGGTAGAAAACGACGCAAAGCTAGTGTAATATCCCACGGGTGATAAATGGAGAGTATCGGCATGGATTACGCGTGGGTTTCCGACGATATGATCAATCAATAGAATATAAGTCTTAAGTTACCTTGACAACCACCTCGAAGTCCGTTTCCGTAGTATCCAGATGGACACATGCATTCATATTTCCCTGTATGTGTGCCACAATTACACGTGGCACGTTCGTCACAACAATTCCTACCCACACACAGCCTGTTGCATTTTAATTTTCTCTGTGGAACATATTCTCCCATTGACAAATCTGTGCAATTAAATATATATAACTGTTATTATATATTAATAAATAAATAATTACTCTTTATAATCAGGTTTGTGTACAGTATAATGTAGTCATAGTCCAATTTCTAGGCCTGTATTTCTAAAGTCCCTATTTAAATTATACGAAATAGATAAATACTGTTGCTGTTTTTCTTAATCCCACAATAAATCATAAAAGTAATAAAAATACGGTTACCAAACAAAAACTAGTAATATTAATTTCAGCCATCGAAACATTTCTCGTTGCCAAATATTGTGTCCCGTCTATTAACAAAACTAGTAGTTATAAATAAAATAACACCTTCGTGTAGTGCTCTCTTCGCCAAAGCTTCAAATTCCTCGAAGCTATCGAGGATGTAGCAAGATTCGTTCTTAGGTGGCGATGCCATGTGGAACAGCTCTCTGACATGCCCATTCTGTATACCAAACGTAAAAATCTTCACGCCTTTTTTTTTAAGTTCCATGGCCTTGGGTCGTGGATCCCCACCGTTAGAAAATCCGTCCGTGATTAGAAATATTGCCTTACTGGCGGTGGCGCGCGAGTTCTTGAGAACTTTCTGAAATGGATAGTATATTATTATACAGCTAGTGTTGGTGAAAACACATTGTCTTGGCCAAACAAACAAACAAAACAAAAAAAAAACAAGGACATGGGAGCTCAATATGAACAAGTCCGAGACAAAGAGTCTGGAAACAAACACAGTTCAAAACAAACATAAACTGATATTTGTGATGTATATATGTATTATTAATTAGTGAAATATTCTTCCAAAGCAATATTTCCAATACTAAGCATTTCTGGTAAATAAATGTGGTTTGGTTGTTGGATGATATAGTGACTACAAAGTATCACCCATTCATCAAACTGCATCAGCTGGACAAAGTTCCATGCGGTGCACTTCAGTCATCCTGTCCACGTCCCAGGTTTCACAATATACAAACTTCAAATACATTTGACAACATCAAGATATTTAAACGTATTCAATCCATCCAGAGATTGTTTCACCTCAAAGTAAGTTTCACTAAACGATTACTTGAACACATTAGACATTAAATGGCCACACAGAATTGAAGTCGGAACAGGTATTTATGAATTAATAACGGATAAAATGCAAACCATGTCTTTATTTGTTCAAATGTACGAGTAATTTTGATATTGCAAAAGTCTTGCGAAGGAAGCGAGACCTTGACAGAATGCATGGAATAAAGCGACTTATTTAAGATAAAATGTCAAAATGTAAAATCCTGTGAAAAGATTCTGTATTATAATAAATGATTGAGAGTAAGAAGAAAGAACGAACTGTTACGTTCATTTAACTCTAATATTAACCCCAAAAACGTTAAATTATGGTAGTCTACTTAAAATTCATTAAAAACGGATTATGTCATTTTGATACTAAAAGTGATTCAAACTTGCACTTTTGGTGAGCCTAAACTGAAATAGCCAATACATCGATCAATCATCAATAAATTAATCAATAGATGTTACCTCTGCTTCTTGAAAAGCTCCTAATGTGAAAGTTCCGCCGCCAGAGTAGTCTATGCTTTTCAAGTCTTCTTCCAGAAGAGAACACTTGTGGCGGTCTTTCTTTCTATCGTCCAGATAATCTACGTGCCGTAACACCTTTTCGCGTGACGAGAACGTGATCACAGACACGCGCGTGTGATTGACGTCAACCGTAAAGTCGGACAGCAGTTTCTTCACAAACTTTATCTCCTCCCGGAAGTTATATTTGCCAACGCTCGTGGAACTGTCTACCAGAAATACGACGTCAACTTCCTTGTTGGCTGTGTTCTTAAGTGCCTGAATATGACCTGAAATAGATGAGTAACATGAACACATGTATTAGTAAGCGTTAAGTAAACCTTTAACAATTCCCTACCTTAACAACTGGTAATGGTGTCATTATTACTGTTAATTATACAAATAAAGAGTCCCTGCTTAGTAACCTTTTCCACTCAATGATAAGCAAAGGAAGCGTTCGAGCACGTGACTATTTGTGTCAGTTTTCTTGTCTTCGCTCTTAACGGAGTGTTTGTTTAATAGAAAACCCATATGAATTGTATTTTACTAAATAAGTTATATACGCAATATAAAAGCAAAACCATTTGATTTGATGGCGGGTCACATTGGCTATGTTTTAAAAGAAATAAGTTCATACACAATTTGAATAGTTTGGCAATGTCGTTAGATAGAAATACAAATTGAATACAAAGTAATGTTTAGCGTATTGTTTATGTTCTATTAACATCAGTTGATGCTGACTTACTCAGCCAATGATAGAAAGATAGAAATACAAATTGAATACAAAGTAATGTTTAGCGTATTGTTTATGTTCTATTAACATCAGTTGATGCTGACTTACTCAGCCAATGAAATTGTTCTAGTTTTTATCAAGTTATTTTATCCAATGAAAACACGGAATAACAGGAAGTAGATCAACACCTAATGTCGGTTAGAAGTTATATGCGTAGAAAATAAATTCCAGAACTTCTAACATATAGTATTACATCATTAATTCATTAACAGTTCAGTCAAGAAAACCATACATCACGTAGATGTACAAATAATTACGTCATATGACCGACCGCTACGTTCGCATATAATTAAATGAAAAAAAAAGCATATTGAATTGGGACGTTTCGTTTGTATATAATCCTTAAAATGATTAATTGCCAAAGGAACTCCAATATAAGTTAATATTTTTTAAATGAAGTTTTAACAAAAATGACGCACGGTCGCTACATTTTGGGTTCCGTTGTATAGAAACATCATTTAATAATCTACAAATCGAATACATCATTCCATCTGTCCCTCTAATAGATGCACGCATTAGACAGTTAATTGCATGCCAGACTGTTGCAGACAATTCATCAGTTCAGATCATGCGTTTACTTGCAACAGAATGTGATAAAAAAATGAATTCTGGTGTCGAATATGTGCGCCTATAGAACCTGCTTTGAACTACATTGGCGATAATGTCTGCTGACGGGGTGCCGTGGAAGCGCAGACGGCATTCATTCGTGATACATTCAAACTTCAGTTCTATAATGTTTGTGCTCAGTAAACAGTATACCATACCGTAATTAGTTGTTGTTGTTTTTTTTTTTAAGTTTTTGCGTTTTGTTTGTTTGCATTGATTTTGTTATTTTTGCGTTTTCCCCCATAATATTTAAGTGTCCATGTACACTTACATATGTGTCTGATTTTAAATTGGTTCTATATACGAATACTAAAAGTGAGAGCGTATGTGTACGCGCGCGCATAGCTACGAGTTAGTTGCCAGCGAATGTTGTATAATATTTGATCATCTATAATGTGTGTACATGTAGAAGATGAATGAAAGTTATTTCCTATCTTTTTGACAATGTATATGTTTGCTTTTGTGAGTGTCTCAAGGAAGGTTGGTTGTACTAATGAAGTTACCTTTTTAAAATAAAGAAAGTACTTACTTACTAACTCTATACTCTGTACAACTTTGTTCATTTACGACTAAAGTATAAAATAGCATTTTTCCATTACATTCTACCTGTATTCTTCGTACTCGACCAAGATGTAAAGAAAGGGAAAATAAATTCTAATTGTTAACAAAATATGTAGATTCTATTCTAAGAATCGTATTACGTACTTTCAGTTTGTAAGGGAATTCTACAGATTACCTGCAGCAAGTGGGATTTTCTTAGTAAAATAAAGAAAATATTTAAGCAGATGAATATATGCATATATAAATATTAAACCATTGTATCGAGAAACTATTAACTCATAACATATGTCTACGAGTAATATATAGTCGTATTATGCATTCAAAAATAAACATATGATTGGAGGACAATACATAATATATATGTGTATAACAATTATTTAACATATTTGAGTCAGCGACATGTGTTTAACAGCAAACGTTGGAATAGCAACACGGTACTAGGTTTACCATCGTCGGATATCCCAGGTGTCAATTCATCATTCATCAATGGAGAGTATCGGAAATGGATTGCACATGAGTATTCGGCGATTTACTTCAAACCAAAAACATCGCCCAACATTCCTTTCCATAATATACAGATATGGGTCAGTGGCCAATATCATTATAATACATCTTTTCTATTTAACATAATAGTATATATCTGAAAATGTATAGTATTCTATTAACGTCTGATATATCGTTTGGTGTTTGTCGTCATATTTGTAATTTACTTCGTGTTACCATTTACTAATATCGAAATAGAACTTGCCCAAAATGTTCAAATCTATATTTGCAAAACGTTGTCTATAGCTACAATAGCTACAATAGCTGCCATCTGAATTAGCATACAAATCATTCACATGTTTACTTAGCTCTGTGATTCAGATTGTCACAACGGAATTCCATCAGGGTTTTTGTTGTTGTTGTTGTCGGGGTGTTTTTTGCTTTTTAGATTTTACCACTGATGTTGTATTTAATGTGATATTTATTTTAAAAATGATAGTGTTTCATTGTTGTAATGCATTGATTTGTTGTCAAATTCGTTCTAGTTTCCGTCATCATTATTTTTGCTTAAACTTTTACTAGTATTATTTTTCAATTAATCATTGATCAGCAGGTTAAAACAAAGGTTAAATATATTATCTTACCCTTTAGGACACTGCCGAGCGTCTCTACCTTTGACTTGGAATCCACCCTGGTTGAGTGAGGCCGCTGAAGATACAAATTATAATTAAATAATTTCGGCTCATCATCATCATCGGCATCATCATCGCTAAAATCAATAGGTTTGAATCCAGCAGACGACACGACAATGCCGCAAAAGTAGATTAATGTCATCAACTGTCCTGTAACTGCGTGTAAAACCATGTCTCTGAATTCGGCCGGACTGTTATATATATATATATTACTATACAGTTTTATTTCAAATAAATAGTTTGCACATATTAATATTTTTTATTAATTTAGGTCATTTTCGTTAGTTTTACATTTTTATATCCAAGTTATAATTGTAATGTGTGTCGTTTTTAATTTCTGTTTTTTTTTTGTTTAATATCTTCAACAAAAACCTTAGCTGAACAATTATAACACTTGTAAACTAAGAAACTAATGACTGTTTTATTATTCAAAATAAATCCACCTTTCCACTTCCGTTTCCGTCAATGACACGTCAAATTTTATATATGAATAATTTTACAACAACTCATCCGCGTTTTAAAACTCATTAAACAAGTTAACCGATTAAACTATTCTTATCATAAACATATAGCAATATCTTGCTAAACTACGTCTTTAAATGTATAGTAAAACTTAATTCCATGAAATTCATATTATATCCACGTGAACAGTTTTAATGATAAGAAGCATATTTCAACGCACATTCCTAGCAAAGAATGGCTCAACTATAAAATACATAAAATTTAGGCTAAACATTATCAGAACGCAGTCTCCGAAGCTACGAGATAAGGAGAGTTATCAGTAACACAGATCTGATAATACACTGGGCCAATTACTCGTATTTCACGTTGTTGATCACTCTCGCCTCCGAGTGCTTACATATGTTTACTGTTTACATGAATATTGCCAAATGTTTTATCTTACTCACGCTTTCGTTTGACTCTTCGTCTGAGGTGGTCATTGAGTGCCTGTGAGTTTCTTTTCGCTCACCTGAGTTTTTACGACCACCAAGTATCCGTTGCCCGTCCTCCGTCCGTCTGTTAACTTTAGTTCAGTGAAGAATTTTCATACGATGTGAACTAGAATGTTAAATGATCATACAATCATAATCTAAGTAAAATAGTTCATGTTGAATTTCAAAATACTGTTATTTCCTCCTTTCTGGTTCGCTGCCATGCCCTCTGATTTCTAATGATATTTTTTGAGTACTGACGTTGTATATGTCATCTTTTTCGCTACGTCGCTCTTAATCTTTTTTTTTAATCTTTTTTTATCTATTATCAGTACTGACTAAAATATTTTCACAATTCGTTCAACAAGTTATGTATACATTGTACGTCTGTCATCCAAATGTTAAAAAAAAGGGTACAAAGGAAAGGAGTTCAATTACCAGTATGCTTTCGTTCTAATCCTAATATGTGTTGTTCATACATACATACATACATACATACATACATACATACATACATACATACATACATACATACATACATACATACATACATACATACATACATACATACATACATACATACATACATACATACATACATACATACATACATACATACATTAACATAGTTTTGCGGATCAAGTGTGTCATTTAACCGAACTGATTTAGTACATTACTGTTCACTAGGTTTTAACCAAACCGTTTCAGTATATAACTGTTCAGTAGGTTTTAACCAAACTGATTCAGTGCATAAATTTTCCCTAGGTTTTAACCAAACTGGTTCAGTGCATAAATGTTCACTAGGTGTTAACCTAACTGGTTCAATACACAACTGTTCACTAGGTTTTAACCAAACTGATTCAGGGCATAAATGTTCCCTAGGTTTTAACCAAACTGATTCAGTGCATAACTGTTCACTAGGTGTTAACCTAACTGGTTCAATACACAACTGTTCACTAGGTGTTAACCTAACTGATTCAGTACATAACAACTGTTCATAAGGTTTAATCAAACTTACTTTTGTTAACTGTATTATGACACTCCTAAGTCAAATTCTTGATTCCACCTATTCTGACTATTATTCGATGCATTCATAATAAAACAATGCGCAGTTGACGAAGAAATTGTCAAACATCTATAAAATTTCCATTATCAAGCTCTGGCAATGCTCTGAAGAAATAAAATTAGTTTATGCTAATTTATTAAAGCTTGATTGCGATGAGAGCTCAGAGCATAAATATGAACCGCTCTCGAGTCCGCTTCCTGGGTAGAACCAGTACTGAGTGTTGTTTTATAGGAGGCATCTGGTCGAGGTGGGAATCGAACAAGGAACATCTAGCGTGAGAAATATAATGAATAAACTTATACCAAATGATTCATTGTCATTTCCATGCTGTAAATGGAACTGGATTTATGTGTTGTGAGTTTAAGATTTTAAGCGTCTCCGCAAAGTCATGCCTTGGGAAAACATCGAGTAACTGATAAACCGAGAGTGCGACTCTAAGGTTTTAGTACCTTCATTATTTCATATCGGGTGGTGGTGGTGGGTGGGGGTCCAGATCTGGCACTATTGAATATGTTCTGAAATAACTTAGTTTTTAGATGATACCCTTCCTGTTACGCCGCCAATTTGACTACCAAAATTCGGCCGAACGTGTCTAACGCAATTTGGTAGTTACTTCCAGTGTAGTACCAAAATGCGTCGGATATGTACACACCACCCATAGATTATCTGCTGCATAATAAAAGAAGTTTTTTTTAACACACACACAGTATGTTTTTTGGTCACATCTTAAGTTGACGAAAATAAGAATGATACTGTATAATTGTGACTGAAACATTTCTAAAACTGCTACCCAGAAACAAGATCAAGTTTTTCTTTTGTGAAACAAATTTTGTTAAGATTTTTGTGTTAGTTCACTCAGCGACATATATAGTCTCTATATAATTGCTTGGTTCCGATGAAATGATAAAAATGCAGACATTGCATTTATTGTGAAAGAGTGTTTTTTATTACGAGAATCTAATTATTACGTGGCCACCGTTTTTTTTCAAACCGCTTAGAAAATTAAAAATATGTGAAAAATAATTCTACAATATAATCATATAATCAGACATTAGCTACATAGCTTATCATTTTGAATAAGAATTGCTTAAGTTACATACATCATAAATTGTAAAAGGTTAGTTAAAATGATATATTTGTTTGGAACATAAGCGGTAAAAATATTTGCGTTTTGTTTGCCACGTCTTTTTACAACTTTTATGTCATTTTATTGAAGGTAGATGTGCTTGTATTCTGTGTAAACCACTAACAAATCGATTGTGAGTTTTTGTATTTAGCATTTTTACCGGAACTTCTCAGAGATTAGACAATTATAATCTTACTTAAGTCTACTTTGGAATTTTTTTATTTGACATTTCGTAGTTAGGTAGTTTCGAACACACAAGCCAACGGAAATGTATCAAAAGGAAGCATGTCAGTTTTTGTCTTAATAACAAATCAACTGCCTTTTGACAACGTTACGTCACATTTCAGAATTGTGTGTTGGATAGTTATGACCCTATGATTGGAACATCTATAAAAAAGAAAGTCACATTTTTTTCTTTTGCAAACTGCCGTGTGTTGAAACAGTTATACTGGTCATACCTTATACCGCATGGCATCAATACTAAACAGTAATAATGTTTCTTAATTTAAGTGTGCTGAGTAAAAAACAGTTGCCGATACAAAATGGAAACAAATGTCGACGCCAACGGAAGTTGGAGCTTTGCGCATGTCTTCCCAGATTGTTATTATATGGGCATTTGCGGTAATAGGTATATCGCAGTATTAGGTATACAAGGGATACTATGAAAATTAAGAATATTAATAAGAGGAAGTTTACAATAACTTAAAAAGCTTTCTTTCTGTGTGAAATCATTACTAAGTATATGCGAAATAAAAATGTTTTGCACAACACAAAGTCATGCTAGAGGATCGAACCGTGACACTCCAAACATAGGGCCAATGCTAGTTAGTCTACCACTGGACCATGCTCTCCACATACCCTGACCCATGTTATGAGTAGCAGTACTGATCTTAAAAGACAATTATCTTATTACTCTTGGTGCTACCTACATAAAAAATAGTGCTCCAGATAAGCTACTTATCTGCATCATTTATTCTGCAAACATGCTAAGATAAGCAGGAAAATTATCTCAATTACACACATCATTTGAGATTTATGCAAAAAATATAAAGAAAACAACATGAGCACAAAGAGTACTTTCATTCTCTGATCAATTCCTGTAACCTGTTCGCTTGCTCGGTCTGCGATACGGACCTAGCGCTCCAGATTTGGTGCATTAAATAGCAATGTTCGGAAAGCCACTTTTGAGCTCATTAATTGGTCAGTTGTTTCAACTGAAAGTCACAGTTTAATAAGCATTCAACTGCTTTGAATTATGGGATAGGCATATAATTCCCTGCTTTTTCATTGGTGGTTAGTAGACCTGATTCGGGATTTATTGTATTGTTTAGTAACCCAGTCACCCATTTCACTGAGAAGCTTGTAAAAATCCTGTGAGAATGCAAGCACTTATAAACAATAATCTGGGCTACATTCAGTTAGTTCAAATGCTAGCATATTTTCCTGGACACTGACTCAACCTCATATTAGCATACAGTACACGATAATTTTAGGGAACCAAGCAGTAAACGTGTTTGCTGTTTAAAAGTGCTGAATCCAGCCCTGTTAACTTTGAAGTAAAGTATTTATTCTACTGGAAGTAAACAGTAACTTCTCTCAAGAATATTATAGAATTTTATTTTACAGGTTATTAAATTAGTTCTAAGAGTTAAGCAAATTCTTTTATTGACGATATTATATCAGCTATAGTAAAAGGTAAAAAGGAACATGTTTCCTGTTCAAAAGAAACAGCAGAAACATTGAAATTATTATATCCATGGCTGGAAATTGTCGAACCACGGATAATGTAAAGTTAAAATGTGCTGTGTGTAAAATAAAAAACAAGTGTTCCAGTGTTTGGGCTAAAGCTGGAGCCCAAAACATTCAGAAATTGGTCCTTGACAGATACAGTTGCAGCAAAGAGAATTTAATGGTGCAGCAAAAAGACGATAAATGTGTTGAACTAAATGATTGTGATCTTGTTGAGGTTAAAATTATATGACTAAATGAGACAAACATAACCATTTACATACATGTGAATTATATACTAGTGTATATTCTACAATTGTTGTATTAATCAATAACCCCATCAATTTAAAAATTATGCCAGATTACCTGAAGCTTCAGAAACTGGGGGTAAAAATTAAAATTATCTGGGGCACTGTAATAGATTTTACCTATTTCATATAATTTGTTGTGAACTTAAACACCTAAAATCTGTTGCAGATATTGAAAATATACAGATTTTAAAGATACTATGGGCTTATATAAAAGGGTAGGAAACTTGCATCTCTCTTGACTATTCATTTATGTTGATAAAATGGCATGCGAAAAGTTAATAACTTGACAAAGTAAGCATTCAAATTTTACAGACAACTGATTGATATTGATTGAGTTGATTTGATATTTTCAACCATATTTATTAAAAACATTTAAAAACAATCGATGAATTGATTAAAAAAAATGAAACTAAATTGCAAACTGTAAACATCTGTGCGCATCAATAACACCTTAATAATTCAGTCTGACATGATGATAAATATGGGGTATGTCCCAAAAGTAATAGGACGCATTTAGAAATATGCCTTTCAGTGTTTCAATCAAAACAAAACTTTGCATGAATACTTTTCAATATTTCAACTATAAGCATGCAAAATTTCAGTATCATACACCACCATTTAACATTAATTTTAACAAGTAAATATGTATATGTAATAAAGTACGGGGGAGTTAGACATTATTTGTGCAACGTCAAGTTGACATTCAAATGAAAGTCATTCTTTTTTCGAACTATGAACCGCTGTGTAAATCATAATTTTTGTGGTACTGCACCCACTATAGGTACATGTTACGATACTATGATGACTCGTAGATCCTAACCACATAATGTACACCCAGGCACATGGCCCAGAGTTACTGAAAGCGCTGTTCACCATGATCTGACTTGAATCCCAGGAAAACCACACAATATTTCAGTTGTCCAGATCGCTGATGGTCAGTTACTTTTGTCTCACCATTGGAACCCCGTTTGTTCCACCAATATATAAGACTCCAGGATATGCTTTCTGTAAAAGAGTTGTGTGAAATAATCTTCAAAGTATCCTATCGGGTTATATTACACCCAACACAAAATTTTACCACACTCCAAATTTCCCCTCTAGGCCTGACGTCATCCAATTTTTTTACTATTCTATTTCGCACATGTTCTTTCGTAAGTGCGCACAATATTCAAATGTTTATTGATAACGTCAAATTTTTAAACAACATTCGCACATGATCTGAAAAAGCATTAATTGTTATTTTATAACATTTGGCATGATATTGAGGAAGTTGTATACTTTCCAAGGCAATATTGTTGTTTTAAATGGCTTCTAATTTCAAAGTCCCCCGTACTTCTTAACTCGCGTTACTATGGTGATTTTTGCATAAACTTAATGATGACTGAAAGTTGATTTGATGTTTTATGACAATAGAAGATGTGTCGATCTATGCATTGATACCATTGGTCTGCATGTAACGCCCTAAATACAAAAATGACAGGGTTGTCCTATTACTTTTAGGACATACCTCGTACTTATGGTTATACACAGAATCTTTTTATTGATATGTGCAGACAAACAATGGTCTGTCTTTTTTATCGCACATCACTTCTCATATTTTTCGTGAAGCTGATTGTTTATTCTTTAACCAGATATAGTATTGGCACTGGGGGCTATATATAGACTTTTCAGGGTTGAGTAATGATAATACCGGTAAAGTCTTTATTTAACGAGAAAATCATGTTTCAATCATGTGATTCAAAATAGGCATACAAATTGCTGATGCTTAATATTTTTGTTTCAAAACAAAGATGTTTTTGTCCAGATTATCTATATTTACGATAGAAAAATAAATAATAGGATAGAAAAATGTAAGTAATTGTATCTTGATAAGTTAATCTATATATTGAAAGAAAGACATTTGCATAGGTGACGTCTGGCTCCACCTGTGGGATTTTCATTAGCCACACTATTTTGTCTCCAGGGAATTGCATTATATCAAGACCGCAATTTGCGAGATTCACAACTTGAAAAACAATCCAGAACAAAAGACAAATGGTTAATAAGGAGGTTCCGACACTTAGGATGTGCTACTGTGCTAATTTATTGAATTATTTTGTCTAACTGTTGTCAAAAAACCTTTGATATATATTATATGATTAACAAATAGGAGGTTGTGAATTCATGCATGCATGGTGTATTTCTCTTTGATTTGATAACTTTTTCTTTTTAATCAACATTTATTAATGCTTGTATTTTATAATATTATGCATAAAAACTTGAAGGATGTGAAACATACATTACATGTAGTAAATGTTCAATATCTTGTCTTTTAAATATACAGGAACACATGGCGGAAGTACAGAGCATCATGTCAGATTTTGCTGTTGACTAGAACCCCCTGATAAACTTTAACGATGAACAAGCCATCACACACCCTATGGTTATGTTCTCTGGCCAACTTCATCAATGCTGCAGACAGAGTTATTATGCCTATTGCCATTGTTCCCATGACGGACGAGTTTAAATGGGACCTCCACGGACAAGGATGGGTTCTCAGTTCATTTGCTGTCGGCTATATCAGTAGTCAGGTATAGGTTCAGTGTTACTTCCTCACTGCTCAAATATGTACAAAACTATAAGAGATTTAAGAAAATTGTTTAGATTTAATTTCAAGTAAATTTAGTTGTCACAAACAAGCAAAGTTATCCCTAGCATTTTTTTTATTTCATAGTCAATATTTACTTATTATTTGTTTATTAAGTTAAATTGGAAATGTATTAACCATAATTAGAATTGTATGAATTAGTAATAAAAAATGTAAAGCAAATAAAAACTTGAGTACTTACGGAATGAGTTATACTTACCAGGTCTCAGTTTCACTATACATATCACCTTGAGACTTTCATCAACTCAAATTTTTGAAATGATATAACATTATTAACGGATTACAGATTTGTTATGACTTCAATTCTGTGTAGCCATTTACTACATGCAATGAGTTAAAGTTATTATTTACAGAAATCAAGATTTTTTAAGTTGGGAAAAATCACGCTTTAAGTGAAACTGGACTCAGTAATTTGTTTTTGAGAATTGTATGCCCCCACAAAAAGTCAATTTAAAGAATGGTCAACTGACATTGGTTATCAATGAATAGCTCCTGAAAGGGTTTATGTATTTAATCATACTAGTAAGCAGACATTTCATGTACTCTTTGTTTCCTGTGTATTTCAGGTTATAGGGGCCAGTGCAACAAAAAAGTATGGTGGAAAAAATGTCCTAATGGTATCGGTACTTCTCTGGTCCTTGTCTACATTTCTTGTTCCGTTGTTTGCTCACTCTATATATGCACTGATTTTCTCGAGAGTAATGCTGGGGCTTGGCGAGGGATTAGGTTTGTTGTTCTATATTATTAAGAAACTTTTCATTCATTAACTATTAAAGGGATTATATTGGCAAGTATAAACACAAACAGGCTGTTAATCCCGACTTTTCCTGTATACAGTGTGCACAAAATAATGCTTATGTATTGATGTATAACCTTTATTTACTTGAAAGTTATCAAATTAACAGTAATTGAATATTGGCCAAAACTTTAATACGTCCCGCAATAAAGTATTGCACAATGTTTACATTGAGCTCCGTAATCTTCCCGAACAAAGCCTCGGAAACGAGATTGGGAGTGAGTCTTCAGGATGTTATCCGATGATTGATCGGAAACTCGAAAGCGGTTCGTTGAAAATGGCAAATGTAAATAAAAACAAAAACGTGGCTTCAGAAACCCGATGTTTGTAATAAAGAGGTTATGCAATTAGACATTTTAGACGCATATATCTCCAAGTTATAAGTGTATATTCATGCTGGGCGTGTGTATTTAGGAAAGGGAATTGACGGTAATATGCCGATATAATCCCTTTAACCACGCCAGTAGTGCTTAGATCTCTATGTCCACCAACTAACTTTAAATGTTCACCCAGAAGGGTGGTCGTATATCTACTGCTTTGTCCATCTGTGAGTGTTATTTTTATTTGTCCAGGGCATATCTTCCAAAATATGGAAGGGATTTGAACTTAGATAGAGGGCAATGTGTGAAAGTGCTTCTTGAATAATAATTGAATATTCTCCCTTTTTGTTCCTTATTTTTGGGTATTTGTATAATTTGCTTGTCAGAAGTATATATTTAAATAAAGGAATCCAACGAAAGTTGTAACATGGATAGAGGGCAATGTGTGGAAGGGTAGCACGCAAGAACCAAAAATCATTCTTAAATATTCTCATAATTAGCTGCCATTTACAAACACAATGTAGCTATAACTCAATCAAGCTTATCCATTGATTCTACTGATACCTTTGTTTGTAATATGGTAAGGTGTCAATGTTTGTGTTAATTTATTAGCTCCCCGGGACAAAGTCCAAGGCGAGCTATTGTCATGATCCCGTCAGCATCGTCTGTAGACACCCAGGTTAAACTTTTGCGTTTAAGTTTCAGTTATCTACGCAACCACTCATGGGATGTCAATGAAACTTTGCATGTGTGTTAACCATCATCAATGGAACACACAGAGATAAGAACCATAACTCTGGATTGCATTTTGACACAGTTATGGCCCTTTTTGGACTTAGACACCCAGGTTAAACTTTGCATTTAGTTGTGTTTAAGTTAAAGATATCTATGCAACCACTCTTTGGATGTGAATGAAATTTGCATGTGTGTTCACCATCATCAATGGAACACACAGAGATAAGAACCATAACTCTGGATTGCATTTTCGCACAGTTATGGCCCTTTTTGGACTTAGACACCAAGGTTAAACTTTGCGTTTAGTTGCGTTTAAGTTAAAGATATCTATGCAACAACTCTTTGGATATGACTGAAACTTCACATGTGTGTTCACCATCATCAGTGGAACACACAGAGACAAGAACCATAACTTTGGATTGTTTTTTGGCCCAGTTATGGCCCTTTTTGGATTTAGACACCCAGGTTAAACTTTGAGTTTAGTTGTGTTTAAGTTTAAGATATCTATGCAACCACTCATTGGATGTGAATGAACCTTCACATCTATGTTCACCATCATCAATGGAACACGCATAGACAAGAACCATAACTCTGGGTTGTATTTTGGCACAGTTATGGCCCTTTTTCAACTTAATTTTTCAGGTTAAAGTTTTTTATCAGGTAAGATATCTATGCAACCACTTATTGGATATGAATGAAACTTTGCATGTGTGTTCACCATCATCATTGAAAAACAGACAAAAATCAAAACTCTTGGTTGCATTTTGGCACAGTTATGGCCCTTTTTTTACTTAATTTTTCAGGTTAAATTTTTTTATCATGTAAGATATCTATGCAACCACTCATTGGATATGAATGAAATCCCCATGTGGCCCTTTAAGACTTAATTTTTCGTCTGTAGACACCCAGGTTAAACTTTTGCGTTTAGATGCGTTTAAGTTTTGGTGTTTGCCTCCAATCTCAATCTTTGCATTGGTGGTGAGTTTTATCCGATTGGTGAGCTTTGTTGTCTGTTGACAACTCTTGTTTAATCTAGCAACTGTACTTTTCTTTTAGTATGAATCAAGTTTTATCATGTTTTTGCATCTCATATAGATAATTTAATAAAAATCGTATCAAATCAGGCATACCAGAAGTCTTGATTAAATTACTCGTAAATGTTCTTTTGTTTGCCTTGTAAACGACATATTTATGGAATAATCTAAAGGATGAATGTGAAAATTACAGATGAATATGACCATTTGAGTGTATATGTCAAAGATTCGTAACGGTCATTTATTATATATATCTCCATCAATATATCAATAGGTTCCTGTCTTGAATATAAGGTTGAGATTGCAGGACATAATTTGTGCTGTAAATATGATTGAAATGTTGGTTTGGTCAAACGCCATAGTGGAGTGGTGTGAGGTGTTGCTTAAATGTCACTGTCTTTGCACAACCTAGGTCAAGCCCAGATCAGTTCAGATATCCCAAGGGGAGAGTTTGACAGTTTCTTGTAGAAGGACGGTGGTTCCTTCGTTTATCAATAAAACTGGTTGGCATCATTTATATAACCTATAGTGTTTTGGAAGTGGCATTAAACGCATTCAAATCAAGACAGAGCTGGGACCATATTTATAGTACATTTATAAAAGCTGTACATGATTGCTTAATACTTAACCCTTTACTCCATAGTTACGCGTTTTTCTGCACCAATAACAGAAGGCCTTTGAAAACAGTGCTGGAAGAGTTCAGATTGCTCGTAACGAGCAATCTGAACACTTCCTGCACTGTTTTCCACTCTGTCAGTTAATATAAACATAATTTACCCAATTATTCAAAGGCCTTTTATATTAGAGATGTCCAAAGGCGTCTATATTAGAGGTGTCCAAAGGTGTCTATATGAAGTAAATGGTTAATTATAAAATAATATAAGGTCTGCAGATATTTCAAACTCGTACCATTTATTTTGTAGGGTTGCCAACAATATTCCATATCTTTTCACATGGCATTCCAAGTGAAGAACGGTCGAGAGCGTTTGGATATTTAGTTGCTTTTGGTTCTATTGGTCAAACTGTAGCTTCTGTGGTATGTATTTCTTCTCAGATTTCAATTTTGATTATATGTCACAGCAGCTGTATTATCATTTCATTTGTTTCCAGGATATAATTACTTTAACACTTTCCTACCATTCTACTTTATTGAAAAAATATCCGAGACTATGGGTATATTGAGTTGCATCTCTCTAAACAACCATAAAGCACAAGGCTTTATGACCATATTATTATTAATGATGGGATTGGTGGCATACACATCTGCCTGTTACTGTTGTTTACACTTGCTTAAATGTTGAAATGAAATTGTAAGGTAATATAAATACAACTACTTTCAACATACAAGTATTGAAAAAAGAAAAAAATGATTAATAGGAATTTCATAGCCCAGAATTTTGCAATGGAATTTACACTTTTTGTGATTTATACAAATTTATTTAATCTTAATTGTGAAGAAAGCACATAACTGATATGAACCACTTTTGAGTTTGTATTCTGGGTAAAACCAGTACTGAGTGGGGCTTTATTTCTGTTAGACCATTGGGTGGAGCTGCAGATCAAAACTGCAACCTTCAGCTCGATGACCAATGCTATCAACTGCACTACACTGAAAAAAGCAATTTAATTGATAGGAATTTCAAAGTGCTGTTCTTTATATTATTTTCCATAAAAGTTCATATCATCAACATAACTATTATACTCAAATAATAATACATCTTTATATTCTCCTTGAAAAAAACAATTAAAAAATCAAAGTCATCAATTTAAATAAGTTTATAATGTAGTGTATTGAAGTAAGCATTTATATTGCAGATATGTCCTCATCTAAGTTGGCGCTGGATGTTTTACTTGTTTGGGTTTGTTGGGTTGATCTGGGTGTTTGTGTGGACCTATTGTTATAAAGAGAACAGAGGAGCAGCAGATGAAGAATTCGTTGATCCTCCTAAAGTGGGTACATCAGTTTTAGTTATTAATTTAGTTTATACTAATTTATTTTAGCTTGATTTCAAAGAAAGCTAAAAGTTTTATGAACTGATCTCGAAGTTGCTTCCCTTGCATGAGTGGCCAACAGTTTTATTCACTACATTACCACACTGCTTTATTAGCTTAAGATGAGCTATTGTGATCTACCTTCTTCCGTTGTTGTCAGTCCGTCTCGTTAACTTTTGCTTAAGAAAACGTCTTTGAAACCACTAGACATATTTTCACCAAATTTTGTATGAAGCTTTCTTACACAAAACTTTCTCAAGGGGGAGTTGATATAAATATGGGATCAGTAATGAGTTTCTATCAAGTATTTTCAAGCTGTGACTGCAGGGTCAAAATTGGCCCTGCCCAGGGGTCATGTTAGTTTAACATATAGAAATTTACATTGAAAAATATTCTTCTCAAGAGCCATTCTATCAAAATTGTTCATATTTGCTATAAATAGTCCCCATAGACTAGGAGTTTCAAATTTGTTCAAAAAAGGGGCTATGATCGATTTAGGCCCAGTAAGGGGACTTTGATTTTTACATAGGAATACTATGGGAAAACAGAAAATTCTCTATTTTAGATATTATTTCAATTCCTGTCGGGAGCATTGCTTAGACATAACAGTTAAGACATGGTCCTTTAAAGGGGATTTAATATAAATACGGGACCAGCACGGGTCCCAAAATAGATAAAATTGTGAAATTTCGAAAGTCTTCTTTTCAGATGTGTTAATATTTAGTTTCAATGTTTCCTATGAAAAGGGTTCCAACGTTCAAATAAATGGGGTTTAGGTAAACTGGGGTCTCATAAGAGGACTTTAATTTTTGAATAGTACTACTATTTGAAAACAAGTAATGTTATGTCATAACAGTTGAGACTGGTTCCTTTTAAAGGGATTTAATATCCATAAGTGGTCAGCAGAGGCCCAAAACGAGTTAATTTGTGATATTTTAAAAAATAAAAATCTTCTCAAGAACTGTCATGCCATAATTCGTTTATATTTCGTATAAATGATCCCTATGAGTAGGAGTTTCATGTTTGTTCAATTGGAGTGACTAGGATTTATTGGGGTCCAGTAAGGAGATTTTGATTTTTTCATAGGAATACTATGAAAAAACAGTAAATTCTCTTTTTATCAGATTTTTTAGGAATTGTTTTAATCATCTTGAGGTCTGAAGAATGTTTAATCATTACAGCTGAGCCCGAGACTTTTAAAGGGTATATAATATCCATAAAGGGCCAGCAGGGACTCTAAAATATAAAATTGTGAATAGCCAAAAATCTTGGGGTTTTCTAGCTCATTTTTTTTTTAAAAAAACAAAGAGCTATTGTCATGACCCCAGCGGCGTTGTTGTCGTCAGCATCTGCTAGTTAAAGTTTTATGTTTAGCTCAGCTTTTTCTCTGTTTCTGAACAAACAACTCATGTTAAAGTGACTAAACTTCATAATCGCATTCATATCATGTTATACAAACAATGTATATAGCTAACTGACCTAAATTTACATACTTTTGGCTCTAAAACCTTAGGTTAAAGTTTTTTATTTAGCTCGGGTTTGGTTAAAGTTTTATGTTTAGCTCAGCTTTTTTTCTGTTCCTGAACAAACTTCTCATGTTACGGTGACTAAACTTCATAAACACATTCATATCGTGTTATACAAACAATGTATATAGCTAACTTACGTAAATTTACATACTTTGGGCGTTAAAATTTTTTGTTTAGCTCAGGTTTGATTTTTTTTTTTTTTTTTCTAAATCAATTTTATTTTTCAGTAATACTATTAATTCTGAAAGCTGATCACCATCAACTAAAAAAAAAGCTTTCATTACTGACCTTGACCTATTTAATGGACTTTCCTGCCCGAGCCCAACCAAGATCCCCACCCTTTTGCCCATTATTTTTCAGGTTTTTTTTTAAATTTGTTTGTTTTGTATTAAATCAAAAATTTTTTATTAATACTCTGCCCCACCATTTCAATTTTGTAACTGACCCAAAGAATCCCTCCCCCTTCACCCTTCCCCACCCCCCCCCCACCCCCCGTCCCCACACACCCTCCCCACCCATTTTTTTTAATTTTTAATTTTGTTTTGTATTTAATCAAAGACTCTGCTCCATTTCAACTTTGTTACCTAACCATAGACCCTCACCCCCTACCCCCCCCCCCACACACACTCTCCCTCAAACTTGTTTTTTATTGTATTAAACTAAACAGTCCTGTTTATTAAACTTTGGCACATACACCCCCACATCCACACCCAGAGTTCGACATTAACCCACATCCGACAGACAAAGTCTAGTAAATGCTTGGTCCGGTCGTGTTCCACTGGAGCGTAGGTAGCCCTACTGGTCGTGTTAAATTAAAATTAAGAAATCGGTTAAAAAGCACCAAAACCTGAGCTGATAATGTTTATTATTGAATCAATTAAAATGCACCTGCTGACGAGCATGTAATATCATTGATTATAGATAATTTGTAGCAGTACAGCCAACGCGAAAACACATAACGTAGAATTACTAAGCGGCATAACTAACCCAGATGTCTAGTGAAAAAAAATGTTAATGTCAAACTCTGGATATTGATCTTGTGTGATAACTAATTCTACATATCTTCAGATCTGACTGGAGAATATGTCTGAGTATGGTCCTTGAATTTGCCAAAATCTTCTCACTAATTTATCAGCTCACTCATTCATATCTAGTTATTATCATTTTGGTATAGGCCAATCATTTGCCCTCTGTTTTCATTTCATCTGTACATTTCAAGATAGACATGTAAATGCATGTGTGTGTGTTACAAATTTAAAAATAACCTTAGAAGTGGTCTAGTGGTAGAGCATCTGCCTCGCGCATGTCATGGGTTCAGTCCCTGACCAGGTCATACAGAAAAGGTACTAAAAGCTTCCTCGTTTGGCATCCAGCATTTAGATCTGGTTGGCTCGGTGTCGGTATATTGTGACTGGCTGGAATATCATAACATGTGCCTGCTGCAGTACTCAGAGTACTCTCTCAAGCAGGCACTGTTGTGATATGACTGAAATATTGTTTAAAACAACGTTAAACACCATATAACAGTGACACATTTTTCTATATTTCAGGTTAATAATCACAACGTGATGTGGAGAGAGTTTCTTTCACACTGGCCGCTGTGGTCCATATATATTGCACATTTTTCTATGAATTGGTCAAACTATATAATAATGCATTGGTTGCCTACATACTTAACGCGGTCTTTGGGAGCAGACAAAACTCATATCATGTTGACAGCTGTGCCTTACATTATGAATTCTGCCGTTGGTGTAGGTAAGAATCTTTACAATATTATTTGAGAAAAGACTTGATTTTTTTAGTTCTTTGGATAGGATTGTAAATAAATGGGATATTTATTGTAAACCTTTACACAGAAATTAAGTTTTGTCTACAAGTATTTGTTAATTGATTCAATTTTAATTAGGTTTTTGTTAACTTAATCAAATTAATTATTGGCAACCATGCATGTCAGGTGGGCGAGCTACTAGGTCCTTTTTTTTTTTAAACCAATTTTAATGAGTTTTAATCTCACAAGGATAATGTGCTGTGTTTTGGATCAGTATTGACCATGCACTGAATTTGATAAGAAATGCATAGAGCTTGTTTCACAGTTGACTTCAGATAAACAGCATTTTTTGTTGTAACAAACTTAATAGTATTACTTAACATTGATAGTGATGCAAGTTTTTTTAACATATACAAAATCACTTGCGGAAAACCATGACAAAACTGATAAAGTCTTTCTTGGGAAAACCATTACCAAACTTCTACATATAACACATGGTCATTAGGGAGTTGAAGTGACAGAGGGGCAAGACAGATTTTGTTATGCTTATCTGACATTTTTCTTCAGATGTTATGTTTTACAGACACTGGCTTTTATTCCACAAAATGTCTTAAAATATATACAATGTACAAAACAATTAAAATGGTAAAAATTATCATATTTACATAAGGGCCAGTGACAATTAATTATGGGAAAGAATATTATATTGGTTGCTGCTCCTTCAAGAAGTAAAAATTATTTTTTTTTACCTTTTTCTCTTTATACTAATGACTTATCTTATGTATGAATATATATTTATTTCAGTTGCTGGTCACTGTGCTGATTCCCTAATTACGCGGTATAAGTGGACAGTTTTATCTGTACGGAGATTAATGACAAGTATTGGGCTCCTGGGGCCTGGTGTATTTATTTTGTTTTTTAGTGCTGTCAATAATCTGCCAGCAGCTGTTTTGTAAGTATACTTACTTATAGACTTCAGAACCAAACATTGTAAATACAGACCATATATCATGTTTATATTGCTCTTGTAGATATTATGTCAGCCTCATGTTAACATAATGTGATACATCCTGTCATGTGTCTGCAGCATGATACTTGTGTGTGATACATGCTGTCATACATGTATGTCTGCAGCATGATGCTTGTGTGTGATACATCCTGTCATGTGTCTGCAGCATGGTACGTGTGTGTGATACATCCTGCCATGTGTCTGCAGCATGATACTTGTGTGTGATACATGCCATCATATGTCAGCAGCATGATACTTGTGTGTGTGATACATCCTGTCATGTGTCTGCAGCATGATACTTGTGTCTGATGCATCCTGTCATGTGTCTACAGCATGATACTTGTGTGTGATACATCCTGTCATGTGTCTGTGGCATGATATTTGTGTGTGATACATTGTGTCATGTGTCAGCAGCATGATACTTGTGTGTGATACATCCTGTTATGTGTCTTCAGCATGATACTTGTGTGTGATACATCCTGTCATGTGTCTGTGGCATGGTACTTGTGTGTGATACATCCTGTCATTTGTCTGCAGCATGATGCTTGTGTGTGATACATCCTGTCATGTGTCTTCAGCATGATACTTGTGTGTGATACATCCTGGCATGTGTCTTCAGCATGATACTTGTGTGTGATACATCCTGTCATGTGTCTGTGGCATGGTACTTGTGTGTGATACATCCTGTCATTTGTCTGCAGCATGATACTTGTGTGTGATACATCCTGTCATTTGTCTGCAGCATGATACTTGTGTGTGATACATCCTGTCATGTGTCTTCAGCATGATACTTGTGTGTGATACATCCTGTCATGTGTCTGCAGCATGGTACTTGTGTGTGATACATCCTGTCATGTGTCTGCAGCATGATACTTGTGTGTGATACATCCTGTCATGTGTCTGCAGCATGATACTTGTGTGTGATACATCCTGTCATGTGTCTTCAGCATGATACTTGTGTGTGATACATCCTGTCATGTGTCTGCAGCATGGTACTTGTGTGTGATACATCCTGTCATGTGTCTGCAGCATGGTACTTGTGTGTGATACATCCTGTCATGTGTCTTCAGCATGATACTTGTGTGTGATACATCCTGTCATGTGTCTGCAGCATGGTACTTGTGTGTGATACATCCTGTCATGTGTCTGCAGCATGATACTTGTGTGTGATACATCCTGTCATGTGTCTGCAGCATGATACTTGTGTGTGATACATCCTGTCATGTGTCTTCAGCATGATACTTGTGTGTGATACATCCTGTCATGTGTCTGCAGCATGGTACTTGTGTGTGATACATCCTGTCATTTGTCTGCAGCATGATACTTGTGTGTGATACATCCTGTCATGTGTCTGCAGCATGGTACTTGTGTGTGATACATCCTGTCATTTGTCTGCAGCATGATACTTGTGTGTGATACATCCTGTCATGTGTCTGCAGCATAATACTTGTGTGATACATCCTGTCATGTGTCTACAGCATGATACTTGTGTATGATACATCCTGTCATGTGTCTGTGGCATGATATTTGTGTGTGATACATCCTGTCATGTGTCTGCAGCATGATGCTTGTGTGTGATACATCCTGTCAAATATCTGCGGCATGATACTTGTGTGTGATACATCATGTCATGTGTCTGGAGCATGACACTTGTGTGTGATACATCCTGTCATGTGTCTGAGGCATACTATGTGTGATACATCCTGTCATGTGTCTGTGGCATGATACTTGTGTGTGATACATCCTGTCATGTGTCTGCAGCATGATACTTGTGTGTGATACATCATGTCATGTGTCTGTGGCATGATACTTGTGTGTGATGCATCGTGTCATGTGTCTGCAGCATGAACCTTGTGTGTAACACATCCTGTGTGTAATACATCCTATCATGTGTCTGTGGCATGATACTTGTGTGGGATACATCCTGCCATGTGTCTGTGACATGATACTTGCGTGATACATCCTGCCATGTTTTTGCAGCATGATACTTGTGTGTGATACATCCTGACATGTGTCTGTGGCATGGTACTTGTGTGTGATACATACTGTCATGTGTCTGCAGCATGATACTTGTATGTGATACATCCAGTCATGTGTCTGCGGCATGATACTTGAGTGTGATACATCCTGTCATGTGTCTGCAGCATGATACCTGTGTGTGATACATCCTGTCATTTGTCTGTGGCATGATAATTGTGTGTGATACATTGTGTCGCATGATACTGGTGTGTGATACATCCTGTCATGTGTCTGCAGCATGGTACTTATGAGTGATACATCGTGTCATGTGTCTGCAGCATGATATTTGTGTGTGATACATCCTTTTATTTGTCTGCAGCATGATACTTGTGTGTGATGCATCGTGTCGCATGATACTGGTGTGTGATACATCCTGTCATGTGTCTGCAGCATGATACTTGTGTGTGATACATCGTGTCATGTGTCTGCAGCATGATACCTGTGTGTGATACATTGTGTCATGTGTCTGCAGCATGATACTTGTGTGTGATACATCCTGTCATGTGTCTGCAGCATGATACTAGTGTTTGATACATCATGCCATGTGTCTGCAGCATGATACTTGTGTGTGATACATCCAGTCATTTGTCTGTGGCAGGATACTTGTGTGTGATACATCCTGTCATGTGTCTGCAGCATGATACTTGTGTGTGATACATCGTGTCGCATGATACTTGTGTGTGATACATCCTGTCATGTGTCTGCAGCATGATACTTGTGTGTGATACATCGTGTCATGTGTCTGCAGCATGATACCTGTGTGTGATACATTGTGTCATGTGTCTGCAGCATGATACTTGTGTGTGATACATCCTGTCATGTGTCTGCAGCATGATACTAGTGTTTGATACATCCTGCCATGTGTCTGCAGCATGATACCTGTGTGTGATACATCCAGTCATTTGTCTGTGGCAGGATACTTGTGTGTGATACATCCTGTCATGTGTCTGCAGCATGATACTAGTGTTTGATACATCCTGCCATGTGTCTGCAGCATGATACCTGTGTGTGATACATCCTGTCATGTGTCTGCAGCATGATACTAGTGTGTGATACATCCTGTCATGTGTCTTCAGCATGATACTTGTGTGTGATACATCGTGTCATGTGTCTGCAGCATGATACCTGTGTGTGATACATTGTGTCATGTGTCTGCAGCATGATACTTGTGTGTGATACATCCTGTCATGTGTCTGCAGCATGATACTAGTGTTTGATACATCCTGCCATGTGTCTGCAGCATGATACCTGTGTGTGATACATCCAGTCATTTGTCTGTGGCAGGATACTTGTGTGTGATACATCCTGTCATGTGTCTGCAGCATGATACTTGTGTTTGATACATCATGCCATGTGTCTGCAGCATGATACTTGTGTTTGATACATCATGCCATGTGTCTGCAGCATGATACTTGTGTTTGATACATCCTGCCATTCATCTGAAGTATGATACTTGTATGATGCAGCTCACTTTCTGGGATGAAATCTGCTATGCATTGATTGTAAAATTGGTGACATAAATATTCAAGAAAACACTGAACATTATGATAAAACTACAGCAGTGGTCAATTTGAACAGTTTCCACTTTGCATCGGAAGGTTACGGCATTGATTCATTCTGTTGGTTATGCCAAATTGTAAAAAGATGGTATAAGTGTTATTCTGTATCCTGACTTTGCACTCGGCATTAAGTGGCGACTCTACGACTGAGTAGTTAAGTGCTAATAGCCTGTTACTTGATGTAATTTCATTCAATATATCTAATGTGTGATACTTCAGTCAGGTAAAACGAAGAGTGTGAGCAAAAACAAAAAGTATTAGCATATAAAAATCTCACTGTCTCAATCAGACACTCTCCTAATGTGACTGAAAGACTTTTGTTATAATAAACAACATACAGGTACAGGACTTTACTTAAAAATATATTTTACATATTGACAACTAAAATGGCAAAATCTTGATTGACAGATAGTATCTTCACAATGGATGGCTTTAAGTGCTTTAATGTGCAAAATGTATATTTTTGAACAATATATAGGATATATTTATACAGTACACATATTTCAATTTTAAAAACCAAAAATAAAAGTTCTAAATTCATTCATTTACTGTTATATTTGCTCATGATATTTCTTTTTCAGTTTTGTAACTATATCATTAGGGCTGAGTGCTTGTAATTCATCTGGCCACCTGAGTAATCATGCTGAAGTAGCCCCAAGTCATGCCGGAATCACTTTTGCCATATCTAATACTTTAGTAAGTGTTGTTTCACCAGTTACATCGAGTAGACCCGAGTCATGCCGGGATCACTTTTGCCATATCTAATACTTGAGTAAGTGTTGTATCGTCAGTGACATCAGGTAGACCCAAGTCATGCCTGGATCAGTTTTGCCATATCCATTACTTTAGTAAGTTTTGTATCCCCAGTTACTTCGAGTAGACCCGAGTCATGCCCGGATCACTTTTACCATATCTAATACTTTAGTAAGTGTTGTATCACCAGGTACATCAAGTAGACCCGAGTCATGCCCGGATCACTTTTACCATATCTAATACTTTAGTAAGTTTTGTATCAGCAGTTACATCGAGTAGACCCGAGTCATGCCGGAATCACTTTTACCATATCTAATACTTTAGTAAGTGTTGTATCACCAGGTACATCAAGTAGACCCGAGTAATGCCCGGATCACTTTTACCATATCTAATACTTTAGTAAGTTTTGTATCAGCAATTACATCAGGTAGACCCGAGTCATGCCGGAATCACTTTTACCATATCTAATACTTTAGTAAGTGTTGTATCACCAGTGACATCAGACAGACTACTTGTAATTATACAATTTCTTGTACCACTCTGATGTTGAGAAAATATTTTGCGGATAAAGGATAGCAAACATAGCATTGGTAATATACAAAGATACAAACTGACCATTAAATATATTTACATTTGGTACAAAGCACCATGTTTCATCTTTTATATTATCATGAATATACTGTATAAAATACATAAGATTTTCATGTTCACACGTGGGGAACAGTATTTATGTGACTGTATATACTGCTTTTTACACTTTTTTATTAATATCAGTTTGGCCCAGAGCTCTAGTCTATATAACCAGATGATTTAGCTATTTTGTCTGTTTTAATGAAAAGTCTTTAATAGACAAAAGATTTTAAAGTTTCTAAAAATGAACATGAGTTTATGATTTTTCAACACTGATACTAAGTGTCTTTTATTTAGATAAAATATTCAAGATTGATACAAAGCAATCAAGATTTGTTATTCACATTGAGTTAAAATACAAAAAGGGTAAAAAGAATGAAGCTTCTGAAACAAGTTTTATTATTCATTGAAACATATACGTTGGGACATATGTTTTTAAAGATGTTGTGTATGTATATATTTACATTTATTTAAAAATATGTATGCAACAAAAACATGTGTCAGAGTTGTATAAAACAATCATCACATGGATTTGTGCCGGCAATTAAAAGCCAACTGTTCTTAATGATTACATTTTCTATTAATGTTTGTTTGTTTCAATAATTCAAACACTGATTTTGTACTTTACAGGCCACCATACCGGGAATATTGTGTGGGCCCCTTACAGCGGAACTCGTCATTCAAAGTCATGGTCGCTGGTTCCCAGTGTTTATTATTGCCGGCGGTGTAAATTTTGTAGGTGCAATCGTTTACCTTAGCCAGAGTGCAGCTAGTCAGATATTATAGCCGTCTCATCAGTGCAGTGTGTGTGTATATATATATATATATATATATATATATATATATATATATATATATATATATATATACACCATTTGTTAACAATATTCATCACAACATGCCACTATCAGACAGTGCTCTATAATTTATTCAGTTTTAAGGGGTCCATTAGAAGTTATTTTGATGTGTGGTGGGAGTGACACTTGTCCTCGTATAAGGTGTAAATTGTGCTGTTGTATTTAAAGAAGTTTATTATAATAAACTGACAAAATAGTCAGCTTATGCCATTTGTGATATAACAATGTCATTTTATTTTTATTTACTGAACAAACTTGAAAATGGCTTACGTAACAATGTGTTTTTATTTCTTATTTGGTGTATCTACTTGTAAATGGCTTATAAAATCATGTTTTTTTTAAAGCTATCAGAATGTTTGTCATAATAGATTACTGTTGTAGAAGATATTTCTGCATTTGTTCACATAGTGGTCTAGTGTTCACCTAACCATGTCCATGTAGTGGTCTAGTGTTCACCTAACCATGTCCATGTAGTGGTCTAGTGTTCACCTAATACATGTCTACAGAGTGGTCTAATGTTAACTTACCATGTCCATGTAGTGGTCTAGTGTTCACCTAACACATGTCCACAGAGTGGTATAGTGTTCACCTAACCAAATCCATGTAGTGGTCTGGTGTTCACCTAACACACATCCACATAGTTGTCTAGTGTTCCCCTAACCATGTCCATGTAGTGGTCTAGTGTTCACCTAACACATGTCCACAGAATGGTCCAGTGTTCACCTAACCATGTCCATGTAGTGGTCTGGTGTTCACCTAACACACATCCACATAGTGATCTAGTGTTCACCTAACCATGTCCATGTAGTGGTCTTGTGTTCACTT
This sequence comes from Panopea generosa, assembly GCA_029582155.1. NCBI lineage: Eukaryota > Metazoa > Mollusca > Bivalvia > Adapedonta > Hiatellidae > Panopea > Panopea generosa. The sequence continues at coordinate 58,233,285 of CM055901.1, forward strand.
AACACATCTCCACATAGTGGTCAAGTGTTCACCTAACCATGTCCATGTAGTGGTCTAGTGTTCACCTAACACATGTCCACAGAATGGTCTAGTGTTCACCTAACCATGTCCATATAGTGGTCTGGTGTTCATCTAACACACATCAACATAGTTGTCTAGTGTTCACCTAACCATGACCATGTAGTGGTCTAGTGTTCACCTAACACATGTCCACAGAATGGTCTAGTGTTCACCTAGCCATATGTCCATGTAGTGGTCTGGTGTTCACCTAACACACATCCACATAGTTGTCTAGTGTTCACCTAACCATGTCCATGTAGTGGTCTAGTGTTCACCTAACACATGTCCACAAAATGGTCTAGTGTTCACATAACCATGTCCATGTAGTGGTCTAGTGTTCACCTAACACATGTCCACATAGTTGTCTAGTTTTCACCTAACCATGTCCATGTACTGGTCTTGTGTTCACTTAACACATATCTTCATAGTGGTTTATTGTTCACCTAACCATGTCCATGTAGTGGTCTAGTGTTCACCTAACACATGTCCACATAGTGGTATAGTGTTCACCTAACCATGTCCATGTAGTGGTCTGGTGTTCACCTAACACATGTCTACAGAATGGTCTAGTGTTCACCTAACCATGTCCATGTAGCGGTCTGGTGTTCACCTAACACATGTCCACATAGTGGTATAGTGTTTACCTAGCCATGTCCATATAGTGGTCTGGTGTTCACCTAACTCACATCCACATAGTTGTCTAGTGTTCACCTAACCATGTCCATGTAGTGGTCTTGTGTTCACTTAACACATATCCACATAGTGATCTAGTGTTCACCTAACCATGTCCATGTAGTGGTCTAGTGTTCACCTAACACATGTCCACAGAGTGGTCTAGTGTTCACGTAACACATGTCCACAGAATGGTCTAGTGTTCACCTAACAATGTCCATGTAGTGGTCTGGTGTTCACCTAACACACATCCACAAAGTTGTCTAGTGTTCACCTAACCATGTCCATGTAGTGGTCTGGTGTTCACTTAACACATGTCCACAGAATGGTGTAGTGTTCACCTAACCATGTCCATGTAGTGGTCAGGTGTTTACCTAACACATGTCCACAGAATGGTCTAGTGTTCACCTAACCATGTCCATGTAGTGGTCTAGTGTTCACCTAACAAATGTCCACAGAATGGTCTAGTGTTCACATAACCATGTCCATGTAGTGGTCTGGTGTTCACCTAACACACATCCACATAGTTGTCTAGTGTTCACCTAACCATGTCCATGTAGTGGTCTAGTGTTCACCTAACACATGTCCACAGAGTGGTCTAGTGTTCACCTAACACATGTCTACAGAATGGTCTAGTGTTCACCTAACAATGTCCATGTAGTGGTCTGGTGTTCACTTAACACACATCCACATAGTTGTCTAGTGTTCACCTAACACATGTCCACATAGTGGTATAGTGTTCACCTAACCATGTCCATGTAGTGATCTAGTGTTCACCTAACCATGTCCATGTAGTGGTCTAGTGTTCACCTAACCATGTCCATGTAGTGGTCTAGTGTTCACCTAACACATGTCCATGTAGTGGTCTATTGTTCACCTAATACATGTCCACATAGTGGTCTAGTGTTCACCTAACCATGTCCATGTAGTAGTCTGGTGTTCACTTAACATATGTCCACAGACTGGTATAGTGTTCACCTAACCATGTCCATGTAGTGGTCTAGTGTTCACCTAACACATGTCCACATAGTGGTCTAGTGTTCACCTAACCATGTCCATGTAGTGGTCTAGTGTTCACTTAACATATGTCCACATAGTGGTCTTGTGTTTACCTAACCATGCCCATGTAGGGGTCTAGCCTTCACTTAACACATGTCCACATAGTGGTCTAGTGTTCACCTAACCATGTCCATGAAGTGGTGTAGTGTTCACCTTACACATGTCCACATAGTGATCTAGTGTTCACCTAACCATGTCCATGTAGTGGTCTAGTGTTCACCTAACCATGTCCATGAAGTGGTCTAGTGTTCACCTTACACATGTCCACATAGTGGTCTAGTGTTCACCTAACCATGTCCATGTAGGGGTCAAGAGTTTATTACCCACCCGCCCACAGTCCAGTGTCATTCATCTCTCATTACAGACACTGATTCAAGTGGGAAAGTTGTCTGTTACTGACAAAGATGGGTGTGTGGAGTACTGGCTAACCATCCAGGATCCCAGGAAACAGTGGTTAAGTAAACTGTTCTCTGTAAGCCTTTGACTGCATAAAGTGATGTTTGTATATTCCAACAAACACACATACTGGTATACAAGCAGTCTGGTCTTTTTCTACAACTTCAACATACATCTCAGTCATGCTATTTGCATTGATAAATTCCAAGGAGTTGCAAAATTGAAATTTAGAGAGAGTGCCTTTGTAGTTTGTAATACATTTCTAGAATGAAACTTAGATATAAGGAAGATAACTTTTGCTGTTTGGTAATTGATATAGACTTAAGACAAGGAAATAATCCATTGCAGGTACATGTAACTTCTGCAATGTATTTGTATGCAAGAGAGATAACTTTTTAGCAAAAAATTAATTTATTTCAAAACTAAAAATCAAACTAAAAATCAAATATAAGGAATATGATATAAAGCATTGATTTTACATACTTTTATATAACATCAATCCATGTAGTTTGGCTTACAATAGAATCGCTGTTGGACCTGCATAGGGTTGGGAATCTTTTAATTAGATGTCCTGTCCATTTTTTTATTAACACATTCAAGAATAGGACCACTGTAGCAGGTAAATGTTGCAAGAGGCAACAAATTGAGTTTTAGAAAGAAGTTGCTGAAAATCTGCAGTTCAACAGGTATCACAGTTCTAGATTCATTCTGCATATTCATTTGTGATATATATTTTTCAATCTGTATGTTTATATGTTGTTTTTGTATATGTAGAGTGAACCTACAAATGTATAACCTTCATTTTGTTGGTATATATAACCAATAATGCATTGATAGACTGTAAACCCCAAGCTCATACATTCATTCATTCATTTGTATAACATCAAGGTTGAAAAGAGATAACTTTTGCTTTTTTGTAATTTATTTTTTAAAATGAAACCCAATGAAACCCATAAAATGTACACACATGGCGTGATGTTGAAGGGATAATTGTATGTGTAGAATATTAATGATGAATCAACAATAAAAAATGTGAGTCTTCTAGGTTATATTTCTATATTTTCCTTAAACTGAGGGTACATCTGAAGTAAGTACCCTGTAAGATTGAGTAGAGTTTAATTTATAACTTTAATACTGATTGAACCCATATGTCATAATTACTGTCTTTGAGTTAGTTTAAATATACTAATGTTCGTCCTCCAAACCAGGGTCCCATATCAATTACATTCGATAGTTTCAACTTCTTATGGGTCAAATTTAAAGTTGAGAAAAAATGTCATGAAATTCGTTCAGCTTTCCACTATAATCATAACCATAAGAACTTTTTGTTTATGTAAGAAATGTTTTAATATATGTTTTGAAATTTGCACAAATTCATGTATATGTAGTGACTATATTGAGAATTTGAGATTATATATAAAAATTATGTTTGGTTATGTAATGTCATTCTGTATTATATATGTTTTACAGCATGCTGTTGTAAAGCTAAAAAATGTTTAAGGGTAATACTTGTGTTGATTATACACAATTGTTGCATTGAAGTGCTGTATGGAATACAGGGGTGATATTCACCAACCATTCTTAGATTTGAACTCAAGAATGACTTTTGAAAAACAAACTTAGAGACCATTATTTGAGACCTAAATTTGTAACCAACCATGTAAGGAGACCTAATATAAAGTCCAGTTAACTCTCTTATTTATTCTATATGTCATGTTGATCTAGATATCCAAGGTTGAAATTTGGATTTACAGGCTTGAGTCTAAGAATATTTTCAAGAATGGTTAGTGAATACGATTCCTGATAACTATGGTAAATAAAGCCTTATTGTGGTCAGACATGTTACCAAGTGATATTTGTTTCTATTCTGTTACTGTCATTCATTGCATATTTTGATTTATTTTGAAATAGCTTTGCAAATATGATAACCATGATACATGTATGACCAGGTAAAGCCTAGGTCCATAAGTCATAGGTTAAGGTCACACTTAAAGGTCGAACATATGAAAAAGGCTTTTTATATTTATATAGAAAGTTGTTATTGTGTCTAATCTGTTCCTGTCATTCATTGGAGGATTTTTTAAATAACTTGTCACAAATGATGACACAATCACTTGTCACTTGTAAGGCCCAAGTTCCTCAGCTCATATGTCAAGGTCACACTTAGCGGTCAAACATAAAGGTTTTATATATGTATATATAAAGTGACACAAGGTTGTAGTGCACTATGCTGGCTCAACTATGTCTGTCCATCCGTCCATCTGTAGATGAAGGTACATGTATGTCCGTGCTGTAATTCCTTTCTTTAAAGGACCGATGGCAATGTTTTAAGATTTGAATCGTGTTTTATACAACAAATAAGATTTTACACCCATAAACACATAATCATACAGAAATATTGTAATTTTTTAGAAATTGTTTTAAGTGACAATTTATCTAAAATTATCTTTAATGCACAGTTCTCTTTCAGACTTTCCATTGTTGTTGCCCATAACTAAAGAGTGTTCTGAATTTATTAAATATTTCAGTTGTTGATGGCAATTGAGTCTGCCCCATGGAGACTGGTTTTTACATACAGTCAAACCTGTGTTGGTGGTCACCTCTATTAAGCAAACACTTGTCTTAAACAGGCACATTTTCTGTTTACCATGTTTATACTTAAAGTTAAAATCAACTTGTATTAAGCAGCCACCTGTCTTAAGAGGTCATTTTTGCTCTTTCCATTGAGTGGCTGCTTAAGACAGGTTTGACTGTATTTTAATAGTCATTCTTGTGGCACCAAGGGCCAAGCGAGCATTTCATTGCATGAAATATATTGGAAAGACATTTGTTTAACCAAATCTAAAATTTTAAAGAAAACTGAGAGATTGCCTTTAACTCAAAATGAATGTATAGATATAAATATTCTGTAAAAAAATCTTTAGTACCGGTATTTAAAGATGCATTAACTTTCTGTTCAGTAAATGATGAAAAGTTCATTGAATCACAAAGAGGAAGGTCCCATACGATGATAGTGGCTGATTCCGTCCTTGTAGTTCATCTTATTTATGTGAAATTCGTTAGTACATAGGTTGACATTTTCCATTTTCTTCGTCAATGTTTTAGCATAACTGGACACTGGCCAATGAGTGACTTTATCGCAGGCCGCGATTTAGTATTTGGTCAACAGAATTTTACACTAGGAAGATAAAATGCAATAATATTTATTGAACAGAATATCCATAATAAATGATGTTTAATAGAAGAGTTTAGTTTTATTGCTAATTTCAAAAATATTGGCAATATAGGTGAGGCTTCTTTAATGTAAAAGAAATATATTTTCTTATATTTCTTCAATATTGCACCCAATACTATTCCTGTAATATTGACCACTTGTGTATTCCATAAAACGTCCACAGAAGTTTGTTGCTTTAGAAATTTCATTTAAAAAGCTGTATATACATGTAATGAACTGCTGATAAATACATGTTATGCCTGGTTTTTAGCACATGGCTTTTTGTTGACATTGTATATAAATATCATTTACATACAACGTAGAATCTGTTCTACCAGTGAGTGGCTTTGTTTTGCTCCTAGTCAGTAGGTATTAATCAAACCCTCTGCATTATGATAACTGATAAACATAAACATATTTATCGTAAAAATTATTAATGAAGTGTAAAATTGATACATGCATGACTGTTATCTCAGCATTCCTGTTTATTTATTGATACAATGTTATGCCTACATTATCATCCTGTGTGATTGATATATATTGTGTTTCTTCCACCATGCGAAATGGTGGACAGTGGCATTATGTGATATTTATGTTTTATTTTCTCTGGTAAAAATCGTGTATATCTGATAATAAACAAAAAAGAAAAATGCCAGTTTGGTATTGATTTTTTTTGTAGGAAATGAAATATTTGTCATATTTTATTGCAATATGTTTTGAATGGTTGTTTAAAATAACCATTTTATAGTGCTGTGTGTCTTCTGCCATCAGTATAAAACTACCAGTTGGGTTCTCAAGATTTAATAAATATGTAAACTAGAAATGTAACATTTTAAATTAAAAGGATCTAAGTAATTACTTATTTTCAGATAAGTAATCAAGTAATCAAGTACTTTTTGTTTCCCATTGTGATATTCTTAAATGTCATGGTTAAAAATAGATTTATAAACTAATTGTTAAAATGTTGTGGGTTTTTTTTATTATTTTATAAGGATCAATTTTATATGAAATAAAAACTTTGGCTTGCTCTTCAGGTCACTCATAAAAAAGTTAAGGTCATTGTTGCTAAATATGGAAAACTGTTTCACAATCAATAGTTTGATAAAGATATTGATATGTAAATCAGAATGTTATTCTGCTCAAGGTTAAAGACACTGTTTTAAAAAATAATCTGATTTCTTCTCAACAATGTTAGTTCCTTAACAGATATCTTCATACAATTTTGTAGTTAAAATTCTTATATATAATGGTCATCTGGAGGTCATTAGCTGAAACTGTTGAGAAAATTATTTATACCATTATATAAGCCAACATGGGATTTTATCACAATAAACAAATTATTTTCTCCATTAATATTAGACCATTAAACAAACTATTTAGGTATTGATACACATTTCAATGTAAAATTTACCTCATTTGCAATACTCTTGTTTTTGTTGTTAGTTGTCCACTATGATTTAACTTTATTGTATAAACTGACATCATTATGGGAACTTGTAAATTGGAAAATAATTATATATGTATTTTCACAAATGGAAGCAATAGAATTAAATTTGTTCAAGAAGATCTAGTTACTGCAAAGTAAATATTATCTTTTTTTATATTTATAAAAATTAAATATATGATATTAACTGTGTGTGCAGTTGTGATTTGAGAATAGCAGTAGTTGCTTGGGACTCCACCTATCTTGAATAACTTTAAGTAAGTTTATTTCATTCAACTGAAAGGAACAAATTAAACTATTAAATACACTTAAAGAAAAAGTTGTTTCTATCATGTTGTATAAAAATATTGAGTTTGACATTGTAAGTGAATATTGTCAGATTATTTGCACATTGTGGTTCTCGTTTAATTACTAAGGTACTGGCAATCAGTGGTGCTTTATTTTATCTGGGCATGTTTGTAGGGAAAGCTTTTTATAATGAGATTACAACAAATACTGGCAATATAGTCAAAAACAACATTAACCCAAAACATTTAATGTAAAATAAAATTAAATTTTAAAATAAACGCATATTTAAAAAAATAACTTTTTTTTTTAAACAAATATATATTTTTCAAATTTTTGTATGTACTTTGAAAGTTCTTATTTATCAATTTAACCCTTTTTGCACTTTTTTCCACTTTGTTAGTTAATACAAACATAATTCACCCAATAATTCAAAAGCCTTCTATATTACAGGTGTCCAAAGGCGTCTATATTAGAAGTGTCAAAAGGCGTCTTTATGAAGTAAAGGGTTAAAATTTAACCTTGTTTTTAAATGCAAACTTAATTGTAAAAAATGTTTTCACAAAGCCTAGTCGACCTGGACCTTCTTCCAATTTTCAAAAAGCCTCAAATAAAACTCCTATGTTTTGGTACAAATAAATCAGGTAAACACTTAAAATTCTCTGAACCTTACATCAAATATCAGATTATTTTCAAATTTTGTATATGTTTTGACTCTATAATCAATTTATTATTCCAATACAAGAAAACTATTTTTTTTGTTATAAATGTTTTCCTTTAACAAAAATTATTTTTCTTTTCAAAAGTATTTGTTAAGAATTCTCTATATTTTAAAGCTAAGCTAAATTAGCAAGGTTAAGAAACATGTTTTCAATAACTATTTCCTAGGTATCTCAGCAGAACAGAATTTTAGTCAAGAAGTATTTATATAGGGTGTTGTCCATAATCCATTTTTTTTGGAGTATTATTGCAAAGTAATAAAACTGTTGAAAGCTGTGGATTTTATTTCAAGTTTATTCATTAGTCTTTTGGAAGTTTTATGTGTACAATCATGCTCTTCTTTATACATGTACACCATTATACATGTACATCATGTGCATTTATGGCTGATAAGTGTTGACCTCACACCTTTGTTAGTGATAAGAACAAAATAAAATATAATTTTATCTATAAAAATAATAAAATGATAATGATTATTATTTTGTCATCTTTCATTTATCTTCTGAGTCCTCCATGGTTGACTGGTCTCGGGTGCTGTATCAAGATCATTGCTCTCTCGCCACTGATTGGGTGATAGTTTATACTCCATCGATGGCAAACAGACCATCATTTAACCGAACCACCATGTCAAGCTTGATCTACCACTGAAGTTGTATGTATCAGCCTAACTTGGTATACCAATGAAGTTGTGTGCATAAGACTAGTTTGTATAACCATGTAAGCCCAGTTTGGTCTACCACTAAAGTGGTGTGTATGAGCTCAGCTTGGTCTACTACTGAAGTGGTGTGTATGACCCCAGGTTGGACTTCCCCTGAAGTTGTGTGTATGAGCCCAGCTTGGTCTACCACTAAAGTGATGTGTATGACACCAGCTTGGTCTACCCTTAAAGTGGTGTGTATGAGCTCAACTTGGTCTACCACTGAAGTGGTGTGTATGAGCCCAGCTTGGTCTACCCCTGAAGTGGTGTGTATGAACCCAGCTTGGTCTTCCACTGAAGTGGTATGTATCAACCCAGCTTGGTCTAACACGGAAGCAGTGTATGAACCCAGCCTTATCTACCACTAAAGTGGTATGTTTGAGCTCAGCTTGGTCTACCCCTGAAGTGGTATGTATGAGCCCAGCTTGGTCTACCCCTGAAGTGGTTTTTATGAGCCAAGTTTGGTCTAACCCTGAAGTTGTGTGGATGAACCAAGCTTGGTCTACCACTGAAGTGGTGTGTATGAGCCCAGCTTGGTCTACCCCTGAAATGGTGAATATGCACCCAGCTTGGTCTACCCCTGAAATGGTGTGTTTGAGCCCAGCTCGGTCTACTGCTGAAGTGGTATGTATGAGCCCAGCTTGGTCTACTGCTGAAGTGGTGTGAATGACCCCAGCTTGGTTTACCACTGAAATGGTGTGTATGAACCTAGCTTGATCTTCTATTGAAATGGTGTGTATGAGCCCAGCTCGGTTTACCACTAAAGTGGTGTGTAAAAGCCCAGATTTGTCTACCCCTGAAGTGCTGTGTATGAACACAGCTTGATCTATCCCTGAAGTGGTGTGTAGGAGCCCAGCTTTGTCTACTACTTAAGTGGTGTGTATGACCCTAGCTTGGTCTACCTCTGAGGTAGTTTGTATGAACCCACCTTGGTCTACTACTGAAGTGGTGTGTATGAACCCAGCTTGGTCTACTACTGAAGTGGTGTGTATGAACCCAGCTTGGTCTACCACTGAAGTGATGTTTATGAGCCCAGCTTGGTCTACTACTGAAGTTATGTGTATGAGCCCAGTTTTGTTTACCCATGAAGTGGTGTGTTTGAATCCAACTTGGCCTACCACTAAAGTGGTGTGTATGAACCCACCTTGGTCTACCCCTGAAGTTGTGGGTATGACCCCAGCTAGGTCTGCCACTAAAGTGGTGTGTATAAGCTCAGCTTGGTCTACTACTCAAGTGGTGTGAATGAAACCAGCCTGGTCTTCAACTGATATGGTGGATGAACCCAGCCTGGTCTACCACTGAAGTGGTGTGGATAAGCCCAGCATGGTTTTCTACTGAAGTGGTGTGAATGAACCCAGCTTGGTCTACCACAAAAGTGGTATGTTTGATCCCAGCTTGGTCTATCATTAAAGTGGTGTGTATGAGCTCAACTTGGTCTACTACTGAAGTGGTGTGGATGAACCAAGACTGTTCTTCCACTGAAGTGGTATGGAAGAACCCAGCCTGGTCTACCATTGAAGTGGTATGGATGAACCAAACATGGTCTACCACTGAAATGGTGTGGATGAACCCAGTCTGGTCTTCAACTAAAGTGGTGTGTATGAGCCCAGCTTTGACTACCCCTGAAGTGGTGTGTGAGCCATGCCTGGTCTACTACTGAAGTGGTGTGTATGATATCAGCTTGGTCTACCACTGAAGTGGTGTGTAGGAACCCAGTTTGGTCTACCACTGAAGTGGTGTGTATGAGCCAGCTTGGTCTACTTCTGAAGTGGTATGTATGAACCCAGCTTGGTCTACCACTAAAGTGGTGTGTATGAACCCAGCTTGGTCTACCAGTGAAGTGGTGTATGAGCCAAGCTTGGTCTACTACTGAGGCTGTGTGTTAGCCTAGCTTGATCAACTACTGAAGTGGTGTGTATGAACCCAGCTTGGTCAACCTCTGAAGTGGTGTGTATGAGTCCAGCTTGGTCTACTTCTGAAATGGTTTGTATGAACCCAGCTTGGTCTACCACTGAAGTGGTGTGTAAGAGCCAAGCTTGGTCTACCACTGAAGTGGTGTGCATGAACCCAGCTTGGTCTACCACTGAAGTGGTGTGTATGAGCAAAGCTTGGTCTACCACTGCTGTCTTGTGTATGAGACCAACTTGGTCTTCCCCTGAAATGGTGTGTATGACCCCAGCTTGGTCTACCAGTGAAGTGTCGTGTATGAGCCAAGCTTGGTCTACTACTGAAGTTGTGTGTTAGCCCAGCTTGATCAACTACTGAAGTGGTGTGTATGAACCCAGCTTGGTCTACCTCTGAAGTGGTGTGTATGAGCCCAGCTTGGTCTACTTCTGAAGTGGTTTGTATGAACCCAGCTTGGTCTACCACTGAAGTGGTGTACATGAACCCAGCTTGGTCTACCACTGAAGTGGTGTGTATGAGCAAAGCTTGGTCTACCATTAAAGTGGTGTGTATGAGTTCAGCTTGGTCTACTACTGAAGTGGTGTGGATTAACTCAGCCTGGTCTTCCATTCAAGTAGTGTGGATGAACCCAGCCTAGTGTACCACTAAATTGGTGTGGATGAACCCAGCCTGGTCTACCACTGTTGTGGTGTGGATGAACCCAGCCTGGTCTTCCACTGAAGTAGTGTGGATGAACCCAGCTTGGTCTACCCTTGAAGTGGTGTATATGTGCCATACAAGTGGTGTATATGTGCTCAGCTTGGTCTACAACTGAAGTGGTGGATGAACCCAGCCTGGTCTTCCACTGAAGTGGTGTGGATGAACCCAGCCTGGTCTATCATTGAAGTGGTATGGATGAACCAAAAATGGTCTACCACTGAATTGGTGTGGATGAACCCAGCCTGGTCTTCAACTGAAGTGGTGTGTATGAGCCCAGCTTTGTCTACCCCTGAAGTGGTGTGTATCAGCCCAGTTTGGTCTACCTCTAAACTGCAGTGTATGAACCCAGCTTAATCTACTCCTAAAGTAGTTTGGATGAACTCAGCCTGGTATTCCACAGAAGTGGTGTGTATGAACCCAGCTTGGTCTACCACTAAAATGGCGTGGATGAACCCAGCCTTGTCTACCACTGAAGTTGTATGGATGAACCCAGCCTGGTCTACCAGTAAAGTGGTGTGGATGGATCCAGCCTGGTCTACCACTGAAGTGTTGTGAATGAACCCAGCCTGTCTACCACTGAAGTGGTGTGTATAAACCCAGCTTGGTCTGTCGCTAAAGTGGTGCGTATTTACCCAGCCTGTCTACCATTGAAGTGGTGTGTATAAACACAGCTTGGTCTATCGCTAAAGTGGTGTGTATTTACCCAGCCTGTCTACCACTAAAGTGGTGTGTATAAACCCAGCTTGGTGTACCACTAAAGAGGTGTAGATGAACCCAGTATGTTCTACAACTGAAGTGATGTGTATGAGCCCAGCTTGGTCTACTACTGAATTGGTGTGTATGAACCCAGCTTAGTCTACCCCTGAAATGGTATGTATGAACTTAGCTAGGTCTACTGCTGAAGTGATGTGTATGAGCCCAGCTTGGTCTACCACTGAAGTGGTGTGTATGGACCCAGCTTGGTCTACGGCTGAAGTGTTGTATATGAGCCGAACTTGGTCTACTACTGAAGTGGTGTGCATAAACCCAGCTTGGTCTACCTCTGAAGTGATGTGTATGAGCCCAGCTTGGTCTAACACTGAAGCGGTGAGTATGAAACCATCTTAGTCTACCCCTGAAGTGGTGTGTATGGACCCAGCTTGGTCTACCACTGAAATGGTGTGTATGAGCCTAACTTGGTCTACTACTGAAGTGGTGTGTATGAACCAGCTTTGGTCTACCCCTGAATCGGTTTGTTTGAGTCCAGCCTGGTCCACCCATGAAGTGGTGTGTATGGCCCCAGCTTCGTCTACCACTAAAGTGGTGTGTATGAGCTAAGTTTCGTCTACTATTGAAGTGGTGTGGATGAACTCAGCCTAGTCTTCCACTGAAGTGGTGTAAATGAACACAGCCTGGTTTTCCGCTGAAGTTGTGTGGATAAACCAAGCTTGGTTTACTACTAAAGCGGTGTGTATGAGCCCAGCCTGGTCTACCACTAAAGTGGTGTGGATGAACCTAGCCTCGTCTTCCACTGAAGTAGTGTGGATGAACCAAGCATGGTCTACCACTGAAGTGGTGTGGATGAACCCATCCTGGTCTACCACAGAAGTGGTGTGGATGAACCCAGCCTGATCTTCCACTGAAGTGGTGTGTATAAACCCAGCTTGGTCTAATGCTAAATTGGTGTGTATTTACCAAGTCTGTCTACCACTGAAGTGGTGTGGATGAACCCAGCCTGGTCAACCACTGAATTTGTGTGGATGAACCCAGCCTGGTTTTCCACTGAAGTTGTGTAGATGAAACCAGCCTGGTCTTCGGCTAAACAAGTATGTATGAACCCAGCTTGGTCTAACCCTGAAGTGGTGTGTATGAACCCAGCTTGGTCTACCCCTGAAGTGGTGTGTATGAGTCCAGCTTGGTCTAACCCTGAAGTGGTGTGTATGAGCCAAGCTTGGTCTTCCCCTAAAGTGGTGTGTGAGCCATGCTTGGTCTACCACTAAAGTGGTGTAGATGAACCCAGCCTGGTCTACCACTGAAGTGATGTGTATGAACCCAGCTTGGTCTACCACTGAAGTGGTGCGGATGAACCAAGCCTGGTCTTCAACTGAAATGGTGTGTATAAACCCAGCTTGGTCTACCGCTAAAGTGGTGTGAATGAACCTAGCCTTGTCTTCTACTGAAGTTGTGTGGCTGATCCCAGCTTGGTCTATCCGAAAAGTGGTGTGGATGAACCAAGCCTGGTCTACCACTGAAGTGTTGTGGATGAACCCAGCCTGGTCTTCAACTGAAGTGGTGTGTATGAGCCGAGCTTTGTCTACTCCTGAAGAGGTGTGTATGAGCCCAGCTTTGTCTACCCCTGAAGTGGTGTGTATCAGCCCAGTTTGGTCTACCTCTAAACTGCAGTGTATGAGCCCAGCTTGATATACTCCTTAAGTAGTTTGGTTGAACCCAGCCTGGTATTCCACTGAAGTGGTGTGTATGAACCCAGCTTGGTCTACAATAAAATGGTTTGGATGAACCCAGCCTGCTCTACCGCTGAACCCAGCCTGGTCTACCACTGAAGTTGTATGGATGAACCCGGCCTGGTCTACCACTACAGTGGTGTTGATGAACCCAGCCTGGTCTACCACTGAAGTGTTGTGGATGAACCCAGCCTGGTCTTCCACTGAAGTGGTGTGTATAAACCCAGCTTGGTTTATCGCTAAAGTGGTGTGTATTTACCCAGCCTGGTCTACCACTGAAGTGGTGTGTATAAACCCAGCTTGGTCTGCCACTTAAGTGATGTGTATGAACCCAGCTTGGTGTAGTACTAAAGTGGTGTAGATGAACCCAGCTTGTTCTACCACTGAAGTGATGTGTATGAGCCCAGCTTGGTCTACTACTAAATTGGTGTGTATGAACCCAACTTAGTCTACCCCTGAAGTGGTGTGTATGAACTTAGCTAGGTCTACTGCTGAAGTGATGTTTATGAGCCCAGCTTGGTCTACCCCTGAAGTGGTGTGTATGACCCCAGCTTCGTCTACTACTAAAGTGGTGTGTATGAGCTCAGCTTCGTCTACTATTGAACTGGTGTGGATGAACTCAGCCTAGTCTTCCACTGAAGTGGTGTAAATGAACCCAGCTTCGTCTACTACTAAAGTGGTGTGTATGAGCTCAGCTCCGTCTACTATTGAACTGGTGTGGATGAACTCAGCCTAGGCTTCCACTGAAGTGGTGTAAATGAACCCAGCCTGGTTTTCAACTGAACTTGTGTGGATAAATCCAGCTTGGTTTACTACTAAAGCGGTGTGTATGTGCCAAGCCTGGTCTACCACTGAACTTGTGTGGATGAACCCAGCTTGGTCTACCACTAAAGTGGTGTGGATGAACCAGGCTAGGTCTACCTCAGAAGTGGTGTGGCTGAACCCAGCCTGAGCTTCCACTGAAGTGGTGTGTATAAACCAAGCTTGGTCTACCACTGAAGTGGTGTGTATTTACCAAGCCTGTCTACCACTGAAATGGTGCGGATGAACCCAGCCTGGTCAACCACTAAATTTGTGTGGATGAACCCAGTCTGGTTTTCCACTGAAGTTGTGTGGATGAAACCGGCCTGGTCTTCGAGTAAACTAGTATGTATGAACCCAGCTTGGTCTACCCCTGAAGTGATGTGTATGAACCCAGCTTGGTCTACCCCTGAAGTGGTGTGTATGAGCCCGGCTTGTTCTAACCCTGAAGTGGTGTGTATGAGCCAAGCTTGGTCTACCCCTAGAGTGGTGTGTGAGCCATGCCTGGTCTACCACTGAAGTGGTGTGTATGAACCCAGCTTGGTCTACCACTGAAGTGGTGTGGATGAACAAAGTCTGATCTTCCACTGAAATGGTGTGGATAAACCCAGCTTGGTCTACTGCTAAATAGTGTGGATGAACCTAGCCTTGTCTTCCACTGAAGTTGTGTGGCTGAACCCAGCTTGGTCTACCCGAAAAGTGGTGTGGATGAACCAAGCCTGGTCTACCACTAAAGTGTTGTGGATGAACCCATCCTGGTCTACCACTGAAGTGGAGTGTATAAACCCAGCTTGGTCTATCGCTAAAGTGGTGTGTATTTACCCAGCCTGTCTACCACTGAAGTGGTGTGGATGAACCCAGCCTGGTTTTCCATGGAAGTTATGTGGATGAAACCAGCCTGGTCTTCGACTTAACTAGTATGTATGAGCCCAGCTTGGTCTACCCGAAAAGTGGTGTGGATGCACCAAGCCTGGTCTACCACTGAAGTGGTGTGTATAAACCCAGCTTGGTCTATCGCTAAAGTGGTGTGTATTTACCCAGCCTGTCTACCACTGAAGTGGTGTGGATGAACCCAGCCTGGTTTTCCATTGAAGTTATGTGGATGAAACCAGCCTGGTCTTCGACTTAACTAGTATGTATGAACCCACTGAAGTGGTGATTATGAGTCCAGCTTGGTGTACCACTAAAGTGTGAAGATGAACCCAGCCTGGTCTACCACTGAAGTGGTGTGTATGAACCCAGCTTGGTCTACTGCTGAAGTGCTGTGTATGAGCCCAGCTTGGTCTACCACTGAATTGGTGTGTATGAACCCAGCTTAATCTACCCCTGAAGTGGTGTGTATGAACCCATCTTGGTCTACCGCTGAAGTGATGTATATGAGCCAAGCTAGGTCTGCTACTGAAGTGGTGTCTGTAAACCCAGCGAGGTCTATCACTGGAGTGATGTGTATGAGCCCAACTTGATCTACTACTGAAGTTGTGTGTATAAACCCAGCTTGGTCTACCGATGAAGTGATGTGTATGAGCCTAGCTTGGTCTATTATTGAAGTGGTGTGTATGAACTCAGGTTGGTCTACCCCTGAAGTGGTGTGTATAAGCCCAGCATGGTCTACTACTGAAGTGGTGTGTATGAACCAAGCTTTGTCTATCCCTGAAGTGGTTTGTTTGGGTCCAGTTTGGTCTACTACTGAAGTGGTGTGAATGAACCCAGCCTGGTTTTCCACTGAAATGGTTTGTTTGGGTCCAGCTTGGTCTACAACTGAAGTGGTGTGAATGAACCCAGCTTGGTCTGTCCCTGAAGTTGTGTGTATGAACCTAGCTTGGTCTACCACTGAAATGGTGTGTATGAGCCAAGCATGGTCTACTACTGAAGTGGTGTGTATGAACCAAGCTTTGCCTACCACTGAAGTGGTGTTGATGAGCCCACCTTGGTCTACCACTAAAGTGGTGTGAATGTACCCAACCTGGTCTACCACTGAAGTGGTGTGGATGAACCCAACCTGGTCTACCACTAAAGTGTTATGGATGTACCCAGCCTGGTCTACCACTGAAGTGGTGTGGATGAATCCAGCCTGGTCTACCACTAAAGTGTTATGGATGTACCCAGCCTGGTCTACCACAAAAGTGGTGTTGATGAACCCAGCCTGGTCTATCACTGAAGTGGTGTGGATGAGCGTAGCCTGTTCTACCACTGAAGTGGTGTTTATGAGCCCAGCTTGGTCTACCCCTGAAGTGGTGTGTATGAGCCCAGATTTATCTACCCCTGAAGTGATGTGTATGAGCCCAGCTAGGTCTGAAGTGGTGTGGATGAACCCAACCTTGTCTACCCCTGAAGTGATGTGTATGAGCGGAGCTTGATCTACCCCTGAAGTGGTTTGGATGAACCCAGCATTGTCTATCCCTGAAATGGTGTGTATGAGCCCAGCTTGGTTTACCCCTGAAGTAGTATGGATGAACCCAGCCTTGTTTAACCCTGAGGTGCTGTGTATGAACCCAGCTTTGTTGACCACTGAAGTGCTGTGTATGAGCCCAGCTTGGTTTATCACAAATGTGATGTGTATGAGCCCAACTAGGTCTACCATTGAAGTTGTGTGTATGAACCAGCCTGGTTTTCCACTGAAGTGGTGTGGATGAACCCAGCCTGGTCTACAACTGAAGTGGTGTGGATGAACCCAGCCTGGTCTACAACTGAAATGGTGTGGATGAACCCAGCCTTGTCTATCATATAGGCTCAGCTTGGTCTACCACTGAAGTGGTGTGGATGAACCCAGCCCGGTCTACCCCTGAAGTGGTGTATTTGAACCCAGCTTTACCTACCACTGTGAAGTGGTGTTGATGAGCCCACCTTGGTCTACCACTAAAATGGTGTGGATGTACCCAGCCTGGTTTACCACTGAAGTGGTGTGGGTGAACCCAACTTGGTCTTCCACTAAAGTGGTGTGGATGAACCCAGCCTGGTCTACCACTGAATTGGTATGGATGTCCCCAGCCTAGTCTACCACTAAAATGGTGTTGATGAACCCAGCCTTGTCTATCACTGAAGTGGCGGGATGAACCCAGCCTGGTCTTCCACTGAAGTGATGTGTATGAGCCCAGCTTTGTTCATAACTAAAGTGGTGTGTATGGGCCCAGCTTGGTGTACTCCTGAACTGATGAGTATGAGCCCAGATTGGTCTACAACTAAAGTGGTATATATGAGCCAGCTTGGTCTACCCCTGAAGTGGTGTGTATGAGCCCAGCTTTGTCTACCCCTGAAGTGGTGTGTATGAGCCCAGTTTGGTTTAACCTTGAAATGGTGTGGATGAACCCAGCCTTGTCTACACCTGAAGTGATGTTTTTGAGCCGAGCTTGGTCTACCACTGAAGTGGTATGCATGAGCCTAGCTAAATCTACCCTTAAAGTGGTGTGGATGAACCCAGCCTTGTCTACCTCTGAAGTGGTGTGTATGAGCCCAGCTTGGTCTACCCCAGAAGTCGTGTGGATGAACCCATCCTTGTCTACCCTTGAAGTAGTGTGTATGAGCCCAGCTTTGTCGACCACTGAAAAGATGTGTATGAGCCCAGCTTGGCCTAGCCCTGAAGTAGTGTGTATGAGCCTGGCTTGGTCTACCACTAATGTGATGTGTATGAGCCCAGCTTGGTCTACCCCTGAAGTGGTGTGTATGAGCCCATCTTGGTCTATCCCTGAAGTAGTGTGTATTAGCCCAGCTTGGTCTACCCCTGAAGTAGTGTGTATGAGCCCAGCTTGGTCTACCCTTGAAGTAGTATGTATGAGCCCAGATTGGTCTACCCCTGAAGTAGTGTGTATGAGCCCAGCTTGGTCTACCACTAACGTGATGTGTATGAGCCTATCTTGGTGAACCCCTGAAGTGGTGTGTATGAGCCCAACCTGGTCTACCACTAAAGTGTTATGGATGTACCCAGCCTGGTCTACCACTGAAGTGGTGTGGATGAATCCAGCCTGGTCTACCACTAAAGTGTTATGGATGTACCCAGCCTGGTCTACCACTAAAGTGGTGTGGATGAACCCAGCCTGGTCTATCACTGAAGTGGTGTGGATGAGCGCAGCCTGTTCTACCACTGAAGTGGTGTGTATGAGCCCAGCTTGGTCTACCGCTGAAGTGGTGTGTATGAGCCCAGATTTGTCTACCCCTGAAGTGATGTGTATGAGCCCAGCTAGGTCTGAAGTGGTGTGGATGAACCCAGCCTTGTCTACCCCTGAAGTGATGTGTGTGAGCGGAGCTTGATCTACCCCTGAAGTGGTTTGGATGAACCCAGCCTTGTCTATACCTGAAGTGGTGTGTATGAGCCCAGCTTGGTCTACCCCTGAAGTAGTATGGATGAACCCAGCCTTGTTTAACCCTGAGGTGCTGTGTATGAGCCCAGCTTTGTCGACCACTGAAGAGATGTGTATAAGCCCAGCTTGGTCTACCCCTGAAGTGCTGTGTATGAGCCCAGCTTGGTCTATCACAAATGTGATGTGTATGAGCCCAACTTGGTCTACCATTGAAGTTGTGTGTATGAACCCAGCCTGGTTTTCCACTGAAGTGGTGTGGATGAACCCAGCCTGGTCTACAACTGAAGTGGTGTGGATGAACCCAGCCTGGTCTACAACTGAAATGGTGTGGATGAACCCAGCCTTGTCTATCATATAGGCTCAGCTTGGTCTACCACTGAAGTGGTGTGGATGAACCCAGCCCGGTCTACCCCTGAAGTGGTGTATTTGAACCCAGCTTTACCTACCACTGTGAAGTGGTGTTGATGAGCCCACCTTGGTCTACCACTAAAATGGTGTGGATGTACCCAGCCTGGTTTACCACTGAAGTGGTGTGGGTGAACCCAACTTGGTCTTCCACTAAAGTGGTGTGGATGAACCCAGCCTGGTCTACCACTGAATTGGTATGGATGTCCCCAGCCTAGTCTTCCACTAAAATGGTGTTGATGAACCCAGCCTTGTCTATCACTGAAGTGGCGGGATGAACCCAGCCTGGTCTTCCACTGAAGTGATGTGTATGAGCCCAGCTTTGTTCATAACTAAAGTGGTGTGTATGGGCCCAGCTTGGTGTACTCCTGAACTGATGAGTATGAGCCCAGATTGGTCTACAACTAAAGTGGTATATATGAGCCAGCTTGGTCTACCCCTGAAGTGGTGTGTATGAGCCCAGCTTTGTCTACCCCTGAAGTGGTGTGTATGAGCCCAGTTTGGTTTAACCTTGAAATGGTGTGGATGAACCCAGCCTTGTCTACACCTGAAGTGATGTTTTTGAGCCGAGCTTGGTCTACCACTGAAGTGGTATGCATGAGCCTAGCTAAATCTACCCTTAAAGTGGTGTGGATGAACCCAGCCTTGTCTACCTCTGAAGTGGTGTGTATGAGCCCAGCTTGGTCTACCCCAGAAGTCGTGTGGATGAACCCATCCTTGTCTACCCTTGAAGTAGTGTGTATGAGCCCAGCTTTGTCGACCACTGAAAAGATGTGTATGAGCCCAGCTTGGCCTAGCCCTGAAGTAGTGTGTATGAGCCTGGCTTGGTCTACCACTAATGTGATGTGTATGAGCCCAGCTTGGTCTACCCCTGAAGTGGTGTGTATGAGCCCATCTTGGTCTATCCCTGAAGTAGTGTGTATTAGCCCAGCTTGGTCTACCCCTGAAGTAGTGTGTATGAGCCCAGCTTGGTCTACCCTTGAAGTAGTGTGTATGAGCCCAGATTGGTCTACCCTTGAAGTAGTGTGTATGAGCCTAGCTTGGTGTACCCCTGAAGTGGTGTGTATGAGCCCAGCTTGGTCTACCACTAATGTGATGTGCATGAGCCCAGCTTCGTCTACCACTGAAGTGGTGTGTATGAGCAAAGCTTGGTGTTTCACTAAAGTGGTGTGTATAAGCCCAGCTTAATCTACCCCTGAAGTGTTATGTATGAGCCCAGCTTTATCTACCCCTGAAGTAACGTGTATGACCCCAACTTTGTCTACCACTGAAGTGTTGTGAATGAGCCCAGCTTGGTCTACCACTAATGTGATGTGTATGAGCCTAGCTTGGTCTTCCACTGAAGTGGTGTGAATGAGCCCTGTTTTGTCTTCCACTAAAGTGGTGTGTATGAGCCCAGCTTGGTCTACCCCTGAAGTGGTATGTATGAGCCCAGCTTTATCTACCCATGAAGTGGTGTGTATGACCCCTACTTTGTTTACCACTGAAGTGGTGTGTATGAGCCTGGCTTGGTCTACCACAGAAGTGGTGTGTATGAGCCAAGCTTGGTCTACCCTTGAAGTGGTGTGTATGAACCCAGCCTGGTCTATCCCTGAGGTGGTGTATTTGAACCGTGCTTTGCCTACTACTGAAGTGGTGTTGATGAGCCCACCTTGGTCTACCACTGATTAGGTATGGATGAACCCAGCTTGGTCTTCCACTGAAATTGTCTGGATGAACCTAGCCTGGTATACCACTAAAGGGGTGTGGATGAACCCATCCTGGTCTATCACTGAAGTGGTTTCGATGAATCCCGCTTGGTCTTCCACTAAAGTGGTGTGTATGAACCCAAACTGGTCTATCACTGAAGTGGTATGGATGTACCCAGCCAGGTCTACCACTAAAGTGGTGTTGATGAACCATGCCTGGTCTATCACTGAAGTGGTGTGGATGAACCCAGCCTGGTCTTCCACTGAAGTGGTGTGTATGAGCCCAGCTTTGTCTTCCACTGAATTGGCGTGTATGAGCCCAGCTTGGTCTTCCACTGAAGTGGTATGTATGAGCCAAGCTTGGTCTACCACTGAAGTGGTGTGTATGAGCCCTGTTTTGTCTTCCACTAAAGTGGTGTGTATGAGCTCAGCTTGGTCTACCCCTGAAGTAGTGTGTATGAGCCCAGCTTGGTCTACCGCTGAAGTAGTGTTTATGAGCCCAGCCTGGTCTACCACTTATGTGATGTGTATGAGCCCAGCTTGGTCTTCCACTGAAGTAGTGTGTATCAGCCCCGATTGGTCTACCATTAAAGTGGTGTGTATGAGCCCTGTTTTGTCTACCACTAAAGTGGTGTGAATGAGCCAATCTTGGTCTGCCACTGAAGTGGTGTGTATGAACCCAGCTTTATCTACCACTAAAGTGGTATGTATGAGCTATGTTTTGTCTTCCACTGAAGTGGTGTGAATAAACCCAGCCTGGTCTACCACTGAAGTGTTGTGTATGAGCCCAGCCTTATTTATATATTTCCAACAAGGAAGCAGTCCTGTTGCCTGCATCTAGATGGGTGATTTTTCATTTTCATGTACATGTATGTGTATCAGAGCTTTTCTCACTGATATTTAAAACTGGTTGCTTTTAAACCTATACATAATGTTGTATAGATATATTTACATGTGCTGTCGTGGATGAAGAAACTTTCTCAAGCTTTGTTATTCTGTTTTTATGTCAAACATATATTGACTTTAAATGTCTGGCAAGAATGAATGATGGTGTTGATGGCCAATGGTGGTAAGGAACTTGATATGTGACAGGCGTCGTAATGAATATTTCATACAAACAACAATGTGAGACCATTTTTAGTTCTTTATTTGTAATTGTACCGCAAGACATTTAGTTTCAATTTGAAAAAAAACATACAAATATTATCATTTGTCATCTCAAACCTCTCCAGTAAGTTGTCCTGGTCTCTGTGCAGAAAAATGTTGATCAGTTGGTCAATTTATCTAAACTTCTAAAACATATGCCAGGTCGCCATTTCATTAACAACAATAGTTTCACCCACCCAAAAATATTGTTAGTTAAAACAAATTTTAAAACAATTTACAAGCTTGTTAATGGCCACCTGTATTAATTTAAGTAGACATTTTTAGTTTACCTATTCATGTTTTTTGCAATGTGGACAGCAACGATACTTTTTTTAAAAAAATCCTGTAAGCTATTTGTTTGGTACCACTATATTAACCTGATCTCCTGTTTGGTACCTTTATATTAGCATGGTCTCCTGTTTGGTACCACTATATTAACCTGATCTCCTTATGATCACGATATTGCTCCTCCCATTTCATATTTCTTGATAAATGTTTTATTACATTTATAGTTTTTTAAATGATGCTTCCATAATTTATACAGGTTTATTGACATCATACTAATGTAAATGTGCTATTGTTCAAATAAATGTTAGAAATATATGTAATAAAGTGGTGGATGTAAAAACCGAAAATATTTATTTTAAGACAATGTGGGTTGGCACCCTATACACACTACTTCTTTTTCTTTCCCTGGCCAGCAAAGTTGAAGGTCTGTCCAGATGTTGCCCCAGGTGCGAACATGCTTGCACCAAAGTTTGTGTTTCCAGGCTGGTTGGGGCTAGGTCGGTTTATATTGCTATTCAGGTTGGTATTTGTGTTTAAGTTGTTGGGGTTCATGCCGGGGTTGTTCAGGTTCCCAAATCCGCCACTGTTGAAGCCAGGGTTATTGATGTTATTATTCATTCCTGGGTTGTTATTGTTGTTCATACCTGGGTTGTTATTGTTGAACCCAGGGTTGTTGTTATTGTTCATACCTGGGTTGTTGAACCCAGGGTTGTTATTGTTGAACCCGGGTCTGTTATTGTTGAACCCGGGGTTGTTGTTGTTGTTAAATCCTGGATTGTTGATATTGGTGTTAATGTTGGGATTCATGTTCATATTTTGGTTGTTTCCACCATTTATAGGATTGGTGTTCATGGTAAGCTCAGGCATTCTCCCAGTGGCAGCTGAAATACAGTGTAAGATATGTATCATATCGTTATGCATCATTCTACAATAAAGTGGGATAAGACGGCAGGGCAGGTTTATCTTACAGCAACACATCAATTGATGGCATCATTGTTTTTGCATTGTGTTAAACCCACGTTTTTACACATTAACTGTTAATTGGTTTAATCATATTTAATTGCATTTATAATTGCAGCAATGGGGTTGGGTCATAAGTTCTCACAACCTTAGTTACGGCCCTTCCCCTAACTAAAGCTATAAATATAAATGATGATTATAACATTGTCAAACAACTTCCATTAATTTGTATCAATTTCAACAATGTTCAGATAAACACGCATGAGCTTGTTTGCCTTTTTTTGTCTCTACCCCCACCTGATAAAGTTTAGACTGTCAGCCACTAATATGGTATTCTCTTTTTATATATATATGCACATTAGAAGCAGTATTTTTATCCAGCATTTATGGAACATTCGTTGGTGCAGCAGGTAAGAATATATTCAGAATTTCTGGTTAACCATCTAACTGATCCCAGGGATGATAATTAAGTGAAATATCCACCGTCTAATGATATTGTTGAAAAAGGTGAAACCTCAAATAAACATGCAAATATCTATTGTTCATATTAGTATCTCGATATACTTCTCAGAAATAAAGGTGGATTTTACTTTTTCAGAAGTTTTCTGACACCCAATACCAATTTGGCAAGATATTTGTCCAACATAAACGTTTTTACGTTAATGCAGTGTTTTCAAATGTTACTTTATCTCATTTTCTCATCCTTATATTATGTGTGTATTGAAGAAAACACTGTTAAAGCACCTATATTGACACCACAATCTTATGTAACAACCCTCACCGAGTGTATACTTCTAATGTATTATACTACCGTAATATGTTTAATAAATATATCATCAATATGTTCATTCTTACCCATGTTCTGAATGTCTGCTGCAGACATTGGGTTGTACCAGTTTCTGGCAGTAGTGCGGCCAATAGTGCAGCACGCGATCGGGTTGCGGGTGTTACCATTCACCTGGCTTTCTCTGGACCCACCCATACCTTCGTCATCACGCTCGAATTTAACCTAAAAGTGGAAAAATAAACATAGCCATAAATAAACAGTATTGTATTGTTACTACAAAAAACAACTGGTAAAACAGCCATAATGCGTGCCTTCTTCGTCCATATTTAAACACGGGAGTGCTACACCAGCCTGAATTTGAAAAAAAAATAATAAAGAAAAAATCTAACAATTCATAAATCAAATATATAATTTATTCCGTGACTAGCGAGGACTGTGAATAAAACAAGTTTATCCAATATATGCAATAAAATCATAGGGATTTTCAATGCATTTCCTATTATTTTCATAACTTGAATTAACACGACTTCCAACGCAGTTTAATTTAAACACATTTATATGCCAATTATTGCAGCAAATGTCGAACTTAAAAGTTCTCTTAACATTACTTATTTCCCGCATCATTAGTGTTGAACGTCCCCTTACTAACCTTACCTTGCGCAGATTCAGAATATTCTCAATACGCGGATGCACTAGCATTATGTGGTGAACACTTCTGGTGAAGCCCATTTGCTTGTTTTATTTCGATGTTCCTTGTAAGTGCGTTAAATGTGTAAATGTATTGACAATAATATTATGTTTAAACCAAATACCATTACGTGATTAACAGTTTCGCATATATACGTACCACGAGCGAGCGGCCTATGACGCTGTTGTCGCCCTCAAGGGAGATAACTTGGTCAGCGAACTGCCTGGATACCATTCCGTCGCTAGACTGACGGATATTTCCCAAATCTCCAACATGTCGAAGGCTGTAAGAGAAAAATAAAATTGTTATAAACAAATGATTAACCGCAAATAGTAGTCGTCCATTTGTATTGAGAGAAGAGAAATAATTAAATGTTCAGGTCCAGGCACGTGTAAGCTTCGTTCTTGGAAACAGCTATGTTGTTGAAACTATACAGTTTTACACATAGTAAAAATTGTTTCATCTAGAAACAGTACTAATAACGATGCGAATGTCTTCAAGCAGTGTTTAAGTGTTGTCTATTTTTAGAATGGTGATTTCGTTTCAAGTTCAGATATCGAGTTTGCCACAATTTTGGTTGGTTTGACACACGGAACCATCCGAATTGTATTAATAAACGATAATGAGATGTTTTTATCCATTCTAAAAAATAATTTTATTTTCTACTTCCTTGCTAAACTAATTTTTCATTATTACCAAATTTGTATCAGAACGAAAGAAAAATGCCATTATCGTGCACTGCATGCACTGCAAGTACTATTAGAAATACCATACAAAGTTAATGCACGATTATTTAAATTTCACCGTTACCAATGGTTACCAGTGGTACACTTTACTCCAACATTATACAACTTACAAAGCAAAGTTTCTTTGGGATCCATGTGGAGTCTGGTACGGGTTAAAGTGAGGCCCGACCCTCGCACATCCGTCACCAATATCTCCGAACTCGTGGATGTGTAAGCCTCTCTCCACCTCCGTAACTGCTGTGGGAAGTCCTGATAATTGTACCCGGATGTTCACCATCTGCCTTCCCTCGCCAATTAACTGAAATATATTAATACATATAATAGTACTATATCATGTACGTGTCATGCTTAAACGGGCAAGCCGATAGATCACCGAGTACAAAAACAGTAAAAAAATGTATTGTTTAGATATTTTGTTAAGGAATGTATGTGGCACGTTTCCGTAAGTACTATATTTTCAATACTTTAGACCAAGGAATTATATAGAGACATAACTGGTTGTGATCAAAGAAGCAATAATTTACTCCTAAAATAGAGCATGTGACTATGGACACAAGAGTAACATATCCTGTTTCCGTTTTGTGAGATACTTAGATTCGAGTCGTTAGACATAGTTAAGGTAATGTCCCAAGCCGTACGAGTGTAGGATGTTCCTAAAACAAGAATACAGACATTTTAAAATAAAACCAAAATAAGTCAGCCATGGTCAAGTAAACTGACACATTTAAAGTTTAAACTAAAGTTTAAGTGCTAAATCAGAGTTAGGCATAAGCTTTAAAACTTCTATATAAAAGACTGGAAAACTTCATGTTAACACAGCAATGATATGCAAGATATTTTTGATTGAAGGTAATAAAAAATGTTTGTCTTTTAGACCTCTAAATTTAGACATTCGGACAGAAAGCACATTAGTAAATTCGTTAATGCACGGAAAGAATATGACCTCGTGGATTCGAGTCTATTAGTGCATTGGCACATTTCACTTCTTTATGCTTTGCATTTTGTTTCTTCGACTTTGTCATATATGGCGCCGGGGTCTATAAAAATAGAACTATCGAAATTAGTTTTAATCATTACAAGTGAACGAGATACGGCAGAAAATGTGGCCACATTGGAAGCGTCAAAGTGTCAGTTTTAAACGAAAACTTCCTGTAGGCGTACACAGCTTAAACCAAAAAATAATTTAACGATATTGTTTTTGAGCAGTTTCCGTGTGTGTGTGTGTTTTTTTTAAAGATAAACCCGCTATTGCCGTAGGTGATATTCGGTCAAAGATACGGAAAATTAGTTAAATGATCAGTTATTTACTTTGTCCCTTTCAAAACTAAAACATTCTTGTTTTACAAGTCATCAATAGTGACACGGAGCCCCTGAAGGGAATGGGGTATGATATAGAATATTGGGGGTTGTTTAAATTGGAATAGGTATACTCATACACACGAACGGAATGGAACTTGATTTAGTAACCGTTAGTAATTCATTCATGCAAATTAATGATATATATTGATATTTGCTTGATGGTTAAGAATTTGTTAATTGGTTACTTCTGGTACTTACGAACTGTCTAAAGTCTGCACGTCCTTTGACAGGAGACCCTGTGTCATTGAATGTACACGTGGCGTAACGGTAGTTATTGGGGTTTCGTGCCAAACTCATCATCATCAGCGCCATTGGTGACATCGGGGCTGTGGAAGGAAACATAGGATAACATATAGGGTTTTGCTTATTTTATGCACCCGTCATTTGACGCATGGTGAATGAAGAATGATGATAGGGGTGGGATTAAGTATTACATCTGTTCATTCGTTCGTTCGTCCGTCTGTCCGTCAGTCAAAATGGTTTCCGAATAACAACTTTTGAATGCCTTTGTGTAATAAATTAATATTTAGTACTAGTTTGTGGTTTTATAATTATGGTATAGTGGTCAAATTTTACTGGCAGGACGTATAGCCCCTTTCGACTTTTCAATTGTTTGGTAAATTTACTAACATATAACGGGGTTTCTATAGACACATTTGTAGTTTTTAATGTTCAAACTATTTGGTCTTCACAATCAGATAATTATAACTGACGATTAACTAACTGCGTCAGTGAATATTTTTTATTTAATAGTTTCGATTTTATTTTTTAAAAGGAGTTTATCAGATTTTCCAAACTTTCTAAATTGGCTAAAACTTTTTTTTCGCTAGGTATCATGCATATATAATCCCGTATTGCCAAAGAGATAGCTATCTTAAATATGCCAAAAGGATTTATTGAAAAGGAAATGCGGGCTACGCACCAAGGTTTGACTAAACTATATTTCCGACTTAAAATTGAACATAGTTTTATGACGTATTAAATGAGTCACGTGATTTCATTTTGATTTTATTTTGATTACACGTAGTAGAAACTGTTTCATCTTAGAAAGAGTTGGCCGAATGACGATGCGAATGACGAAGGTCGTCAAACAGTAATCAAGTGATGTCTATATTTAGCATGGGGATTTCGTTTCAAGTTTACCAGCCCAATTCAAATATCGAATTTGTCATAGTTTAGCGGATTCGATATTTGGATTTTATTCATTAATAATATAATAAAATGCTTTTTATTCATTTTAATAATTATTTTAATTTTTAAGACAATTGTAGCGTTTTTTGCAGATATACTCCCTTTAACGGTACAACCGATATATTTATACATCTATCTATGCTCATATGGTATACATTTGCTGCGACACTAGGCCCTTCATTTACTATACGATTTCGATACTGTGAACTGAGTGAATAAAGGATATTGAATAGAAAGGAATATACTACTAATGGACTATTTTTTTAAATATCCCTTTATCATTTAGAAGTGTGCGTGTGCGTGTGTGTGTGGGGGGGTGGGGGGGGGGTATATATCAATTTAATGACTTATAATGAAAACAATGTAGAATTTAATCAGCATACGAGTTTCTCAAATCAGCGCGTACTCTTTGTTGATACTGGTCTTACTTAATAATGATAATACTTATTATAATAATAATAATAATAATAATAATAATAATAATAATAATAATAATAATAATAATAATAATTATAACAATAATGATAATACTTATTATAATAATAATAATAATAATAATAATAATAATAATAATAATAATAATAATAATAATAATAATAATAATAATAATAATATTTTTATTAACAAGAGGACCCATTTGAATAAATTCAATCTTCCATGAGGCCGCCAACATATTTACAAGGTACAACATTAAATTAACATATGAACAACAGAAGTAAACACGTATATACATATATGTGTAATAATGTATATCAATTTTGATGAAAGCTACCCGATTTATTAGAATTGCTAAAAATCTTTACTCCATTGTTAATATAAAGCTTACAAGAGCCAAGAGTTGGTTATTAGAAATGTGCAATGTCATGACGAAGATGGTAAAGATCTTTGTTTACTAGTTGCGACTCACGTCTACTTCGCTAAACAATAACAAACAACATGTATACGAGATGTAAATAATAAACGCCAAATATGCACAGGTGGAAACATTTATAGCCCCGCAAGTAACGTTTATAGACGAGAAATGTCAGGCCACACACACCACAGTATACTTGATTCTGCCTTTTATGTCCCTGTCAATCATACCAAAGTATGTATTTTCTACAATATTAAACTCAAAGGATCCGGGACAACATGAAGCACACGCCCGTCTTATAAACACCAGTATCGTTTTGCTGGTTTTGCTGGTACGTAGCGTCATTTGTAACAATGTTTCAGACATCACAACTGGAATTTCGATATATTAAAGTTTCATAAGGGTTGCCGGGAGGTTAAAGCATCACTCTCCACGATTGCTCATCCAGTTACATAGCAATAGCCGTAGGGGGTGGGGGAAGCAAGCGGGTGGCTGTGGTGGTGGTGGCTTGTGTGTGTGTGTGTGTGTGTGTGTGGGGGGGGGGGGGGGGGGGGTGTCCCCGATACTCAAGTTCAACCTATACTTTGGGACCTGGATGTACATCCTCATACACTTTCTCTTTAGGTTACCCATTACCCCCAATAATTGAAACGCTCCTACACCAATGATAGCACAAACAGTAGACGTGACCAGTCCATAAACTATTCTCTAAACGCAGCTAGGGAAATAACCCTTTTTGGTATAAATAACCAGACTCATGACATTATCATGATTTACCAATTCTTTATATCGCAGCAATGGTAATTTGATAGATCGTCCGCCTCGCGTCCGGAAGGTCGTAGGTTCGATCTCCAGTCAGGTTATACTGGTCAAAAAGTTGAAAATGGTACAAGAAACTTCATCGCTTGTCGCTCAGCATTTGGAGGATAGTTCTAGGTCTGGTCAGACGGTGTCAGTATAATGTCTGAGTGGGTTTTCATACCGCGTTCACACTATACAGCCTGTCCTTTAGATACATGGCCAAAATACCATAAGGGTGTACATTGTATATAGGAAATTTACTCACGCGGGATAGGTCCTATCCTAGTGGACTGAGGTCCGAACACTTGACCACCTATACCGGTTGAACCAAATGGCAATCCATTGGGTCCCATGGGTCCGAAACCTGTGCGAAATCCAGCGTTACCGGCGGTGTTTGGAGCCCGGCTAGCAGAGTTTGTATTGCCTCCCGGCTGGAAACCAGGTGGGGTACCTTGGCCATTAAATCCTTGGTTAGTGTTCACATTCGGAGTTCCAAATCCGGTGTTTGGAAAGCCCGTATTTCTATTAACGCCAACTGCAGGTTGAAATCCCGTATTTCCATTTGCTCCAGGTTGAAATCCCGTATTTCCATTTGCTCCAGGTTGAAATCTTGTATTCGTTTGGGCAAATGTGCCAATTACACAACAAACACATATAAAAATTAATTTCATTATCGTATTATCAATATTTTGAAAATGGAACAATATGTTAATGCAATGGAAGTATAACTTTATGGTGATATACTTAATGACAAGCTGTACTGCCGAAAGGCGGAGCTTATTCACTTCGAATGATATTGACAGCTGTCAAACACGCATACGTATGCGGAAGTTCCCATCGCCCGGAAACTGATTTTATTGGTGTGACTGATTTTTGTTTTCAATTGATGATGTATCATCACTTATATATTTAAAATATGTGTGTGAACCAGTGTTTGAAGTTGTTACCAAACGCACGTGCATGTACAACACACCATGGTAATGTCTTACTAAACGATTTGACAGGTTAAACATTTCTGACCGCTTCTGACCAGCTCATATAATGCAATGTGTCAATTGAAACGCCAAATTTGACGTGCAATCATTCGTTAATTAGTATGGATTGGCAGATGATTATATACACCCATTAAAATATGATATTCTAATCAACTAGTTCAAAAGGTCATTAGTGTAAGAATGTAAGGCTAACATGTATTTTATTGTTATATTTACATTGTGTAATGAGAAGACATACTAACAACATTTGGCCTAATGTCTATTATTCTTAACGGAGTAGAAATAATGGATGCGTGGCAAAAGCTGGTCGTATTTATTTATTTTGCAAACGAAATCAGAAATATGAATATATAATTATTAAATTAATAATTATTAATTATTATATTATTGAAAAATCAAATATATCTCATTTGCTTAATAAAGTACTATTTATACACGAGCCTCCTACATTTTGTAGTTTTACTGTAACAATGTCGTTATCAAGGTGTAGTTCTATGGTTAATATAATAATTGTTGTTTCCTTCCATGTATATGATTTGAGCATATCGTAAAGTATTTATAGCAGTTAACTAAGTTCGAAGGATCTGTCTGATAATAAATGTTTCGAGTTCTATCGTATAAAAACACTATATATGCGGAGTTTTCTCAGTTTGGTTTTGTCAATGCTTGTTTATACTCTTCTCTATAATTTGATTCTAAATATGTTAATATGTTAGTCATTATTTTGATAACCACCTTGTGGAAGGCAATTAGCATGCAAATGTAAAGCCTAATAAAACATTGATTTGACGTGGTGTTTTACGGCAGGTCGAATTAAACATAACTTACTTGAGAGCGGAGCCTATGTTCTATTTTTGTTAACTTCCCGACTCTACATGTTGCTGCATTGGTGATAAAATATCTGAACCACGGGCCCTGATATTATACCTGAACCACGGGTTCTAATAGTATACGTTAACCACGGGCTCTAATACTATACGTGAACCACGGACTCTGATAGTATACGTGAACCACAGGCTCTAATAGTATACATGAATTACGGTCTCTGATAGTATACGTGAACCACGGACTCTGATAATATACGTTAACCAAGGGCTCTGATATTATACATGAATTACGGGCTCTGATAGTATACGTGAACCACGGACTTTGATAGTATACGTGAACCACGGGCTCTGATAGTTTACCTGAACCACGGACTCTGATAGTATATGTTAACCACGTCTCTGATATTATACGCGAACCATATACATGTATACCCGATTCTATATGTTGCTGCTTTGGTGATAGTATAACTGAACCACGGGCTCTGATATTATACCTGAACCATGGGCTCTGATATTATACCTGGACCTCGGGCTCTGATAGTATACGTAAACCACCGGCATTGATATTATATATGAATCACGGGCGCTAATATTATATCTGAATAACGGTCTCAGATATTATACCTGAACGACTAGCGCTGATATTATACCTGAACCACGGGCTCTGATATTATACCTGAACCACGGACACTGATAGTACACTTGAACCACAAGCTCTGATAGTGATCCTGAACCACGGGCTCTGATATTATACCTGAACCACGGGCTCTGAAAGTATACGTTAACCAAGGGCGTTGATAGTATAACTGAACCATGGATTCTGATAGTATACCTGAACCACGGGCTCTGATAGTATACGTTTACCAAGGACGTTGACAGTATAACTGAACCATGGAATCTGATAGTATACGTGAATCACGGGCTCTGAAAGTATACGTTAACCAATTGCGTTGACAGTATAACTGAACTATGGATTCTGATAGTATACCTGAATCACGGGCTCTGATAGTATACGTTTACCAAGGACGTTGACAGTATAACTGAACCATGGAATCTGATAGTATACGTGAATCACGGGCTCTGATAGTATACTTTAACCAAGGGCGTTGACAGTATAACTGAACTATGGATTCTGATAGTATACCTGAATCACGGGCTCTGATAGTATACGTTAACCAAGGGCGTTGACAGTATAACTGAACCATGGATTCTGATAGTATACGTGAATCACGGGCTCTGATAGTATACTTTAACCAAGGGCGTTGACAGTATAACTGAACCATGGATTCTGATAGTATACCTGAATCACGGGCTCTGATAATATACGTGAACCAAGGGCGTTGACAGTATAACTCAACCATGGATTCTGATATTATACCTGAACCACGGGCTCTAAGAATATACCTGAACCGTAGTATACATGGACCACAGGCTCTGATAGTATACCTAAACCAAGGGCTCTGATAGTATACCTGATCAAAGGGCTCTGATAGTATACTTTAACCACGGGCTCTGATAGTATACCTAACCCAAAGGCTCTGATAGGAACCTGAATCACGGGCGATAATATTATACCTTAACCACAGGCTCCAATACCTTAACCACAGGCTCTGATAGTATACCTTAACCACGGGCTCTAATAGTATACCTGAATCACGGGCGCTGACATCATATCTGGACAACCGGCTCTAATAGTATACCTGAACCATGGGCTCTGATATTATACCTGAACCACGGGCTCTGATATTATACCAGAACCACTGGCTCTGATATTATACCAGAACCACTGGCTCTGATGTTATGCCTAGATCAAGAGGTTGATAGTATATCTGAACCAAGAGCTCTGATATTATACCTGTTCCATAGGCTCAGATATTAAATCCTAACCACGGGCTCTGATAGTATACATGACCCACAGGCTCTTATAGTATATCTGAGCCATGAGCATTGATAATTCGCTTCAGCCATGGGCTCTAATAGAATGCCTGAACAACAAGCTCAGATAATATATCTAAACCACCGGCTCTGATATTATACCAGAACCACAAGTTTTGATAGTAAACCATAACCAGGGCTCTGTTAATGTATTTAAACCAATGGCTCTGATAGTTTACCCGAACCACAGGATCTGATATTATACCTGAACCATGGGCTGATATTATACCTGAACCACAGGCTCTGATAGTATACCTGAACCACCGGCTCGAATATTATACCTGAACCATGGGCTGATAGTATACCTGAACCATGGATTCTGATATACCTGAGCCACAGGCTCTGATATTATACCTGAACCATGGGCTCTGATATTATACCTGAATCACGGGCTTTGATAGTTTACCTGAACCACAGGCTCTGATAGTATACCTGAATCAAAGGCTCTGATATTATACCTGAACCACGAGCGTTGATAGTATACCTGAATCACGGGCTCTGATAGTTTACCAAAACCACAGGCTCTGATAGTATACATGGACCATGGCCCCTGATTGTACACCTGGACCACAAGGATTGATAGTACACATGAACCCTGAGCTCTGATATCATACCTGAACCACGGGCTCATATTATACCTGAACCACAGGCTGATATTATACCTGAACCATGGGCTGATATCATACCTGAACCAAGTGCTGATATTTTACCTAAACACGGGCTCTGCTATTATACCTGAATCCCAGGCTGATATAATGCCTGAACCAAGGACTCCGATAGTATACCTTAACCACTGGCTCTGATATTATACCTGAACCACTGGCTCAAATATTATACCTGAACCACAGGCTCAGATAGTATTCCTGAACCACAAGCTCAGATATTATATCTAAACCACGGTCTTGGATATTATATCAAAGGCCATGGGCTTGGATATTATACCTTTACCGTGGACTCGGATATTATACCTGAACTATGATTATACCTGAATCACTGGCTCAGAATTATACCTGAGCCACAGAATATATTGAATATTATACAGAACCATGGGCTTTGATAGTATATCTGAATACGGGCTCAAATATTATACCTGAGCCACATACTCTGATATAATACCTGACCCGCTCTTTCTTGTTGACTTAAAACATTTTCTGTAGTTTTCACCTAAAGGACCACCAACCACAATATACAAACTTTGTGTTGAAAAATTAAATTTGGATGAGACAAACATATAACTTACACACAAATTTTACATCTAACGTTTGACCTATAAGCATGGCACTGACCTTGAAAATTAGACAAAAATTATTGGTCATTACACACATTTTCATTGCCTTATATTATTCCACAATAGAATGACTTTCTATAGATTAAAAATATAATGGTGAAAATAAAATATGACGATGAATTTTAGACCTTCTGTGTAACCTCGAATGTACAACATATGATTTATTACAGAAAACATTTCTGTGAGAAGTTTTATGCAATTCTTTTGGTTTACGGTGAAGTTGACATTGTTTGCTAGCATTCACTTAATATTCTTGACATTTATACCAGAAAAAGAAAAACAACAACACTGTATCATCTGTCATAATATTTTATTTTTTACCAGTAACACACCACAGACAATATCGTATCTACCACAGCTCAAGGAATTATCTCCCTTTATTCACAAAATGGTTCATATTACAGTTATCTCCTTTACACCACTAAATGATGCTCCAGTCACTATTACACAGTTTGTTATTTGCTCAGTTTTCTCTGTAGAGTACACTGCAGTATATCACATTTAATTAATGTTAACAGTATCATACATGTCTGGATATCACAAAACTGTAACATCAACTAAATGTTATAGTGGCATAAGCATAATAAAATATGACAATGACAATATAGTAATGTAACAGTAATAAAACGATGATATAACATCACAATGCTGTAACATTAACTAAATGTAAGTGATGTAAGAATAATAAAACACTGCAATGATGTTACATCACAGTGACTTAGCAGTCTGATCTTGTGTAATTTAAAATGCATTTTAATTATATAAATAATATTTACCATAGTTACATAGAATTAATGCAACAAAAAAATATAACTAGTTTAAAACGATAGATTGCACAAATATACAGAATGTTATTAACTATATATCGCAGCTGATTGTGGTCCGCCATTAAAACACAGTGAAATGTGTTAGCTAATAGAGATTATAGGAACACAAGGCAAAATTGATCTGATAAAATCCAGATTTACTCTCTAAATATTGAGCATCAAGCAAAAGAAGGCTTCAAGTAAAACCTTTTTTTAAACCTCCACCATGATGTGACCAGGAAGTGAACATAGAATCAAGTTGGATGCTCTGCAATTTTGATTAATTTTCTTAATTATTTTTTTGAAAAATTTACATGATTCAATTATGAAATAAGAACACTCCAGTAATGAGTATATGGGCAGGCCCTTATTTTTTTTGTGTGTGTAAAAATCTTGTATATGATTAAAAGGCATCTTATTTGGCATCTTTGTGGTTACATAATATGACAAATATTTCATTTCTATCAGTTTTTATCAGTATGATAAGTAAAAAATATATCTATTTGTATTTTTAAAGATTTTTTATTCATATTTTCATAACTGGCAAGACTTAATTGCTAGTTTTATAAAAAAAATATGTCAATATGTTCTTCAATAGGAATTTCCAAATAATAATCCTTGGAGACTAATAACCATGTGACTGGACATCCATGAGTATATGGAATGATTTAATACATAAACACAAGTAAAAAGTGATTTCAATATTGCCATGTGTCCCCTTGATGTCGCAATAAACACTGGCTTTGGATGTGTTAAGTAAAGAAGAAAAATACAACATTTTGAACATTATTACAAATGCATGATAACTTCAACAAAACTGTCAATGTCAAGTTTTATCATTAATTATATCTGCAGGCTATTTGTATTAGACATGTTTTACTATCTTGTAACATTATTTATACATGTATCTATAGAATAAGTGTACACCTACTGTGTAACCTAACTTATTTAACATTAATGAATGGGATTTTACAACATACTTACATTATAGGTTATTCAACGTCAACAGGAAGGAAGATTACGGGTTCATTCTCTATGAAAAAACAACAAATGACCATAAAAATAAAACATCAACAAATTAATATGCAGAATGACCCTACAACCTTGATATCTGCAGAACTGCAGAGTTTCAGCAAATTCTATCATATTACTCAAATTGTCGCTTCTTACAACATGCATGAGCCATTGTGAACCTATTCTTGCCATCACTCATATGGCTGACTGGAACCACAAAGGGGTTGGTAAATTAACCACAATAATGAACATGACAAAAAATGATAAAATGAACATGACACGAATTAGGAGGATTCCTACCCCTCTGCAGAGATCGACAGATTCTAGATTCTATTCTTAGCAAGAACCACAAGGGCTTATTAAACATTAAAAGAAAAAAAAAGAAAATGCTTTGTTCATACAAATAATTATGGTCAAGAATATTCACTGAACTGCTTCCATACACTGATGAATTTATTCAGGTGGAATAATGGTATGAATTCAGATGTGGTGTGAAAAACAGCAACAAAAGTTTACAGAGAATAATTGCACAAAAAATAAATGCATCAATTAACAGCATGCTTGCTCGAGTATCAAACATCAAAATAATGAGCAAATACAAAACATCACACTGTGAACAATAATACTGCGTTAATATCGAGAGCAAATACAGTCAGCCAATTAGGGGCAGGTTTGATAACCATTCGCAATGATGAAAACAAAAAAGCATGGTGCTCTGGACCTAAATTCATCAATTTTTTGAGTCTGAGATTTACTCAGATTTAGACTCGGACTCAAATTGTCAAAAATAAATATACAGATAACATCTATTAAACAACAAATTGTTATATTTTATAATTTATTTGGCAAAATTAGTAGTTTTAATAGTTATTTAACAGAAAATGTTACAGGTTCACAGTTATTACCCATTATTGCATGTTTGCAGGGTTTTACAAAGTGTAAGATTTTGAGTCCAAGTCTGATTTTCAAACTTAAATGGTTGATGACTTTAGGCCCAGACCATTCAGTCCAGTAGATGTTTTCATACACAATACAGCAACACCACCATCCAGGGTCCCATTACTGTAAATATTGATAATGTTTGATAATGTGGCTATGAAATTCACCTTGCGTTTCCTTACCCCTTCAGTATATATTGTATTTATACTTGTTTAACTCAATAGCAAAAAATTTAAAATCACTCTGGAGACAATTTTTTGGATAGAAAAATACTTAATTATTGGTGCTGTTTTTTGAGTGCTCATAGGGCTGAGCTGGGGCTAAACTCAGTTACCTACGACTTGAGTGACTAACATTTTACAACTACAGTACCGTTCCTCTCTCCAATCCTTGTTACCTTTCCATTATCATTATGAAGGTCTGTTGATAAATTATTGACGGGGAGCCAAACAGTACAGACCCCAGCCTATCGAGTTCGGTACTACTGGGAAATAAAATCATTAAAGTTAACAGCAATTTAAAAAGTAAAACAGTATAATGCTAATTAATGTGACCATCATTTATATTTATCTCATCATAGTTATTATCAAGTGCTCACACTGAAACCAACAATTGTCAATAAAAGTGACCTTGACCTTTACAAGAAAACTAAAACGGCAATCCTCTTGGCAAGACTTGACTCTATGTAAACCTAAACAGTAATTGGTGCAATAGTCAAGTAGTTATAATTATCCTATCATAAAGACGGGGTCATACCAAAAACTTTAAAAATGATACTGGAAGCTTCCTCGCTTGGCGCTCAGCATTTAGAGGACAGTTCTAGGTCTGTTCGGCCTGGTGTCAGTATAATATGACTGGGTGGGGTATCATACCATGTGTCTGCGGCATGATACTCCAGTGCGACAGCGCTCAGAGAACTGTCTCAAGTAGACACCTACGTAATATGACTGAAAAATTGTAGAAAGCGCCGCTAAACACCATACAACAACATATCAAGTTCTCATACTTAAACCAACAGTTTTAAATAAAAGGGACCATGATTTTTTACCCTGTGTGTACTTTCACAACAATAGATGCAGCAGTTCAGATGTTATTATCAAATACAACAAGCATGTGATCAAACATCAACAAAAAGCTTTCAGAATGATTACTATGATAACCTTTTTATGACCTTTCAAAGTGCATTAAAGGTCATCGTAGAATTCGGACCAGTTCCCTTGTTATGTTACAAGATGACAGATGCAGTATTCTATACACCGTATAATAGTGTTTACTTGAGGATTTAAGTAGGTGAAGTGATGTAAAATAAGGGCTACTGGAATACTAGAAATGTGTCCATAGGCCACAAATGCCCCCAGTCCCCCACTATATGCTAGTAAATTTTACCATAAAAAAGTAAAAAAGGGGCCATAACTCCTGTAAAATTTAATCAACATTGACAATTATTATTATTAAACTTGCCGTGTATTTCATAGTAATACACACCAAAGAATATAATAAAATACATAGACCCCTTCATAAGACAATAATTAGATAAAAATGAGATTGACAGTTGCACAGGTCAACACTAATTGCCCCTTTTACCATTCGGGGTGGGGGCACTTTCCATGGAACTGGTTTGGGTATTAAAAGCCCGGTTTAATTTATAGATGGATAATCAAAACATGAACAAGTTACATTTTTTTTCTTCCTCATTAATGCATTTTTTTACAAGCCAATTTTTTCCCCCATCATTCTGATAAAATTAAACTACATTTCCGTTTTTTGTCACAAAAGAACACATCTCTTTGAAAATGGTTGCCATTCAGGTATTTACTAGAATTTTACCACTCTGATTGTATCTAAGTATGGATCTGTACCTATAGATTATGTCACATCTGATTGTATCTAAGTATGGATCTGTACCTATAGATTATGTCACATCTGATTGTATCTAAGTATGGATCTGTACCTATCGATTATGTCGCATCTGATTGTATCTAAGTATGGATCTGTACCTATAGATTATGTCACATCTGATTGTATCTAAGTATGGATCTGTACCTATAGATTATGTCGCATCTGATTGTATCTAAGTATGGATATGTACCTATAGATTATGTCACATCTGATTGTATCTAATTATGGATCTGTACCTATAGATTATGTCGCATCTGATTGTATCTAAGTATGAATCTGTACCTACTGATTATGTCACATCTGAGTGTATCTAAGTATGGATCTGTACCTATTGATTATGTCACATCTGAGTGTATCTAAGTATGGATCTGTACCTAGAGATTATTTCACATCTGAGTTTATATAAGTATGGAATCTGTACCTATAAACTATGTCACATCTGATTATATCTAAGTATGGATCTGTACCTATAGATTATGTCACATCTGTTTTTATGTAAGTATTGAATTTGTACCTATAGTAGATTATTTCCCAACTATTGCATCAGTAAATGTGTCATGGGCCATGTTTTTTCCAGCCAAGACACCATCTTTTACAGCTTTATCTGGCAGGTAAATGTAAAAACAGTATGTATCAAATTCTCCATGCAAGTTTTTTGTATGAGGAATGAGGTACGACACCATTTTCAACACAGTATAGATTTATGTAAAGTTTTACATTGATGGAAGAAAACTAGCAAGTATCTGAGTAGGTCTGCTGTTATAGAAAAAGTAGCTGAAATATTTAGACAGTGCTTCTGGATGTCCCACACTAGTATATCACTACTTCCTTCTATAAGCAGAGCCATAGCTAGAGTTTGAGCTTACAGGAGGCACAATCCCAACATTGCTAGGAGTGTTCGGGGGCATGCTCCCACGAGAATTTGTTTAGCTCCTGGCATGCATTTCCTGCGTTTTTCTGACGTTAAAAGTCGTTCAAATCTATAACATAAAACTGCATTTTATCAATTAACCATTGTTTACATTGGTAGCTTTTCAGACCTGACATAACTGTACATAGAAACTCTTAGTAATACACTGTAAGACAAGTATTTACTAATAAACATTTGAACCTCCGCAAACTCTACAGGAGGCAAGTGACTCCGTTTGCCTCAGTGTGGCTATGATCCTGATAAGGCTCTGTTAAACAAGAGTCTAATGAATGAGCTAAAACAAGGTTTCAATTATTTCATTTATTACATTAAAACGACACAAATTCTATTTGACATTTATTTCATCTTGTATTATAAACTATCTTAAATGAGGTTTGAGTTTGTGTGCATAAATGTTTACTTTTTTCGCTAAAAACAACAACTATTTTCATCTGTAATAGTAAAACTAATCATTTACTTAATTTATCAATTAATATCTCAAACAAGATTAGAAGCAAATCTAAGGAAAACTTGGCAAGATTGTTTAGT
The DNA here is from genome assembly GCA_029582155.1 of Panopea generosa. Taxonomy (NCBI): domain Eukaryota; kingdom Metazoa; phylum Mollusca; class Bivalvia; order Adapedonta; family Hiatellidae; genus Panopea; species Panopea generosa. The sequence continues at coordinate 58,274,047 of CM055901.1, forward strand.
TTGTCATGATGATAGCTATGGTAGTAGCATTCGTATTTAAGGCATAATAAATTGTGAAATAAGTGGAAAAACTTTCTATATACCAGATAACCAATCATTTCTGGTGAAGAAGTACAGATATTATACAAAAGAAATATGTGGATGCAACAAAATGACAATAAAATGTGTGGAATATTTTCTTTATCTTCAGTGTTCAGTACAGAAAGTTATAACTGTTGGGGGTTTTGCATGTTATTTTCAATACAGTTGAAACTCACTAAATCGAACATGCATATTTTAAATTCCTGTTATCTCAAAGTTGAAGTTCAGTCCCATATATTTCCTTTTATTTCTATGTAAATTAACTCTTGTTATCTCAAAGCTCATTAATTTGAATTATTCACTATTTCCAACCATTTCTTTGGTCCCGACAACACAAACTCAATTGATATGTCACTTGCTATGTCGTTAATATTTCAGTTTATTACTCGTGCATAACATGTAGCTCTATCAGTCGTTAAAGAAAACGCATGTAAACACTAGAATTTACCACAGATTAAGGTTAATAAATCCGTATAAATTATATACACAAGGTGTATATCATCAGTAAATACATGTATAACAAGAATATGTTAGTGAACAAAACACAACAAATACAGGAAATTACATGTAAATATTTATTTTCAATGATAGAAGAATTGGGTAAAAAATTGCACAAAATTTGATTCCTGATACTTCGAATTCTGGATATATCGAATTATTTTTATGGTCCCAAGGAATTCGAGTTAATGAGTTTTTACTGTATATCTATATCATCTTTCATTACATAAAACATTTTTCAACAAATGACCTGACGTGAGAGCGTCTATTGCTTTGCTCACTTCTGCCACATGGTGTTGTTTGTCCAAGTAAATTATCGACTTCTTCAATTAACAACCTGCATCAGGTCAATTTGAATGATTTATCCTTTTTTTAAATACTGAACATTTTGTTACATAAATCTAATCAAGATTAACCAAATCCTAGCATGACTCAAAGAATATAAAGTTGGATAAAAGGTGTTGCATGTGACATATGTTTATATACAGCATCTCTGTGAAGTTTCCAAACAATGGATGTACCCGCAAATTATGAAGTGATATGAGCACTGGCAATAAACATAGCATAATAACTGATATTACAGGGACTTATTAAACTGAACAAGAATTCCGCAGAATGATATGTCTCACCGTGTCTGCTTTGACAGTTAATACACACATGGGAGAGAAAAAAAATAATATTATATTCATGCAAGAGTTATCTATCTTGGTTAATGTAGTAGGTTTAATGACTAAGAAATATTGTAGGAAGTATCGGTTAAGTTTCGATCAAATACATTAAGAGATTTTTGAGATATGAACTTGATGGTAGTAGTTGCACACAAAACTTTAACCAGTATTTCTAAGTAAAACATATTTAAAAAAAACAAAACAACTTTAACCCATATTTCTAAGACAAACATATTTTTAAAAAAAAAAAAAAAAAAAATCCTAAGTTAAAAACATTTAAAAAAGTTAAAAAAAAAAATTAGAATTAAAAAAAAGAATTTTTTTTTTTTAAATAAATTAAAAAAAAGAAATGTACTCAGCATCTGCATAATATAATGCAGGGTATTATTATTAAAGTTGTAACTATGATCCAAGTATGAGTGTCCTAGCACTAGTATTTATTAAGAAATAGTGTAAAAATGAAAACTTAATGTTGGAGGTAAATGCAAAATTCCGCATCAATGTCAATGGACCATGAAATGTAGGTCACACTCAGCATCTGCAGTATATAATGTGATGCAGGGTGTTGCTTGTAACTATGATCCATGTATGAGTGTTCTGGCACTTGTACTTGTTGAGAAATAGTGTAAAAACGAAAACTTAACGTTGGAGCGAAATATAAATGTTTGATACCACCGCGCATCACCTTAATCTTGTCTCTCCTTCGTTGCGGCGAGACAAAAACCAATGAACTTTATCCCTTTATAATAAGGTTTGATTGTGTTTCAGTAAAGAAAAAATCTGTCCAATTAATATGTAATTCACAGTGAAACATGTATTATGATAAACACAAATTATTTTATTGTTTTTATATTACTCCATGTTGTTTTTATTGCACCTCTATCTTACTATTGTTTAAAAGTTACCAGTTACACCAAGCACTTATTTCATTGTTTCAAATGTCGGCAATTTTTCAAAAAAGAAATTTCTTCTCTTTCTTTACCTACATGCATTTAATTGGTACAGTGCCCTATACACTAAAACTCAGGATTTTTAATAAATTTTTTATTATTTTTTTTATATCCAGTTAATGTATTAAAAAAAAAGCAAAATTTGCATTTTAGATAAAATATAATAACATGACTAAATTGTGTCAATGCATGTATTTCAGATGCATCTACAGAAATAAGTTATTCAAAATGTCATTCTATTTGGAATGGTACCTCATTACATACAATATATATATATAAATTTTATATATTTAATGAATTAAAAACAAAATTTATGAGTTGTAAGACCTTGTTCCCCAGAATACACTTCTGGATCTTTTATTTGGTGGAAGAATCCTCAGTGGAGAAATGGTGCTGTCTCATGATCACTGACCTCTCACAGCTGAGGTCAGGAGTTCAAGTCCTGCTCAGTTTAAAAAGTTAAAGTGAGAATTTTTGCCTGCTACTTGCGGAAGTGCAGTTGTTCTACTCTGCCTGAGGTCTTCCTCCACCAGTAAAACTGGATATGACATAAATAACCTGAAATGTGTTGAAAATGACATTAAACCCCATTCACCTCACATTCAGAAAACTTTCTCCTACGGTACCATGGTACTTGTTATAATTACAATACATAACAGATTTATAATGGAAAATAGTTCAGATTATACGTGCCATTTCTGCTATAATATATGAAATCAGACTAGGTAAAATTCTTTCATTATCAGAGAAATATAAACAAAATAAATCTCAAATACAGTTGTTGTTTTTATGCTATACTGTTCAATCATGATTTTCAATTAATTCTTAATTTTATATGATTCTCACAATTTAGATCATGTATGAGGTATATGACTAACTGTAGAGATTGCGCTCAAGAATGTTATTTCAAATAAATAAATCATCATCATTTTACTTCTATTTCCAAACATGTGTAGAATTTAAATTTCTTTACATAAAATTAATTTAAATAACTTAAGTTTTATGTTGGTTTCATAGGAAATAAAATTTGGTATGATTACATATAAATAACATGATCACAGCTTATTTAAAAATATGAACACATGGTAATAAATAAATTTGTGCGTAAATATCTTCTTCTTTTTTTTTCCAATACCAAACTCTGACGGAAAAACTACAAAACATTTTCAATATGCAATTTCAAATCTGTTTATTTTTTGTAGTAAATGCATGTTTATTTATTTATTTATTTATTTATTTATTTATTTATTTATTTATTTATTTATTTATTTATTTATTTTTATTTATTCATTTATTTATTTATTCATTTAAACTGTCTTTTTTTTTTTAAACACGATTCCCAAGAGAATTCATGATAAAATACTCCAGAAAATATTTCTTATCTTATCTTTTCATCCAAAAAAAACTACTCAGCATTTAAAGAGTGCAACCATGAGTACACATTTCATACTGTTTGAACAAATACTGCATCTCTCATCTTTAATAGAATCCTAATATTTAATACTACAACAAGACTGACACAACATTTATTTCTGTTTACTAGAATCAATTTCTAAAGTCTGCCAGTCATCATCGTCTGCCTCTGCCCAAACCTCATTATCCCAACCACTTGACGCGGCATCGCCTGTTCCTGTATTGCTTGTTTCATTTATATCAAGGTCCAATAAATTCCCAACTAAAGGGTCCTTTTGTTTTTTCACACTTTTTGATGAGAATTCTTTTCCCCAGTTTTCAGTATGCCAATCATCATGGTTATTTTTAGATTTCAGACTCTCTTTCTTTTTCGCGTTTTGGCTAGATTTGATGGATTTTTTCTCCACTCCATCCATTTCACCCCAATCGTTCCAATTATCCTCATCATTGTTACTATTTTTAGATTGCCTATTTTTGGAAGACCTTGAAGATGCATCATCATTTAACCAATCCTCTAAAGCTTGATCCTCGTCGGGGTTGCCTTCTGCGTTTTTCCAATCTGATTTTTCATCATTCCAACCTCCCCACTCATCATCTTCATGCAGGAGCTGGCTTTTACTTGGGTCCCTGGAACAGATGAAATCAATTTTAATTAAAGTGATGTCAACTTTCTTTATTTACTTCAACATGGATTATCAACCCATCCACAAAATCTTTCTTGCATACCAGATAAGGATATCTGTATTTTTACCGGGTTACATATTTCTATCTCACCCAAGAATTGAGATAAAAATTTCAGGCTGTGATGTTAAAATCATTTATGACGTAACATATTGAATATATGACATAAATCATATGATTCAATGTCTTAAAAGTGACCATAGTATAAAATATAATGATGAATTATGTCAAAATAACTATTCAATATGTTTGGTATGTAAGAAAAACAATCGTTCATGGATTTTTCTGTTCAGATAGAAAATTCCGTCTATTAGGATAATTGTTTTCTTGTTAACTTTGCAGAGCCTTGTCCCCGTCAAAACAGTTATCCATCGGAATTTTCAATCCCAATCGCGAACCCATGTAAGATTCTTATATTCTCAATGGTATGGGAAAGGCATCTGTGGTCTTATGCAGGAAGAAGATGGAGAACCTGAATGACTACTGTATCCTCACTTACTTGCCATGGTGATACAAACAGGCATGTGCAAATATATTATCAGGCATGTTTTGTTGTTTCTGCAAATATACTTAGTAGTTGTATACACGACTGGGTCTAACAGCCTGACCATACATTATGATAATATATGTACATAATTATGTAAATCACTATTCTCGACAGAAAATGTATACAAGATATAGTTACCTCTGATGAACTGGTGTTCCATCACCAAGGAGAGATGATTTCTCTCCAGGACTGGTATCTACTGTGTTGAGGGTTGTCTTGGGCTCTCCCCAGAGGCTTGAAAAGTTACCCCAGCCTTTGGCACCCACCGACGACAGCTGAAGTAAGACCAAGAGATGTTTATAAAAAATACACCTTTTTCTTTCAAGCTTTTATTCAAACATAATCCAATATTTAATAGAACCAGTACTCGCTGGGTTTCTTAATAGAACATCAGCGAGTGCATGCCAGGGAACAAACCAGCAACCGCTGATGACAATCTAACTGGAATATCAAATTACACCCAGAACAAATCAATATTTCCAAACAAATTGAGAAGAAACAAGCAAATTCTATGAATTAATGTCCGCCACTTTTTTCAAAAGATTTGATTCAGACATTATTTAGTTATTGCACGGGAAGGCTTGTGTAAAGTTTCAATCCAATACATGCAATGGTTACTGAGATATTAGCTTGCATGCAAAACTCAAACCAAGGTGTGACGCTGATGCCAATGCCGATGCCAAGGTGAGTAGAAAAGCTCTCCCTTATTCTTTGCATAGTCCGCTATAAATGATCAGTCATGAGATAGTGTCTTCCACCATGCCAGAGGACCTGTACACATCCGGGTTAAAACCCATGTAGCCAAGCCCTTGGATTAACTCTGTTGGTGGCATGCCTGGTTATCAACCCATGAGTCGCCAGTTCAAATCCCCATCCTGTAACAGTCTACATGATGATTGATACAAGACATTGCATCTCATTATCATTTGACTCTCAAGGCTGCTTCAAGTGGAAAAGTAATAAGTTACTTGCGGAGATGGATGTGTTCGAATATCAATTAACCCTTCCAGGATCCCAGGAAACATGGGTTAGATTGATCATCTGCTAGCCCTCAAAAGCATAAAATAATGCTAAATATAAAAACAAACAAAAACTCATGTTGATATCTGACTATTGCACAAGAGCACAATATTCTACCAACTGCGCTGATGAGACAAGCACACCAAACATTACCAATATTGTTAATTACCTTCCGAATGTTCTCATTTTCATGTTAGCAAGCAGGTCATTAGAACCTGAGGCTCATGCATAGCAAGAGTGTGTTCTATTTATAGTATTTTAAGTGCTTAAAGGTCAAGTAAAAAACATTATTCTATCTGTCTTGTTAACCATTCCAACCCTAATTACAAAATGTATTCTTTTTGTTTTGGCACATGTATTCCATTTGTCTGGGCATATATGTATATACATGTACTATCTTAAATCTTGACAAACATAATATATAAGTTTTGACATACATTTGTATATAATTTACATGCATGACATATATTCAACATATATTGACACATATATATTTTTTTCTTTTCTTGACTTATAAATTTTACATGTATAAACAAATATATATTACCAACATATATTCTATCTGTCTAACACATTGTCTACACTGTCTACACATTTTGACAAATTATATTTTTTATATATTTGCACATATAATCTACCTGTTTTGACACATATATTCTACATACATTTTATTTATTTTGACACATATATCTGCCTTAACATACACATTACTTCTACAACCACAAACACTACATTAACCTTGCAAATATGTATGACAAATAACTCAAATTACACATATATATCGTGACAAATATTTCAAATTACACATATATTATATGACAAATATCTCAAATTACACATATATTGTGACAAAAATCTCAAATTACACATATATTATATGACAAATATCTCAAATTACACATATATAATATGACAAATATCTCAAATTACAGATGGAGGGAAATCTAGTACTTGACCTTTGAATATATTTGTAATGAGATGTCTACAAACATATTCATGGGATAGCATTAAATATTCATGTAACCAATGGCTTTCTAATATCCGGCGATAAATATATCTCCTGGGAAATGAATAGCTACAGCAAAATAATGTAAGTGATAATTTCCAAAACACATTACGCATATACATTATTGAGTAAGGAAATGGTCAATTACATGAAGTTCAGGGAAAAAATGAAATGAAAAGCTCTAAATGTCCACAATTAAAACAAGTACATGTATGTGTGAATACCTTTGAAGCAAAACCACTCATGGACTCTCCGACCTCATTCAACAAAGTACCCTCCTTAACCTGAAAATACATGAAAATCTAAGTATAGAAATGTAACAAAACAAATATAGAAGCGAAAGAAAACGATCCATTTTTAGGTTGGTGTTCAACATATATTTAAGAGGCACCAACAGACAGAGAAGGACAAACCGTGATTACATATTATGACCGTTTATCTGAAAGAGAGAAATAATAAAATGGAGGAAGAATGCTAAAAGTGCCTATAATTTCAGAAAATTTTAACAGGCATTGCACATCACTGGAACTATAATATATTGCCACTTTCTGATGCTCTGACCTAACATTACCACACTAAGGAAGGGCATTTTAATTATGTTCAACACATGTACTGCAGCTTGATAACATGAAATCTCCGGAGACCTTCAATATCTATATTTGCATGTTTCTGTATGAATCTACCACACAATACTGCTGTATTTCCTGGTATTTGGGAGAAAATCGATAACAAAATAATCCAAAAATACTCCCATATATATAGAGAGAGCCTTCATGGAGCAGGAAAAATTACATTCAATCAAACCATGTCTGAAACTGCAATTACAACTGCCCATTCATACATCAATAACATATACGAATGTTGCGAGACACTTGAAGAAATGTTTAGTCAATAAATTGTGCACAATTTTGATGGCGACTTCTCTTTGGAAGCCAGTGTTTTATAAATGGATGGTGCCCCTAGTAATTAGTTTGTTTTGCTGTTAGACAGTATTACCAGTAATTAAAACTGATCTTAGTGTGGATGCAATTTGTGTTTTAATAATTCTATTGTCAAAGAGAAGGCCTTTGAAAACAGTGCAGGAAGAGTTCAGGTTGCTCATAACGATCAATCTGAACACGTCCTGCACTCTTTTCCACTCTGTCAGTTAATATAAACATAATTCACCCAATAATTCAAAAGCCTTCTTTATTAAGTATCAAAAGGCTAGACGCCTTTGAATACTTAATATAGAAGGCTTTTGAATTATTAGAGGTGTCCAAAGTCATCTATATGAAGTAAAGGATTAAACTATTGGTTGAGCTAGTTTGAAAAAGGGTGCCATAGTTAAAAAGAAAGGACTGTAAACACAATTCAGTCAAGAACAAACCTTAACAGAGAAAAAGCCTAACTCCAATGCTGCTAAATTATCCATTTTTTTTTATTTTTGTTCTGAACAAATATAGAATCGCAAGGCATTACAGTGACTTTTAAATACAAGACAAGCAAAAACTACTGCAAATAAAGGACAAGATTTTGTTGAAGACGTTTTATATATAAATAGAGATTATACCTCATTTCTAATACAGTAGACCTTCGATGGCTCGAACCCGACGGAACCGGACAAAATAGTTTGAGCTAAAGGTTGTTCGAATTAAGCATTGTTTAACATCATACAAAATATGTACATGCATAAACATCGAAATAGATAAGTGGTTCAAGCTAAATTTGGTGTTCTTGTCATCCGTGTTCGAGCCAACGAAGTTCTACTGTACATCAATCTTCCTTGAAATTTATGTGAATACAAAAACCAAATATATCTATATATGTATATAAAGCACTACCTGGTAAATGTTATCAAACAGGTGGGGTAGCATTCATACTGTATACAAATAAATGATTTTTCCATTTTCAAAACTTTTTCACACAAAACTCAAGGCTCATTTCAACACATTTTTTTGCAGGGCCAGCAACATATGTTTTGCCATTATAACTGATATGATACAATTTTCAATACACTGTTGTAGCTAGAAATGTGTATGTTGGCATGAATGACACACTATTGACCGAAAATCTATTTTTACCAAATATTTAGTCGAAAAGGGGCCATAACTCCTGTCATATTTGACAGATGTTGACTTTTAATGAACATGGTCTAAATTTTATAATTATAAAAATTTATACAAAATATTAATTAAATAAACAGACCACTTTAAAAGTTATTGATAAAAAAAATCTTGGAGGCACAATTTATCATATGGCATGGACTAAATCCTGCTGCAAGTGATTATTTGTCAGCTTGGCACATAAGTCAATAGTTGCATTACAAACTGTTTGCAGCATGTTGACAGATTGAGTCTGAACACACACACAAATCTTGTCATCTCAACATAAACAACACCTCTTACTTTATCCTTTGTTGGTTTGATCACGGAATCATTCACTGTGGAACTTAATTCTAATGTCTTCTCTTTGGCAGCATTAGCAGCCTTCGATGCCTGAAAATAGATATGCAATTATATTAATGCAGGGAAAATATCACCTGATGATGCTGAAAGATTGCATGGAAGTAGATAGTCAGCTTTATGCATGCAGCAAACTGCAGCAATGCAAGGCAGAACATATCCTAGACAATGTTGTACCAATCGTGTGAAGAGATCAGTGTTGTGAAAACAGACAAGTAAATGAAGTTACATGCCAAATTAGTCTGAAAATTGTATTAAAACACACCAAGACATGCTGATTTTGTAAAACAGTCTGTATTGACAAGTAAACAAGTGGAAATGTGAAAACAATCCATAACAAGAACAAACACTGAAAATATACCATTTTAATGAATGCATGTACATTCAGAAAACAAACCACAGCTAATGAACATCATAGCAAAATATCATAGCAAAATTGCACAAATTAAACCATGCAGATAGAAATACATGTAGTGATATCAAAAACACAATACAGTGGTGATTGTGTAAACCCAGCTGTCTCATTTTGAATCATGTACAGTTATATAAATATAAAACTACTTGCAGATTTTATACTACAGTTGAGGCATTAATTCTGTAGTCAGACAGAGTTGATCAATCTAGTTATGCATCCCAGCTTCATATATAAGAATAAGGTACAAACCCTAGACTTAAAATCATACACCAATCAGTACAGCTGCAAGTGGCATGTATCCTTTTTTATTCATTTATTATAAAACTCCGCATCATGGGCACTGCACTAGGTATACATCTTGATAAAGTTCACAATGAGCCATCTGAATGTATTATCCTCCCCGATAATGGAGCCCATCAGCAAATATACAAACTAGAAATTTTATTCAAAAACCTGATGATTATTTGCATGTGATCAGGAAAGTTTGTAAACTGGTACATGCATTTATATATCACTTGCCATAACCCCAGTCACTAGCAGGAAATGGATATAAATGTACAAAATAATCAATACCAGATTAGTCAAATGACGTTTACCGGGACAAATACAGGTAATTTTCATGATTGTCACAGGTTTTTATCCCATGAGCACACAAACGCACATCACATCTAATGAAAATACATAAATTATAACCCTGGGTGACATTTACAGCTTTTTTCTGGTATTAATTTCAGTTAAACGTTTATTTATAGTTTAAATCAATGGTTTAAAAACCTTAATAAAATAATCTTTTGATTCTTATTTAAATGCATTTAACATTTTCAAGGCCATTAAGATCTCATTGGTATAAAATTCCATTTGAATGGGTGATTTTGGCACCAAGAGATTAAAATTAAAGGATTTCTATCAAATTTTGTATTTTTAAGCATTTGAATTAAATGTTGAATTGTTGACACCATTAGCAACATAAAAAACATAAACACCAGTCCTATTATATTGTTTTTTTCTTCGAAACACTCACTCGCTGCAAGATAAACGCTTAGTTAATTAAACCCGGGACATTCTAAGTTCAGTTTTTTCTAAGTTGAAAAAATAACCAATTAAAATTTATGCTCAAAAAGATTGTAGAATTAATATACATTTATATCATATAAATAAAGTCTCAGTAACTTTAACGACTTGAGTTACTTTAATGTTTTATCGAATATCTAAACTTGAGATTTTCCTCAACTCAACATTTTTCATATCAATTGATCCGTTTACATGCTTTTCACTACCGATGTGTAAGTATTTGTTACTGTGACCTTTTAAAGTATACTGTGGAGTGGGTGGTCCAGTGGCAGAGCATTGAACCCCGGATTGGAGAACCGTGAGTTTGATCTTCCGCCAAGGCAATGTGTGGTGTCCTTGAGCAAGACACTTATTCCACATATGTTTAGTACTGGGCTGCGTTCAGCAGCGTTAAACAGCAAACATATTTAATGCCTGGTTCCCTAAAATTATCCCATACTATGCGCTAATATGAGGTTGAGCTAGTGTCAAGGAAAATATGTTAGCTAACGTTATCAAATGTTTAACCAAACTGAACGCAGCCCTGGTTCTACCCAGGAATACTTAGAGCATGCTCTGGATAAGTTGTGATAACTTGTTTAGAAAGCGAAGTAAAATAAATAAGTTTAAACTAATGTGTAATGAGGTCAAGTAAGCATTTAGGGTTGATGAAAATCTCAGCTTGGATGTTTAGCGAAACCAACCCCAGCACTGTTTGCCAGATTTAGGATTCCTCAATTTTCTGAATATTAAAGACATCATGAGTGACCGCGGCGTGGTCTAGTGGTAGAGCGTCCGCCTTGCATGCGGAAGGTCGTGGGTTCAATCCCTGGCCGGGTCATACCAAAGACTTTAAAAATGGTACTAGAAGCTTCCTTGCTTGACGCTCAGCATTTAGAGGAGAGTTCTAGGTCTGGTCGGCCCGGTGTCAGTATAATGTGATTGGGTGGGGTATCATACCATGCGTCTGCGGCATGATACTCCAGTGTGACAGCACTTAAAATACTGTCTCAAGTAGACACTGTGGCGATATGACTGAAAAATTGTTGAAAGAGACGCTAAACACCATACAACAACAACAACAACAACAACAACAACAACATAAAGACATCATGCAATGTTTGCAAAAATAAGGAATAACTGTACAGGAGCACTGTCATTGGAGACAAAATGATATAAGCCAGCTGTGCGTGAATCAATATGTATATCCAATATTGCATGTTACTGGTGGACTCTATCATCATTATCACCAAAGTAACATATCTACAATATAACAAGTCAGAATAGACCCCAGAGACAAACCACTAGTGTCCATAACTAATGTACAAGTCAGAATAGACCCCAGAGACAAACCACTAGTGTCAGTAACTAATGTACAAGTCAGAATAGACCCCAGAGACAAACCACTAGTGTCAATAACTAATGTACAAGTCAGTATAGACCCCAGAGACAAACCACTAGTGTCCATAACTAATGTACAAGTCAGAATAGACCCCAGAGACAAACCACTAGTGTCAATAACTAATGTACAAGTCAGAATAGACCCCAGAGACAAACCACTAGTGTCCATATCTAATGTACAAGTCAGATTAAAACAACTGTCTGCCATGCAGTTTCAAAAAGATTTGTTTGAAGCAATTTTTTACTGGTCTTTTGAGTATCATAATTTTTTATAATACCTTGTTGGTGTTACTAGATATACAAAGGCAGGCATAAGGCATGCATCATCTAAAGCATTCCTTAGTGTCACTTTTTTATTAAAGCTTTGATGTAATTTTTTATGCCCTATGAGTGATAAGGCTGAATGATCCATAGACAAAACCTTTGAACATAACCCAACCAAGGACAATCAAGTGTATGAGTTTTTTAATTTATTTATGGGTCGAGAATTGAACTCCATTTCCATACATTTTATATATATAACAGGGCTGCGTTCAGTTGAATGTTTGATAACATTAGCTAACATATTTTCCTGGACACTGGCTCAACCTCATATTAGCATGCAGTACGCTTCAGTTTTAGGGAACCAGACATTTCACATATTTGCTGTTTAATGGAGCTGAATGCAGCCGAGGTTGTATATATGACATGCAGCTTTTATGGTGAAGAAAGACTTCAGATATATATATACAGCGAAACTTAAGCAATCAGTCAAGGGATGGAGCAAAAATGGCTTTTTTAGACAGGTTGTTGCTTAATTCATGTTAATTTGCTGTGGGAAATAGCAAATGTAGCTGATTAAGACAACTGGCTGCTTAATAGAGGTGACCACTTATACAGGTTTGACAGTTCATCAATATATTAAGTAGAACCACCATCCATCTTTAAGTAACTGGCAATATCTAGCTCACATACAGGCAATGTCTAGCTCACATACATAGTCAGATTTTATTTTCTCAAAATATTGACTCTCAAATTTTATCAATTGTAATTGTCACCAATGCAACAAACTATGATGACACAATTTTTAATTGATTTCATCAAAATGAACTCTAAAAAACTTTAGTTAAAGGTACTGGAATATTTCATTGATGAACATCTTTAATTTCAATAACCTAATATTGAAAAGTTCCTTTATGGTTGAGTGTCAAAGGTGGTATCATTAATTGACCCTGACCTCTCCCAGCTGAGGTCATAGGTAATGATCCCCAATTCTCGGTATCAAAACTGTATGTAACAATGATCGCCAGTTAGAAGAAAGGTGATTCTAATCAGTACCATTACAAAGTTTTCCTTCTCCAATAAAACTGGATATGTCATATATATATATATATATATATATATATATATATTATTATACAACCTGTTGACAAACATGTATACAAATCAACACAATAACAGCCTGCCAACAGAGGCCTATGCAGTGCTGGCCTATAAATACAGTTACCAACTCTATAATATTATATAATTATAAATGATGAAACAATGCTTTGTATTCAGTTTACTTTTCTTCTTTACTTTTTTTTATGACATTCTCAAGTGTGTTTTTTTCTCTGACACAATACATTTATTCAAATTAAGTGATTAATACAAAATATTCAAAATCATTCAAAATCAGCTACTTGAAGTTGATCTGTATGTATATTTTCATACAAGATCTTATTTAAAACAAACAACAACAAAAAACAACAAGTTTCAAGTTACAACCTTTCTCAAATCCACATATTTCTTTTTCCACGGCACAGAAAACATCTCTTCCACTGTTACATTACTGTCCAACCTCTTTATTCAAAATGTTTATGTGCTCCTCTCCTTCCTCAGGAAATGGAAAATTAAATTATCTGAATCGTACTTAGTTCTGCACTCTAATGTGACAGCCATTATGTAACCATGGTAACACCATATCTTTATTTGGTCACCTTGCATAACCCAGTAACTGTTATCATGTATCAGTTCAGTGCATTTCCTATTTACAAATAAGAATGGTCCAATTAAAAATTGACAGGCATGAATTAAGATGTGCAATTGTGCAGGAATGGTGGTATACAATATGTGTCTAAATGACAATCGTTCTAATGACACTGATGCCTATCTGAGTATAATGTTTATAATAGTAAAATCAGCCCCAAGGTGACACATGGATTATGAAGCTAATGATGGTAAACATGTTCAATTAAATATTAAATTGAATGAAAAGTAAATAGATTTATTAATGAATTAATCAATAATATGAATTAATAAATCATATGAATCATATGAATGGATGAATGGATGGATGAATGGATGAAAGAATGAATGAATGAATGAATGAATGAATGAATGAATGAATGTATGGATGGATGGATGGATGGATGGATGGATGGATGGATGGATGAATGAATGAACAAACGAACGATTGAATGAATGAATCAATGAATGAATCAATGAATGAATAAATGAATCAATCAATTGATCTGCAACACTGATCAAATATATGTCCCATAAAATATATTAACAAGTCAGCTATGAAAAATAAATCCAGTATAATAAAATGCAACAGTCTGTGACAAAATGCATTTTGTCTGATAAAATGTATAGGTTTAGTAAAATATATCTACGATTATGTCAAAATATATATGCCAGATAAAGGCAACAAGACAAGTCTACTTAGTACGTTAGGACATAACTGTATATACTTAAATTAGCGGTATAGATTAAAACAAGATTTATTACTCGTCTTATCTCCTGGAAGGGTTATTTCCAGAGAAGTATTTTTTAAAGCAGCTTACTTCTTCCATAAAAGATGACAGTCAATAAATCATTATGATATATAGACACAAAATCTCTCATAAATATATAATATATAATCAAGGTTTCCCTCGTCACAATAATCTGCCACTGGCAGCCAAACTGGCATAGCTTAATACTCCTCCAAGACGGGGTTTAGCTCAGCCTGTTTTTCTTCTTAACGCTTTACTCCATAGATACGCGTTTTCCCGCACCAATCACAGAATGCTTTTGAAAACACTGCAGGAAGAGTTCAGATAGTTTGTAACAATCTGTTTTCCACTCTATCAGTAAATATAAACAAAATTCACCCAATAATTCAAAAGCCTTCTATATTAGGTGCCCAATGGCGTCTATATTAGAGGTGTCCAAAGGCGTCTATATGAAGTAAAGGGTTAAACAGGGAAACAGAGTTGTTCAAATACCAACTCAGACTGTTGTTTTCAAAACATAGTAGAAAAGAACCAGTGAAATATCAGTTCCCTCAATTCTCCATATTTTCTTTACTTACTGAAGCTTAAAATCAAAACATGTTCTCAAATATAAAATACACACTACTGGTATCCTTTCCTGTGATTTAAAGAGATTTGGTTTTCTAGCAAACACCATATTAAGAGGCATCAGTCAAACTTTACCACTGCGGTCAAAATCAGATATATTTTACCTATTAGTACAATCAATCGGCATAGCGTGTCATGGTGTGTGGACTTTTTCTGTTGTTCTACTTAAATGACCGCCCCCTAATTTTCATGCTGCCCTGACCCTTTATATTTTCATGTCAAGTAAGGGAAGTCTAGTATTGAGTAAGAGGGTCGAATAAGAAAAGTGAAGTAAGAAAGTCAAGTCAGTGCCGAGTTAGGAAGTCGAGCGTCAAGTAAGAAAGTCTAGTGTCGACTAAGAATAACAACTAGGGTGTTTAGATAAATTCAGATAGGCTGTATACTATCTTGATACAAGATAAGTCGCTCTGGCACTAACGTATTTGTAGTTATTATTGGCTTTAGGCTGTTTTCCTATATTTTTCAATTAGCAATAACTAAACAAATCAATAATGCCCAATTATGTATGTAAGGTGATTCAAGTAAGGCAGTTGTAAGAGTAATTTGTAATTACTTTTTACTGCATGTGTGTTATTAAAGTAGATGCTGTTGACTGTTGAGTCATCTTCAGTGGGATAATTATCCCCATCCCTGAATAGATGACAGAATCATGATGCTGTTTTAATTAAAGTAATGAAAGTTTCAAGTCCATGCTACTGTATATTGGATAATCTTTACTACTGAGTCACTTTATCCAAACATTATGGGTTACATTGTGAACATCCAGTTTAAGTGGTGGTTAAATGAGGTTTAACACCATTTTCAAAACGTTTCAGGTATTATATGGCATTATCAGTTTTATTGGTGTAAAAAGACCATAGATCGAGTCAGAATGAGAAGAACCACTGTCCTAAGTCTGTAAAGAAATGGCAAACTTTCTCACATAAAGGTTTTGGTGCGATCAGGACTGGAATCTACGACCTTAGCAGTGAGAGGTAAGTGATCTTGAGATGGTGCCTTACATGACTCTGCCATGGTGGACCCTTAAATTGATGGTGGGAGATATGAATCAAAGTAAAACATCCATTGTAACACAACTAGTAACTGGAAAACTCTTTCAAATGGACCGAGATGGCCTCAAACTCACCACTTTTGGGAAAAATGTAAAAACAGTGACAGCAAATTGGACACACAGAGGATGCTACATATTTAAGAAAATGACAACAATTGAGGCTACATATTAATTTCTGGATTTTTATCTTCAAATCAATGAATAAAAGGATCCCAAACTTTATAATCTTCTTTCTCTCCTTTTGAAGTCCTTCAAAAGAGTCACTTCAGTTGCATACGGATAAAAAATATCAGATTCATTCATCAATTTCAGGGTTAAAAGTTGCATCATGACATTTAGATTAATGAATTAATAATCAAGTAACAGGCATGTAAGTGTTACTAAGTAATCCCTTTGCTTCCCATGGACATTTAAAGGGCAATGGTTACTCATTAGGAAGCAATTGGAAGCATCATAATTGCCATGTCTAATGGGTACTTAACCATTTACTTCATATAGATGCCTTTGGACACCTCTAATATAGATGCCTTTGGACACCTCTTATAATAGAAGGCTTTTGAATTATTGGGTGAATTATGTTTATATTAACTGACAGAGTAGAAAACAGTGCAGGAAGTGTTCAGATTGCTCGTTACAAGCAATCGGAACTCTTCCTGCACTGTTTTCAAAGGCCTTCTGTGATTGGTGCGGGAAAATTCCTATCTATAAAGTAAAGGGTTAAAAGCATAAAGTTATTATCAAAAACAGTCAATGATTTGAGTAAATGCATTTGCCAAAATAAAGTCAATGTTAGGACATTATTTAAGTACTGAGAGTACTGTTGGTGGTTGTGGAACTAACTGCTCTCATTTTTAGAGATCATTCTTTCACTTCTTTTCCTATGCTGATGGCATATTTCCAATAACTTAACAAGCACCCTCCTAACTTAGATTGAAGGTGTGAGTCCACCATTGACTTCTGTCCTTTATTCTATAGTAAATAAAAACAGTTTACATGCTTGTCATTAATAGAGACCCAAATGAAAGAAGTGAAACTCACATTTTATTGTCAACCTTTACCAAAATATGATGAAATAAGTAGGGGTCAAGTGTCATCCAAGAAATTTTTTTTCTGTTTAGTGTGTACGAAGTGAAAGTAGACGCCAGAAATCATGTATTCATATCCTAATTTCCAAAAATGCTGTTCAAATAATAAAATGAGCTTTAAAATAATTGGAAAATACATATTTTTAAATAAGAAGAAACAAGGATAATTATATAACTAAAGTAACCCCATGGAAACATACCCCATAGTATATAACCCTTTGTTTACAATAAAAAACTGTCATACTTTATGATAGCAGTATCTTAACACCAGTTATTTACACTGGTCAAGATCATTTATGTGCATGTTAAAATAATATTACAATGACATGTGTCTACTACTGTAATAATGGACAACATGAAATTTCAATTATATCAGGCAATATCTGCACTAAATTTAAAATGTCTATCTGAATCATGGAGCATTCATTCTTATCTCACTTCCTTTAACATTTGCCATGTCAAAAATCATGAAAAACTAATTCACGTTGGATAATCGATATACACACAATGAGTTTACAACAAAGTAAGTTGCTTACTCTTAAAGCGTGATCAGTATCTAAGATATTTTTTTTAAACAAATAAAAAGCCTGCTTTTGAAAGACAAACATTTTCTTGCTTTAGAAAGACAAACATTTTCTTAAATGCTCATGGCCTTTGATGCATTTATAACGGGCGATACCTCTCTTTAACGTGAATAAACCGTGTGTTAAATGTAAATTTACTGATCAGTAATTCTAAAATGCAAATAAGCTGCTCTGCTTGTGGAAATGATTGTAAAATTTCTGATGATATTTGCTCATACGCCTGTCGCAATTGTACATACTTGATCCATTCCGTCATCATTCAATATTAGAACTCGTTGATGACATCAACTATTAAGAATAGCAAAAAATGTTGCTAGATAAGTGCAAAGAAGTCATTTTTTGGTTTTGTTGGAACCTATATTTTTATAGCAGAAATCAGGTATGGAGAACTGTAGGAAAGAAAATAGAGTTGCTTAGTTGAACCCTGTGCGACAATCTGCAGCAATATCCATTATCCCAAAAAGGAAATTTATATTATATTGTCAAAGGTATAATTATGTTTATAAACTTATATTTAAATTGCATATTAAATCGATGATACCCAGAAATTTCCAAACTTGAACATGTTTTGATATATTTGGCATTTATTATACATGATCTTTTTCACAAGTTTACAGTGAGCCTATTATATAACAGACATATGAACTCCCTTCACAAACAAAAATCTCCAAGAACAATAAATTATTGTACTTATTTAGAAAGACTTAAAACACTCTTAAAATGCCAAAAAACATATACATTATTTAAAATTGTTCACACTTGTTACTTTGTAAAATTGGCTCCATTTGATATTATTCCCTATTCTATTCTTAATGCAATAATAAAGTGTCAAATCTGACTGGATGTGGCCAGGACTGTAGACTAAGTTCTCATACAAAACATCCATGCAGCAATTTGGAACTATTATTTACTGACAGTCTGCAAACAAGTGGAACTTAAATTGTACAATCTATTGACAGACAGTGACAATCCTGAAATAAAACACTGGCTGGATACTTTCTTTTTTATTGCACTAAAATACTCTTGGGGTATTTTTGGATGTAAACACGCAAAATATTAAAACAACAGGTATAACATTTTATATACATTTTTCTTTTAATTTCCGTATAATAATTGAAATTTAGTGCCTTTTTATACACTACCTAAAACAAGGGGTTGAAAATATATAAATCCGACCATACATATAATATTATGTAGAAGGAGTTCTTGGACAAGATATGGTAACAAACTGCACAGAAGACTGGTAGATGGAAAATACAAAAACAATATATCTCCCTGAGAGGGGGTAACATGATTCTAGGATAGCACACCCTGTATATTTCCAATCAACTATACACAGCAATGTTTAAAAACACAAAAACAATATATCTCCCTGAGAGGGGGTGACATGATTCTAGGATAGCATACCCTGTATATTTCCAATCAACTATACACAGCAATGTTTAGAAACACAAAAACAATATATCTCCCTGAGAGGGGGTGACATGATTCTAGGATAACATACCCTGTATATTTCCAATCAACTATACACAGCAATGTTTAGAAATACAAAAACAATATATCTCCCTGAGAGGGGGTGACATGATTCTAGGAAAGCATACCCTGTATATTTCCAATCAACTATACACAGCAATGTTTAGAAACACAAAAACAATAAATCTCCCTGAGAGTGGGTGACATGATTCTAGGATAGCATACCCTGTATATTTCCAATCAACTATACACAGCAATGTTTAGAAACACAAAAACAATATATCTCCCTGAGAGGGGGTGACATGATTCTAGGAAAGCAAACCCTGTATATTTCCAATCAACTATACACAGCAATGTTTAGAAACACAAAAACAATATATCTCCCTGAGAGGGGGTGACATGATTCTAGGATAGCATACCTTGTATATTTCCAATCAACTATACACAGCAATGTTTAGAACACAAAAACAATATATCTCCCTGAGAGGGGGTGACACGCTTCTAGGATAACATACCCTGTATATTTCCAATCAACTATACACAGCAATGTTAATAAACACAAAATCAATATATCTCCCTGAGAGGGGGTGACATGATTCTAGGTAAGCATACTCTGTATATTACCAAACAACTATGCACAGCAATGTTTAGAAACACAAAAACAATATATCTCCCTGAGAGGGGGTGACATGATTCTAGGATAGCATACCCTGTATATTTTCAATCAACTATACACAGCATCGTTTAGAAACACAAAAACAATAAATCTCCCTGAGAGGGGGTGACATGATTCTAGGATATCATGCCCTGTATATTTCAAATCAACTATACACAGCAATGTTTAGAAACACAAAAACAATATATCTCCCTGAGAGGGGGTGACATGATTCCAGGATAGCATATCCTTTATATACACAGCAATGGTGTGATTTCAACTACAGATTAACACTGTGGCAGCAAGCCTTCAATTTCCTGTTGATTCATTACTGGAGACAGTTCATCAGCCCAAGATACACTAATTACTGTCATTAAATAGATTTAATCTGTCTGTTAACAGGAGGAGAATTCATTAATTAATGTATAAAACATAATATTAAAGGCCTTACTTTCATCCAATATGCTTCAAATAATATGCACATAGACAAATTGGATATGACGCCTTTTTTAACACATTACTGGTCATATATGGCAACCAGTTTTAATTTTGGAGGAAGAACTCAGGTCATGTACAGACATAAATCTGTGTACCAGTACCATCCCACTTATCACTAGTAAATGGTAAAAATTAGCCATATGGTATTGAGAGAAATTATTATCACTGTTATTTATGTAATACTAATGTCACAGGTGATGAACACATTTACATTTTTTAATGTACCCATTTTCAGATAATGAATTTTCACTCAATACATCATAATTAGTCAGCTCCTTAAGTTGATATTAAGGTTTAAAACAAGTCAATATGCTTCTGTCACTATTTATATCATATATATGTAGTTCATTTCATGTTTATAAACCTGTTGCTGTATGGCTTACAATTGCCCTTATGGGCCTAGCTGCTGAATAAAAATTGAAACCTGAACACAACCTAGGTGGAAATTATTACATGAAGTCTTATTTTTTTGATATGCAGGGACTAGTCTGTAGTAGCAAGGACCAGCCTGTATTAGCAGGGACTAGTCTGTAGTAGCAGGGACTTGTCTGTGGTAATAGTGAATTTATTATCTGAGGTATTATCTACCATTTTATTGTACATCACTTGAGGTAGTGTAGAGATGTACAGTATATGATATTATCACTTGAGGTGTTATATCCTTTGGTAAAATTACCAGTTGTGGTATTATTAGTAAAATTACAACTGAAGGCTGTATATTTTTGAATTGTTTCTTCACCAATTATCGCATTGTTTTATCTATATCATACTCTATTGATGGTAAAATTGCTGCACCATACATAGAACACTCACTGTGAGAGTGTCTTTTTCCTGATGCCTGGTATATTACAATGGGTAATGTTAATGACGCTTATTAATAATGGAATAATTAATGAGATCAGGCATACCAAATTAGACTTATTTCCCAAGGTATTTGTTCAACATTAACTATGGCATTTAACCCTGCCTGTTCTTGACAAGTGATATACATCTTTTTATACAGAAATTAACAGATTGTCCTTTAGTGTTTGACTGTTACAAATAAAGTTAATTACATTTTTTTCCATGTATATCAATTGCATGGCTAGTGATATACTGAACAAAACAGCAAGCCTGTCACCTGATATTTTATGTACTATGAATTTTATACATTTTCTTAAAAAGTACCAAAGCAATTTCCTTGAAATTTGGACTTGAATATTAGAAAGTGGTCTCTTGTAATATGGTATCTTAATAAAGGCATTTATCATGTTCCTGTCAGGCCCAATCTCTGTGATGGGTGATATATGGCATTGCCTCTCATTATCATTTGTCTCTCAATGACTCTCTCTGACTGTCAATCCAGGGATGAGTTCAAATTCGAACCTGGCCACAGTCTCTTCACTTATTGGTAATGAGTTTTGTCCTACGGTCATGAGTCTCCCACCTCTGAATGTGTGGGGAAGTAGTTAGTAACTTCCAGAGATCAGGTATGCTTAGTCCTGATTAGCCACCTAGCGGATCACTGTAAAGAATGGTGATAAAGCCCACTGGACACTGTTATATATTACTGAACTTTTAAATAAGTCACACACAAAAAAAAATATTTAAATACCTAAATTTTATTCATTATTATTTTGGTTTCTTTAAGTTTTATTATATGTAGGCCTTTCAAACCTATTACAGGGTGAATAAACAGATCATTTTTCAGTGATAAAAGGTAAATCAAATAATTTCAAAACTTTTTAAATACATGTAGAAACAAAATATTATAAATGCAACAGAAAAGCTAAATGTGACCAGATTAAACACTTAAATTCTTTTAAATTTCTTTTTTCCCCCATTTCATGCAGCGCAGGCAAAAGTGTATGATAATGAACATACCATCTTATTTCCATATTCTGAATTTCAAGTCTTAAGAGAGTCTAGATATGCCGCCACTCTCCCAGAAGGAGTGATATGTGTAAATCAATGCCTGCTTCCAGCGGAATCAAAGGGAGAAGCACTTTGCTATTGATTGATCCACACATCTCAGTTACAAATGACAAACATGAAGGAGACAGTTTTCTTAATCTTCACTGCGTTCAGTTGTAATTGCGGTCATCTTCAACTATACCAAGGAGCGTAAATGGTTTACATGAAATGACATAGTTGTTCTGCCAGTCGTTTACA
This sequence comes from Panopea generosa, assembly GCA_029582155.1. Classification (NCBI taxonomy): domain Eukaryota; kingdom Metazoa; phylum Mollusca; class Bivalvia; order Adapedonta; family Hiatellidae; genus Panopea; species Panopea generosa. The sequence continues at coordinate 58,297,083 of CM055901.1, forward strand.
TATTATAATGAACATTATAGATCTGCCCCAGAAATGCACAGATACAAGATACAAAGTTTATTGCGATATAAATAATGTAACAATGTATCCTACCATTAAAGAATTGTCCTGGTGATAGGGAATGAATGTACAAAAATCTTCCAATGATGTTCAATTCATAGATACAATGAAATATGTTCTTCATTCTTACAGAGATGTCCCAGAGACAGATTCTGGATACTTAGAAATATGTTCTTCACTTAAACTATGGATACATAGAAATATGTTCTTCACTCTTATAGATGTCCATGAGATGGACTCTGGATACATTGAAATATGTTCTTCACTCTTACAGATCATGTCCCAGAAATGGACTATGGATACATTGAAATATGTTCTTCACTCTTACAGAGATGTCCCAGAGACAGACTATGGGTACATTGAAATATGAAAAATATATTCTACTCGTACAGGTGTCCAAGTGACAAATGACAGATACATAGAAATTTGGCAAAGAGATGTCCCAGAGACAGACTACGGATACATTGAATTATGAAAAATATTCTCTACTCTTAAAGGTGTCCCAGAGACAGACGACAGATACATAGAAATTTACTACGGATACACAGAAATCTGAAAAATATGTTCTTCTCTTAAAGAGATGTCCCAGAGATTCTAAGATGACAGATACAAGAAAACTGCTACACATGTCTTACTCTTACTAAGCTGTCCTTGGCACTGAGGGTGGATATATTTTAGTCACCTTAAGACAAGGGGTGGATTTTAATCTCACAACAGTTACTATGTCCTATTCTTAAAAAGCAGCCTACTGGACACAGGGATGACTGATTGATTGAATATTAAACATAATTTTATGCCATCAAGGGCTAACAGACTATTAGTTAATCTAACCACTGATTCCAGGGATCCTGGAATGTTAACCAATATTCAAACACACCCCATCTCTCGAAGTAACTGAAAACTTTTTCATTTGAATCAGCGACGAAAGAAGAATGATAATGAGACAAAATATTGTATTTATCATCATGGAGACTGTTGCAGGGCGGAAATTTGAACTCACAACCCCCAATTGATAATCAGAGGCACTACCAACAGAGCTAATCGGGCCCAGCAGAGGGTATGGATTCAAAGAAATGTGACAACACTGTCTTAAAAAGCACCGTTATAAAGCTGCCTTCATTACAGACAGAGGCTGATAACATGGAATGTCCTGCAAGTGGTTGTTGATGTTGGTGATTGAAACTACATCTGCTGCTAGTGTCTTCTGCGGAGCTATACCCAACAAAAAAGCACTGGGATCAAAAGTACCAGGGCTAGGTGTCAGCAGCTGGGAAAAACTTTTAAAAGCACTCGTCTGTCAGGCAAGTGGACTGGTAAAAAAAATACTCGTCCAGATGGAAAATTCACTTTTTACTAATTCAACTAAAATGTTATCTATTTTGAAGCACGTTGTCAATGTGAATGAGAGTTAAAACTCAGTATTTACCAATCCTGAGATGTCTCAAAGGTGAAAATAGTGAGAAAGCATCAAGGAGGGTTGGTGTTTATTATCACACAGAAACAGTGTTTCATTTAGAGTTTTCCATGTACGAGTTCCAGGACAGGGATTGGGGAGAAACTTGCACCTATGTTTGAATTAAAGGGGGGATTTTCAAAAAAACAGGAGATTGTATATTTTAAGTAAAATTAAATATATTTATTACTTCATTTATCGTAAGTACACCACTAGCTTTAAATGTAATAATCATGCAATAAACGTTTATTTAGTTGATTATAACGCTCATGTTCAATTATTCCGAAAACAAATAGAAAAGTTAATGTGTTCAAGACTTTGCAAGATAAAGTTATCGTTGATGAATGTTCAATGTCAAATTTACAAATGATATTTACAGCAATGAAATATAGAAAGAATAAAATATAATACCGTTACGATTTTGGTACCAACGGTTGAACCTTGGATCATTTCTTTTTTACGGTTTTCAGATTGTTTTTAAGCAGAACAAATTTCAACTTGCATTTACTAAAACAGACTCACATTTTATGAGTGAGTCAGTACTTATTTCGAATCATGGAAACTGCACAATACTGGAGAATGGTAGACATTGAGAAAAACAAACATCAAAGGGGACTTTTTTTCCTGACAATTTGAGATAATAGGGACATATCGGCTGGAATTTTTCTGCATCCCATGGATGCATATCTTTTAGAATTGTGCGTCAGTCGGCAGATTTGAGTATCTAGGACACAGGATGCAGGAATAAATGAAACACTGCTGAGAAATAACGATTTTCTTCAAAGTTTACTTGTCCGATGGACTAGTAACTGATAGAAATCACGAGTGCTTTAACCTGCCCTTGGGTGTTCTTGCTGCCTGCATATCTGTGACATCAACAGAAAATCAGCCATGTCAATGAAGCAGATAGGACGTTGATGATCTGTCCTGAGATGCACTAAGAAAATATCAACATGACTATTATGTACAGACTGTTTTACTGAGATCCACGAACTGTGCCTCTTTTTTCTGTCACATAATGGGTCATCAGGTTAGATCTACTTCTGTCGTTGACGTGCAAACTTTTACCAGCAACATGCAGGATACCCCATTCGCTCTCCGTGCTAATACATAAATAGCCAGCAATAACCATGGAGTACTCAAAACTTGTTCCCTCACAGTGAGGTGCACACATTGATGGATCAGGGAGAAAACCCTTATAGAGATGCCCCAGATACAAGAAATATATACAGAGAAATCTTTTTTTTAAATAGAGTTTAACAACACATATCTGGTCATATATGGTATATCCAGCTTTACTGGTAGAGGAAGACCTCAGAATGAATTTGAGAACCACCATCCTTCTACAAGTAACTGGAATACATAAAAGATAGGAATGTAAAATAAGTAGTCAGACTCAAGGGGATTATGGAAAAATAAGTCTTAAAAAATTGGTGTTATCCAATTAATGTCATTTTCAACACATTTCATGTTATATATGGCATATCCAGGTTTACTGGTGGAGGAAGACCTCAGACTGAGTCAGGCCGAGAAAAACCACCGCCCTTCCGCAAGTAACTAGAAACTTTCTCACATTAAGTTTTGGAGCAAGCGGGATTGAACCTACAACCTTAGTAGTGAGAGGTGATCTTGAGACTGCGCCTTAGACCACTCGGCCATGGGGGACCCATCAGAGAAATCTAACATTTACGTGGATTTAACACCCGTATTAGTGAATGTCCCCTTGATATGTTCTCAACTGCATTGAATTATAAACCTTGGCAAAAAACTCTCCATCACCATGATCCTACTTCTTAAGATGATAATAGTGGTGATAATATTGATGATGATGATGATGATGATAATACTCCTTCTGATGATGATGACGATGATATGCATAACTGGAACTGATGATAATCTATTGTGCTTTGTATGCACCTTTGGACTGAAAATGAAGGAAACAGTAACAGAGTACAAAGACCTATAGCTAATAAATTTGATGATGATGATGATAATGATGACGATGATGATGATGAGGAATGATGATGAGTGATGGATCTTTGCACTGAAAAAAAAACTGAGTAAAACAATGACCAATAACTCATGAATTTGATGATGTAATGATAATGATGACATGATAATGATGATTATGATGAAAAGACAATGATGAGGATAACGTTGCTGAGATTCCTGGTTTGATGAAATGATAAAACAATATCATTTGGAGAATACTACAAATGATACATACTGATGTCATGATGATGATAATGACGCCATTGAAAATTGTACAAACCAATATAATATTATAATTCTTTATAAAATACAATGTTATATTGAGAATAGTATAACAGACACATACTAATGAGGATGTTGATGATGATGATAGTGTTGCATTCTTTATTGGATAGATTTTAATTTTTGAATATTTAGTGTCATGTTCATGCCATCGAGCATTAACGGATGATACGTTAACCTACAACCACTCTTTCCTGGGATCCTGGAATGTTAACCAGTACTCGACACCCGTCATCTTCAATCAGCATTTATAGAATAGAATTACTATAGAAGATACATATGGAAGATGATGATTATGATGGTACCAGTGATGAATGTGTTGAACTAACACAGAATTATTTATTTACTGAGTAGGGTAATGACAAACAAGAAATGACCAATAAAACTTTATACTTATGCTATGAGATCTAAATCCATAAAACGGTTAACACTTTCATTTATCAACAACAAGAACATAATCTAAATTTAACAATGACAGCTGCACAGAAACATATGTCGACTGGAATATAATAAAACACAAATACAGGCATCCCTCACTGCTGCATTGTCGGGAAAGTCAATATATGGTAGTATAACCTGATCAGGTAGTGGCTGAGTCAGACGGGATCATCATTGATTATTGTGTCTACAAGGCGGGGTGACTCAAACACAATTATAGCTGCATCAGTCTCGTGACATTCCGTCACATAGACAGTTGTTGCCAGTCTTTGACCCAGAACATCCGGGGCAAGCCTTCATTCCCATGGGGAGGATTCGCAGGTATTTACAATGAGCAATTTTGGTAGAGAACATGTGTTTGGATGGGAACACAGGTCTCATATTCTCTCCCTATTAAATTGTCTTCATGTACACATCCAGTATCAATATCAGCCCATAGTGTTTCAAGGAAACTAATCTTAAGTTTGGGAGATAACTGACAAAAGGTTTTATTCTAACACAAGTTAAAAATATCAAGGTAAATTTTCTTTTCAAAATTAATAATGTCATTCTTAAATTAAAATAAAAAGGCAGCACCAATAGTTCATTCAAAGTGAAACCTGTAAGAAAAAAAAGTATTTCTTGGGCTTATCATTTCAGAAAGTAATATCCAGTGATGATATCCAATGATGACATTGAACAAAATTGTCACAAAATTGCCAATACTCTGTACTGATCCATGCAGATAATTATGTGGAAAATTTACAATGTTTATTTACAGATTGATAAGGCTTATTTGCATAAAGTATATTAAAGACATCCCATGGGGAAGGCATGATTAATTAATATTCTTTGTACTATTGAATTGCAAAAAAAGCAATCAGTTGTCAAACCGATTTTTTTTCTTGTAAATTTGGGTAAACTGTTGAGGAAGGAAACAAAATAAGTTGGTTATAATTTCAGTGTTCCAGAAGTGCATTTTTTATATTATACATGTATAACAGTGCAAGATGAACTGTTCTGTGAGATGTTAAGTGAAAATGTAATAATTGCCATGTCCCTCTAAATAACATTTCCCTCCCTCCATAGATCCAGGGGTCAATTTCATTAATGGTCATATTAATTTTCATTTAGTGTTTCGCTTACGTCATTTTACAAACTTTCGTAAGCCATGTAAATAGTTTACATTTTAAAATTTGCACAATAAAAATTCATAGGTTTTACAATTTGTCCATTATAGAAATCTTACGACTTACGAAGATTTAGTAAATGGGCTCCCATTCCGGAAATTTCAACATCCTTCATAATTTTAAACTTTAATTTTATACAAAATCTGAAAACGACGTAATAAAGCATTTTTATCTTAATAATGTACCTCCATTTTTTATGCAATATAAAACATATTAACTTAATAAAGAGTAAACAGAAAAATTTATTTGCTTTAGTTGTCAACAAAAAATAGACATTGTTAATGATTCACTGAATTACATTGACATTGTAATTCATTCAAGACCAATAACATGACACCATATCTGGCGTGCAATATTATCTTCCAGCTATTATAAACACATTGTAATGCCTTAGTTACATGTATGCTTTTGAATTATGGAGCAGAAATGGCACACAAGAAATCGATTGTGTGCAGGCTCTGAATTAAGACCTCAAATTTATTGCGAGGGGAAAACATTAACACAAATTAGATACACAGAAACTTCCCTCCAGAAAACAATGTTTTATCATTACTGACAGTCGTGTTTCAGACCTCCACTGTAGCTTCAGCAGGAAATATATATATATATATATATATATAGCGGCAACATATCGTATTGCTCAATAGGTTGTTACGAGTGAAGAATTTTAGAACTGGCACACAAATATAATAGTGTTTTAAAAGCCATTTAACACAGACAGGTCATTTAAGAGCAATCAGAAAGCGTTTCTGTTTGGACTACTGACTCTGTTATAAATATGTCATAAATATTATGCCGTGTCAAAAATGTAGGAAATTGTATATTCTGTACAAATTGACATATACAGTAAAATGATGTCAATTCTGATAAAACAGTAATACCAGTCACTCCAGGTATAATGTTTCTTTGAAATAATTAAAAACAATTGTTCAGATTATCTTGGGGTTGGAGGGACCCCTCTCCTGTCCTCACAATCCCTCTTCTCTCTATATCTAAAAATGCAATTCATTGTGAAAGATATCTGACACATCTGGAACTTAATCAAGTAGTTAATGTAATTGAAATTCAAATCACGTTAACTCAATCCAGTTTAAATGTATATCTCCATTTAAGTTTAATCTATTTCAACTTGACAAATTGCTTAAACCATTATCAGACACAGCCTACTCTGGCTGAAAAAATCTTGTCGCCAACACAGTCACCAATTGAGAAAAGTTGGAGCCAAATTTAAGATTTTGGAGCAAACTTGGCTTCATTGGCTCTAAATTTCAATCTGTATTTCTCTTTTTAGATTTAGGTGGATTTTTTTTGTCCGCTCAGTTCTTTAACCCATCTTTATATATCTTACATTTGAAAATTTGGATTTCTTACACCTTAAAAGAAATATAAATATATTATGATTGTTTTCTTAAAATGTTATTGGGAAAAAAAACAACTTTATTTCTAAAATTTGTTGAATAATATATTTTTTATCTTGTGTCATTTAAAGTTATTATTGATTTAAAAAACACACTTTCACAGTAAATTCTTATTATACCCTAAAACATCTCGTTATTGCAAGATTCTTTAACAGAGTCGCACTCCAAAAAGAAAGGTGCCAACTTTTAGTGCAACCCAACATCCTGGCAATTTGATGAAACAAACAAAGGAGGAAATGGTTTTGTATACGCAAATAAACCATTCTAACTGTGTTTTTATTCATAAATTCTTTGATTTTTTCTTATAAGATATTGAGACAAACTTGTTTCCTAAATATTTGTTTTGTTTACTTTTGAAATGTCAGTGATATTATTTTCAACAAATTTTCAGTGTTTGGTCAAACAAGTTACATCATCATAAACAAAGCAACCAATAGCTTGCTGTAAAATTTAGATTGTGCATATTCATTTTCAAATTGCGCATGCGCCGTCAATACCAAATAAATGGTTGAATCTTGAATAAATTACATGAATTACAGCGAAAATTCTGTAATATTCCACAGGTGGCCTAAGCTTTTCAAAACAGTTGGATCATTTTATTTTTCGTAGTTAAATTGATTGACATTAGGGAAAAAGCACATAATAAAAGACACTTGACCAAAGTTTCCTAATTCATAAAAAAATATATCTTTATCTTCGAGCAAATCTTGTTAAGTTTAAATTTTCCGGGACTTTACCAAACAGAATACAGACTTATCTGTGCCTTACCTTTGTATAAGTTAATACACTGTTGCTATTACTAATTATAAAACCATAACACCTTGAGATACGAACAAAAGGAAAATGCAGTTAGGTGTCATAAACGACGGCCTGGGTAGTTCATGGTTCAGTGCATTCGTGTCCACCAGCAAATGGACAGGTGGTATCTGTGGAGACACACTTTATGATCGAAAGTTAAGGACAACGAAGAGTTACTTTATGAACAAATCATGGCCATATAGCTAAAGTATTGGCATATTTTGTTGGCACCAGCCAAACTGAAAAAACATGTGCCACTTTGATTTTTTTATCGCATTTGGCGCCATTGGTGACCGACAGCGTGAGCCCTGTCAGAATTGTGAATGGAAATGCAATTAAAAATGAAAAAAATCCAGAAAAAGACAAACTTAAAATGATAAGTTGGGAAAGGTCATCTTGTTTATATTATAATGTTATTAATTGATTTAATGTTGGTTCATTTATTGGTCCAAGGACTGTCATATTGACCTGTCACATTTTGTGATGGTGATACCTTCTTTATCAGGTTTCCCCATGAAGCTAAATTAACACATTAATATGTACAATGTTGATACCTTCTTTATCAGGTTTCCCCATGATGCTAAGTTAACACATCACATTTTGTGATGATGATACTTCTTTATCAGGTTTCCCCATTCTGCTAAAGTAACACATCACATTTTGTGATGGTGATACCTTCTTTATCAGGTTTCCCCATGATGCTAAGTTAACTCATCACTATTTACAATGTTGAAACCTTCTTTATCAGGTTTCCCCATGATGCTAAGTTAACACATCACTATTTACGATGGTGATACCTTCTCTATCAGGTTTCCTTATGATACTTAGTTAACACATCACTATTTACAATGGTGATACCTTCTTTATCAGGTTTCCCTATGCTGCTAAGTTAACACACCACTATTTGTGATGATGATATCGTCTTTATCAGGTTTCCCCATGATGCGAAGTTAACACATCACATTTTGTGATGATGATACTTCTTTATCAGGTTTCCCCATTCTGCTAAAGTAACACATCACATTTTGTGATGGTGATACCTTCTTTATCAGGTTTCCCCATGATGCTAAGTTAACTCATCACTATTTACAATGTTGAAACCTTCTTTATCGGGTTTCCCCATGATGCTAAGTTAACACATCACTATTTACGATGGTGACACCTTCTCTATCAGGTTTCCTTATGATACTAAATTAACACATCACTATTTACGATGGTGATACCTTCTTTATCAGGTTTCCCTATGCTGCTAAGTTAACACACCACTATTTGTGATGATGATATCGTCTTTATCAGGTTTCCCCATGATGCGAAGTTAACACATCACATTTTGTGATGGTGATACCTTCTTTATCAGTTTTCCCCATGATGCTAAGTTAACACATCACTATTTGCGATTGTGATACCTACTTTATCAGGTTTCCCTATGCTGCTAAGGTAATACATCACTATTTGTGCTGATGATACCTTCTTAATCAGGTTTCTCCATGCTGCTAATTAACACATCACTATTTGTGTTGATGATATCGTCTTTATCAGGTTGACACATGATGCTAAGTTAACATATCACATTTTGTGACGGTGATAACTTCTTTATCAGGTTTCCCAATGATGCTAAGTTAACACATCACTATTTACAATGGTGATACCTACTTTTTCAGGTTTCCCTGTGCTGCCAAATTAACACAACACTATTTGATATGGTGATACCTTTTTTTTCAGGTTTCAACATGATGCTAAGTTAACACACCACTAGTTGTGATGGTGAAACCTTCTTTATCAGGTTTCTCCATGATGCTTAGTTAAAACAACACTATTTGTGATGAAGATACCTTCTTTATCAGGTTTTCCTATGCTGCTAAGTTAACACACCACTATTTGTGATGGGGATACCTTCTTTATCAGGTTTCCCCATGCTGCTTAAGTTAACACACCACAATTTGTGATGAAGATACCTTCTTTATCAGGTTTTCCTATACTGCTAAGTTCACACACCACTACTTGTGATGAGGATACATTCTTTATCAGGTTTCCCCATGCTGCTAAGTTAACACACTACCATTTGTGATGAAGATACCTTCTTTATCAAATTTCCCCATGATGCTAAGTTAACACACCACTATTTGTGATGAAGATACCTTCTTTATCAGGCTTCCCCATGATGCTTAGTTAACACACCACTATTTGTGATGGTGATACCTTCTTTATCAGGTTTCCCTATGATGCTAAGAGAGTATTTAAATATGAAATTAACACAAAAAAAAAAGACATATTTTTATAGAAATCGGTTTTCAACATCATAATAACCATTGTGTTGTATTACAGAGAACATATATACATTAACAAGCTTAAATCTGTACACATACACATATCTATTAAATTACTTTTATAGAAAAAAAACATCATACAAGAGTTAATAAATTACAATACATAAATAGTGATTCAAATTTCCTGTTTCTGTTTGTTTTTACATTCAACTTTTATTATGATGTTAAACAAAAGATTACCTAAATAACATTGTAAGTGATATCAATGTATGTTTAACTAAATACTAATGCAGAGATCTTAAGGTGGAGTAAATGGTCAAGTTATATTTTAAAAAGCATTTTAAAGTTATGACTTAAACATTTTAAGTATGTCTTAATTTAAAACAGTTTTTAATAAACAGTGTGACCAGTCATCTGCATCAAATGGTTGTTAAAAATACAACTTTCTTCAAATACTTTACTTTTAACTAAATTAATTAATGCATCGTCAATACACTGTGTAGTCGTGTATTTTAACAATTTGATAAGCTAATGAGAACATTATGTTGATTTATTTTTTATTCACTCTGTAAAAAGACAAATACTTACTTTTCTTCCCCAACACTTCCTATTCGCATAAATACAGCACATGAAACTTAAAGGGAATTTATCAAGATTTTATTAACTTTTTAAATTAGTTAAAAACATTTCACCCTATATATCAAGGCTTCATGTCACTCACTAACCCTGTATTGTCAAAATGGTATCCATTTAAACATGCCCAAATAAAATATTGAAAAAGAATTTCTTAACCTATGTTAGACTAAAATAGATTTCCCGCTTAAAACTGCAACATATTTTGTGACGTATACAGGCTTACACGTAGTAGAAGTTGTTTCATCTTAGAAAGAGTAAGACTGATGATGCAAAGGTCATCAAACAGTATTTAAGCTGACCCTGTCTATTTTTAGAATGGGAATTTTGTTTCATGTTTACAACTCCAATTCAAATATTGATTTTGTCACATTTTGTTGGATCTGACATTCCAAACCATTTGGATTTAATTTATTAATGATAATGAGATGCTTTTATCTATTTTAATAATTATTTTTTAAGACATTTATACCATTTTTTTTCTTTCTGATATACTTCTTTAAATAGCTGAGCATGTGATCAGAATGTGTGAAATATCATATTTGAAAATTTTATCTGCAATGCAGATATTAATTACAATATCATTTATTTTATATGTTCTGCAAGTGAAATATTTGCAATACAAAATATGTATATTTTATTTCTCTGAATAAAGTATCACTAATTATAGTGATCATTAATTAATAATTATACAAACGAAAAAGATTAAATTTACCTAACAAATAACAACAATCGCTGCAATTTTGTTCATCAGTTATTTTATAATAACTAATTACAAAAAGAGAAAACCCAGACAAAAATTTTGTTAAAGTATTCATCTAATACTTCAACTTATCTAAATAAAATAAAATTGAAATAAAGTGCAAACTTTGAAGCAAAAATTGAGTGATCTATTGTATGTATGTCTATAAGTTCTGTTTTATAAAGATAAACAAATTAGTTTTTATAGGCAATAATATGACAATCATATTTAAGACGCGTAGTTCTACTAGTAAATACAACTGACTTACTTGATGTCAACAAGATAACTGGTACCTCCCACAAACTGATGTTTACTTCACCGATGTTGACAAAGTTTCAGATGTGACAATGAGTAGAACCTCAGTGATCAACATCTGCCACGCTGATAATTCTCCTAAAGCCATACCCATAGTGAACCACAGACATGTTCATAAACATACTTCCAACGAGGTCAAGCAACAGTCTTATAAAGTTACTGCTAAAGACAATAATTATTCTGTTAAAGATTTTCTACTGAAGACATGATTTCTTTTAAAATATTTGTTTGTTTGAATTCCACGGGGTTCACGTCATTTTTAATGAATTATATAGTTTGTACATGGAATTTAGTATTATAGCTTGTACATGGAATTTAGTATTATAGTTTGTTTAAGGAATCCAGAATTAATGTTTGTATAGGGAATCCAGAATTATAGTTTGTATACAGAATCCAGAATTATAGTTTGTATACAGAATCCAGAATTATAGCTTGTACAGGGAATCCAGAATTATAGCTTGTACAGGGAATCTAGTATTAAAGTTTGTATACAGAATCCAGAATTATAGTTTGTACAGGAAATCCAGAATTATAGCTTGTATACAGAATCCAGAATTATAATTTGTACAGAGAATCCAGTATTATAGCTTGTATAGGGAATCCAGAATTATAGTCTGTATTGGGATTCCAGAATTATAGTTTGTACAGGGAATCCAGAATTATAGCTTGTATAGGGAAGAATCCAGTTTTAAAAGTTTGTACAGGGAATCCAGAATAATTACTATAGTTTGTACAGGGAATCCCATTTTATTTGTAAAGAAATGCCTAAGATGTGTATGCACATATGATTCTCAGTACAATCAATACCTTTCTAGGAATGATGGACAAATTGTCTGTTTGTTGGAATATCTAGCATTATGTTATGCCATTAAGGGCTAACAGATGATCAGTTAACCTAACCACTCTTTCCTGGATCCTGGAAGGTAACCAGTTCTCCAGCACACTTATCTTAGCAAGTAAATGATAACTTTCCCACTTGAATCAGCAGTGAGAGAAGAACTGACAATGAGATGAAATGTTGTACAAAAATCATCACAGAGACTGTGGTTGGGCAAGAACTTGAAATCGCAACACTTTAATTGATAGAAAGAAGTGCCACCAACTGAGTAAACTGAGCCCGACAAATATTTATAAATAATTCATATTTGATATTTAAACTGATCCACGGACTATGTCTTTGTGGATTCTTCTTTAAATTTGACAAACAACCATTTTCATTGAAATTTGCAATACCGGTACAAATATCCCATGTATTTCCTTGATATGAATACATGCAGGTACTGCAATGCCACTTGAAATATTGATCGAATTCTTACTATTATTAGTAAGATACAATATATGCTTGGCCTCATCAGGAACATGATTTTGAATATATCGCTTCTTGTTTTGTTTTTTAAAAAAAATAAATGATTAAGATAAAACCAATATAATGAGATAGATTGTAACTTTTCTCATCAAATATCCTTTGACATAATGCTTTTAATGTTTATTCTAATTTCTGTGTCTTTAATTACAAATCCCACTTGCTGTATAAAAGCGCATCACATGATCGGCTAAACAATTATCAATATAATTTCTATTGTATGATTATTGAATTTCCACTTGAACAGTTGTTACGTAGCACAGATGCGTAGAACTGCTGGTTGTGGGGCAGACTTGACTGGATCAATAGCCAACATCAAATACAGACAAATAATGGATTATGTTAAAGAACCAGTCTAGAGCAAGCACTGTGTCTCACACAATAATGCCGTTAAAGGAGAATAAGTAATTATGAAATGAAAAGAGTGTTATTATCTTCACCATAAAGTTAAAATTATGACTGTAGATAGAGAGAATCATTGGAACAACTAAATGTCAAATACAAATTGCAGAAAATTCAACAGATATTGAAGAAATCAAAAACTATGCATACAATCAAAACAGAAGGCTGCAATGAGCAGCATGAAAAAACTGGATATTTTTGGAAGAGAAACTAGGTCAAAGCGGAAAAAGAGTTTACTGAAAGAGCATGGAAAATGCAAAGGGGAAAATGCATCCTAAACGAAATCAACATTACACCAATAATAAACTTGGTTCCAGATGCAAAACACACTAAGTTAATTGCTAGGAAAGGTTCTAAATTAAGAACAAGATTTTCTATCAGAGAAATAAAGTTAGGGTTATGCTGTCATGGAAAAATCAATTGGAATTGAATTTCAATATCAGCTAGTTAAATTGAAATCTCCAGTTCTTTGTTTACCAGAAAACTAAAACAATGCATACACATAGTAGACCTTATTTATCATTAAAATTTAAAGAAGGTATCAACCTTTCTCTTGCTGAATTTAGAAAGGGTTTCAGTTCTAAGAGTCAATCAGGAGTTCAATCACAATTCAATGTGTAAATGTCATAATATAAAATCTACCGGTATAATTATTTCTGTTCAAAAATATATTGAAAGTCATAAAAGAAATGTACAGGACTGGTGAATTTTCAAATAGATGTTTCATTGAGAGAGAACAAGTGAAGTCTTACTGATGAATCTGTGGCATTTGAAACTAGTTTTTTTTACAATATGTATTAAAAATGTATTATATAAGTTGAAGAAATAAAAACTCCCATATTTTATTAAAATCAACTATATTTTCACTGAAAAACACGACTGTCAATGCAGATTCAGATTTTGTGTTGCGCTCCTGCTCCGAACTAGTTCAAAATGTATTTTGAGGGTAAGAATACCTTAAGTTATAGGCTTTGGCTTGATCTTTTTAAAATACCAAGGTAAAATTTTCAAACTCTTTGAAACAGTGATGTGACATGAAAACAAATCTGAAAGTTCTAACAAAATTTTGGATTAATTTTAACATATTTGTACTTGGTGTCCTGCATGTTGGATTCCCTGCCACAATAAAGAACAAAGCACACATGTCTTAATGAAAAATACCAGAACAGTCACTCGATTTCTGAAGTCCAGATAAAGAAAACATTACAATAATAAATCCCTGTCTAAACAATGTAAATTAATATATGGTCATTGATTGGAGAGTATAACAAATTCTAGCCTGCCATTCCTATCAATAATTGCCTTGACAAACATTGAAAACTTTGATCAGTGTGCAAGTAATATGATTACAGACGACATTTTATAAATGACAAGGGAGTGGGATTTTTCTCAGAAAAAACATATGTTTTATGCCTCCACCTCCGTGTATCACTCTTCAATCTTGTAACACAATGACTAACAAGAAATGTCACTGTTAAAGGTCACATGCCCCCACAAATGGTCTGTGAAAAATAACAATATATGATATATTAGGTAGTGATGTATATATGAATATCAAGAGTAATGGACTAATGTTTCAGACTAGACATGCAATTCCATGTTGTTGTTTTTACATTAAAGCATGACCTTGACCTTTGTGTAACCTTGACTTTGACATCTGATGTAATGGTCTGGGTATTTCAACAGTTAAATGCAGGTGAAACATTATCATGACATGCTGATAACTTGTGTCAAGCTATTTTGAAATCCCTAAATGTAAGTTACAGATCAATTGTTGATCAATTGATAAATTGAACCAAGTGTTTTTGAAATCCATCCATGCATGATAAAGTTATAGGACACGTGAAATTTCCAACAGATTCAAAGTGTTGTCATACATACTCAAAGTGTGACAGTGTCTAGGTTTTTCTTATGACACATCGTCATGTCATCTTGATAAATTGAGCCAAGTTAAAGACAAAGTCACAGTCCAGACACGCAATATCAAACAAATTGAAAGTGTGACCTTGACCTTTGAGGAAAGGTTCTGGGTCTTACATGCGACATGTAATTTTGGCATGTTTATCAACTGAGCCTAGTGTTTTCAAAATATATCCATAGATGACAAAGTTATAGATCGAACAAGAAATCTCACACAGACTGAAACTGTTGTCAAACAAACTCAAAGTGTGACCTTGACCTTGAGGTACGCATGTGGGTCTTACACATGATATTTTGTAATGTCATGCTGATGAATTAAGCCAAGTATTTTTGAAATTTATCTGTAGGTGACAAAGTTTCAGACTGGACACGAAATCCCAATCAGACTGAAAGTGGCATCAACCAAAGTTAAATTTTGACCTTGACCTTTGAAGTGGGATTCTGGGTTTAACGCGCGACACATCATCATGTTATGTCGGTCATTTGTAGCTAGGATCAACAAAATCCATCTATGCATGACAAAGTTACAGGCCGGAAACGAAATCTCACACAAACTCAAAGAGTTGTCAAACAAAGTCAAATCGTGACCTTGACCTTTGAGGTACTGGTGTGGGTCTTACTCGTGACATGTTGTCATGTTATGTTGATCATTTGTAGCAAGTATCAACAAAATCCATCTATGCATGACAAAGTTAAAGGCCGGAAACGAAATCTCACACAAACTCAAAAGTGTTGTCTAACAAAGTCAAATTGTGACCTTGACCTTTGAGGTATGGGTGTGGGTCTTACTCGCAACACGTCATGATGTTATGTTGATCATGACAAAGTTACAAACCCAAAACGAAATCTCACACAAATCAAAGTGTTGTCAAACAAAGCCAAATTGTGACCTTGACCTTTGAGGTATAGGTGTGGGTATTACTCGTGACACATCATCATGTTATGTTGATCATTTGTAGCTTGTATCAACAATATTCATCAATGCATGACAAAGTTAAAGGCCGGAAACGAAATCTCACACAAACTCAAAGAGTTGTCAAAGTCAAATTGTGACCTTGACCTTTGAGGTACGGGTGTGGGTCTTACTCACAACACGTCATCATGTTATGTTGATCATTTGTAGCAAGTATCAACAAAATCCATCTATGCATGACAAAGTTAAAGGCCAGAAACGAAATCTCACACAAACTCAAAAGTGTTGTCAAACAAACTCAAATTGTGACCTTGACCTTTAAGGTACAGGTGTGGGTCTTACTCGACACACGTCATCATGTTATGTTGATCATTTGTAGCAAGTATCAACAAAATCCATTTATGCATGACAAAGTTACAGGCCGGAAACGTAATCTCACACAAACTCAAAAGTGTTGTCAAACAAAGTCAAATTGTGACCTTGACCTTTGAGGTACGGGTGTGGTTCTTACTCATGACAAGTCGTCATGTTATGTTGATCATTTGTAGCAAGTATCAACAAAATCCATCTATGCATGACAAAGTTAAGGCCAGAAACGAAATCTCACACAAACTCAAATTGTTGTCAAACAAACTCAAATTGTGACCTTGACCTTTTAGGTAAGGGTGTTGGTCAAACTTGCAACACCTCATCATGTTATGTTGATCATTTGTAGCTAGTATCAACAAAATCCATCTATGCATGACAAAGTTACAGGCTGTAAACGAAATCTCACACAAACTCAAAGTGTTGTCAAACAAAGTCAAATTGTGACCTTGATCTTTGAGGTACCGGTGTGATTCTTACTCGCCACATGTCATCATGTTATTTTGATCATTTGTAGCAAGTATCAACAAAATCCATCTATGCATGACAAAGTTACAGGCCGTAAACGAAATCTCACACAAACTCAAAAGTGTTGCCGAACAAAGTCAAATTGTGACCTTAACCTTTGAGGTATGGGTGTGGTTCTTACTCATGACACGTCGTCATGTTATGTTAATCATTTGTAGCAAGTACCAATAAAATCCATCTATGCATGACAAAGTTACAGGCCAGAAACGAGACCTAAGACCTAATGGGGTCGGGACCATGAAATTCACATAAGTATTAACCATCATGTCAGCAACAACAAATCATACATAAAAACATTCACATAAATTCGTGTGCTACTGAGTGAACTCGTTCATTCGGATACACTCTTTTTTCATTATTTGATCGTGAAGTCGATACTTATAATCGAGATAAAAAAGAAATTTTCTTTCACATAAATATAAACCATGTAGTTTATATAAATGTTTTATTGTAAAACACATGATAAAACTTATTTTGATCAACAATTTATCAATTATAGCATAAATATCAATATTTAGCTGATCAATACAATAATGTTTAAAATACCTGTTATACAATAGATGACACATTAATGGTTATCTTCGGTTTCAAGGCTAATTTAGTTGCATGTTTAAGCATGATTTGGTTTGCGCAACAAAAATATAAATAATTATATATATTGTGTAAATAACAATTCGAAAAGATGTAATATGAATTCACTTTTTGCCGTGTTATTTCAATATAAATATGTTATAGAACATACAAAACATGTACTTTATTTCGATTTAAGCGTATACAGCTCCAAATACAAAAATATCAAAGCATGCGTTAATCAAACAAAACATATATATGCAGAAAATTATATGATTATGATTCTATTTGTTTGGGTATTTCGGCAAAATAAAAACTACCAATTTTCAATTTTATTTGGTCGGACTTTAGTTTTATATTTTCCCCAAACATAGTTACACTGAGTTTGTGCTTAGTTGTGAACAAATCTACGTAAAACTGTTATATTGCAATTAAAGTGGAATCATTATACTCGTGCACATCTCATTAAAATAATAGTAATAAATTAATTGTATTCTAAAATATAAAGTGGGTTAGTAGTACAGCGGATAGGGTGCTGGCTTCAGGCGGCAGAGGTCGCGAGTTTGACCAAGGCTCTACCCGACCTTTCGAAACACAATTCAGTACCAGATCTAATAAGGGAATGCACTGGAGAATGATATGCATAAACTCCGAGCTTACTTCACAATCAAGCTAAATTAAATTAATGTAAAATATATGTATGTATGCCAAATTAACACGACAGACCGAAATAACACAATAGACACAGGAAATAAAAACTAGTAAACGTGAATTTCTAGGTGACCTTTTTGAGGTTGTGATTTTATATTGACTAAAGAACAGCTTTTGATCATGAAGAAGGTTTAAATAAACAAAAAAGAACATGTATTCACTGCCTATAAAATAGTAAATATATTGTTTTCCTGCTTTCCTACAAAATCGATACACCTGATCACGTGCTCGCAAGCGCGTAACAATTAAGCGATTATAAAAGCTGTGAAAGGGGCAACAAGTAAGAAATGACAACAATAATAATAAGAAAGATAATAATAATAAAGAAGAAAAAATACTCAGATAATAATAATATAATAATAATAATATAATAATATAATATAATAATAAAGTAATATAGCAATAATAACAACAATATTAATAATATTAGTAATAATAGTAATAAATAATAATAAAATATATAATATATATTAATAATAATGATGATAATAATAATAATATTATAAAAAATCTGCATATTTTTGTATTTCGACTATATATTTCTTATCCAATCACATGCCGCAGGTTAAATAAAGATTCATTCATCTGGCACAAATTATAATCAAAATGAAAATTACACACCGGCAGGGTTCTTTGTGATCAATGGGCCGATAAATCACCAAATAACTATTTATTGACACACATGTGGTTCTCACCATGGGTATCTGTTTTGAGGATTGCCTTCATAATAGTAATAAAATTATTATATTAATTGTGAACGACTGACCAGATGCACGTACGCACGTATCCAATATAAAAGCTGTGAAAAATCAATAAGCCAATATGTATATTATAATAATAGCTCCAATGATAATAATATTTAAAAAAATAAAACAAATAATGAAAGTAAAAAATAATACAAATAAAATACTACATTTTTACAAGGAATTATTTAGAGACTTGTCTTTAATTATTATTAGTTTTAAAATTGTAGGATTGTTTTATTTTGTAAATTAACAATTCTGATCTGTTTTTTATACGAAATCGCTATGGCAGCTGTGGTAAAATGACAGCCCTGAATACAGATCCCTTAATACGTGTATGTCACACTTTCTACTATTCATTCAGAACTGGCGTGGGGTTTTCGGTTCGTTAATTTAATGATATTAACATCATGATATTTACATACTAAAGCGTTCTGAAACTTCGAACAACCAATATCTTAAATGATTTTTTTATTTGTTGTTAATTGGCTGGCAGTTTTTCTTTTTTATCTTTTCTTTTCAATCACATAATGTTGGCTCAATTAAGATTCATCCATCTGGCACGAATTACAATCAAAATGAAATCATACATATCTTCCGTGGTCAATAGACCGATAAGTCACCGCTTTAGCATATAACTTAATTGACACGGCTCTCACTGGCATGTGACATAATGTAATTAACACCACGGGTGTGTTGCTGCGTGTCATATAATTAGCAGTATAGCACAGTGGGTGTAGTTTCAAACAAGTTTAATATAGTTTGTCATTTTAAATAATATATAAACATAAAGCATACTATCAGTAAAAGAATAATTTGAGAAACCCACTGAAAAAAGTTCGTTGCAAGTATATTTATATAGATAATGATAACGAAAATAATTATAAAAACTTAAAATATCAGAATATCTTTTTTAATTTTAGTGAAGCCACATTTGGACCCAAATCGAGAAAAACACTACAAGATTATTATTTTTCAAAATTCATTTATTATAATGTCGAATTGCATCGCACGGATTATAATAAACTTTTCATCACCCATGCAGTGCATATTATTGATTATAAAGCTTATTTTAGTTTGAACATTAACAAAACCAGTGATATATCCACATGTTGTTAAGTCACTGCTTACACTGAGCAGATTTATGGATTATTATAAGGCCAACGAGGTATCAACAGTATGGAATTATTAATTAAATTTGATTATTAATAACAATGTTGATTATGTATAAAAAATGATGTAAATTTTGTGGACAAACTTTATTGCTTTCCTGTAACAAACGGCTTACGGTATATCAAAGAAGACACTGACGCAAACACATGTCGGTCTGGATAACAGAAACCGTTATAATGTGCGATATTCTTTGATTACCCAGACCAAATTAATCACATATCAAAACATAGACACTTCCGTTAAACATGCCTACTATCGATACTAGTTCAACCTTTCGCCCAGCGGGTGACAAAATATGTAGACAAACAATCGGATTATGAATTAATTAACCTTGACTTAATCCCATGGATACATTTTATTGCTCCATTGGAACAGATTAAATTAAAAAGTCAATATAGAATCATTTTAAAGAGTTGAGATGTTGCGATTGGTTATGGGCCGGAAACCGAACTGAGCGAACTGAACGTTGAGTGAACGCTGAATGAAGCGAACGCTAAAAGGAGTATTAAATAGAGCACTCAGCTATACAGCACTTGTGAGCGAATACTTGCGTTTGTGAGTGCATTAAATTAACCGCGTTTAATCGAGTGCACGCAAACGGAGCGCAAACGGAGCGCGAACTCAGCGCGAACGGAGCGCGAACGGAGCGCAAACGGAGTGCAATTATGGGGTACTTGAGCGGTTTAGGGTCTGTAACCTCACAAAAATACGATTTTTCACAAATCAAAGGGGCATAACTGTCGAACGACAAATGCCACCTCTAAAATCAAACTTAGCCTGTGTTTTGTCATTATAAACATTGTATTAAAATTTCAAAAGATTCGATTCAGGTATTCTTAAGTTATGTTGAAGTGTTTTGCTGTTTGATGGAACAATAATTGCACTAAAATTAAATTTGGATCTCTACATCCTCTGCTATGGCAATTGCATTTTGAAACATTTGGAACTATTTTATCGGTCAGTGGAAATGAAATGGTGGTTAACAGAATAACAAAGGTTATAGAACAAAACTGTAACATGGGTCACACAATCCCTATAGAAGGCATTGGCTACACTCACCTTTCAAAAACAATGGTCTGTGGCTTATCACAAAATAAAAATTGACTACAAATTTACAACATGTGACAACACTGAGATTCAAGCATACCTGTGTCCATGTATGAACCTAATAAAGGGAGATAAATCATGAAACAGAACAGATGCAGGAATATGGGAAAGAATTAATCCACTTTCACCATTCTTCAATTGAGGGGGCATAAAATATACAACTGGCAATTTTTAATTTTACAAAAAGCATTATAACTAGTTATATCTCAACACACTACACCTTATGTATGGCCCTATTCTATTAGTGTCAGCAAGACCAAAGAATGGCTCTGAGCACTGTTCTTCCACCAGTAACTAGTAAACTATTTCACATAAAGTATTTGGACCAAGCTGTGCTCAAACTGAAGACACCAGCTATGACAATAAAGTGATGTTGGGGCAGCTTCCTAAACAACAAAGGACAAACAATAAATGGAAATATATGTTAAGAGATAACTCCACTATAAATTTAAAAAACTTTTACATGGAAAGAAAGGCAAACTAAGTATAATGGCCACCACCCTTACAGCTATATATAGCATGTTAGAATGCAAAATATCCAGGATAACCACAATGTCATATAATGATTTCACATCTTAGCAGATGCTGAAATTTGAAACAGTGTCTATATGGCTGTATGAAGAGCAATGTTTTTACCTTTTCTGATGCTACTGATGCAAATTTTGTGGCCCCAGCTGTAAATGTTGACCATCCCTGAAACAAAACAGTGACATTACCTTACAGAAGTCCAATACAATGACGTTAATTTAAAGTAGTTCAAATTTGTACTGACACATCTGATAACGGCAAGCCCAACCTGATTAGGTTATTCGATAGCGCTTCTGATTTTAAATCCAGCGGTGGTGAGTTCGAATCCCTGCCCAGCCACAGTCTCCATGAGGATTGATATACAACATTGCATCTCATTATCATTCATCTCTCTTTGCTGATTCAAGCAGGAAAGTTATTAATTACTTGTGGAGACTGGGAGTGCTCCAGTACTGGTTAACCTTCCAGATCCCAGGAAACAGTGGTTAGGTTAACTGATTGTCTGTTATCCTTCGATGGCATAAAAATGACACTAAATATTCAATCAATCAATCGATGATTATGGCAAGCATTTGTTCCATGTCATTTCAAAGTCTTTCATGTAGTTTATGAGACATGAATTTGAACACATAATTTTGTACCTATTTCTAACCTTTAACCTTTGACCATGACATATGAACCTGGGTCTTATATGCAACACTTCTTTTTATTATGAAATATTGTGCCATGTTATTAGAAAATTCCTCCATGCATGAGAAAGTTATAGCCCGAACAAAATCCGAAGGAGGGATGCACTAACGCACGTACACCAAACCGCCATTGTGACGAAAATAACCCCAAATTTAAAAGTGGAAAACACTGCTTAATTAAATGATAGATGTTAACCTTTTGTAATATTCCATTTCCATATTAACTGCTGTCACAAATGTTATAAAACTCATAAAGTGATAGGAAAGCATATTGAGCTGCATAGTTTGGTTTCATCATGTCCACCGCGAGTAAATTACAAAGTTACTAAAGGAACACCAGAGAACAATATGTGGCGGAGTAGAAAATGATGACAATGGAGCCTAGGTTAGAAAACTTTATTAATTTTTGTGTGCTTTTAGAGTTAATAATATATCAATTTTTCATGTGCACAGTTGTATTTAATGGGGTTTATTACCCTTTTCAACACATGTCATATCTAGTTTTACTAGAGGAGGAAGACCTCAGAATGAATCTGAGTAGAACCACTGTTGTTCCACAAGTAACTTGCACACTTTCTCACATAAAGTTTTTGGATCAAGTGGTTAGAGATGAGTGATCTTGTGATGGCACCTTTGACCACTCTGCCATGGAGGACCCCTAGCAATTGTATCAATATTTCAAAATATAGATATTGCATCAACTAGTAGGTAGTGATAACTAAATTGCTTACAAGTGTCAATTACACTCATATATACATGCCACTTATAATTGTACTAGTTAACCATTTACAATATTAAAGTAATATGACATCCAATACAAGTTTGGTTATTGCCTATATACATGTATATATGCCCTCACAGGCCCCATATTCACATTAACCCTTAACTTCATATAGACGACTTTGGACACCTCTAATATTGAAAGCATTAATTCACCATGTATCAGCAATGGGTGAATTATGTTTATATTAACTGACAGAGTGGAAAACAGTGCAGGAAGTGTTCAGATTGCTCGTTACGAGCAATCTGAACTCTTCCTGCACTGTTTTCAAAGGCCTTCTGTGATTGGGAAAACTTCCATGAAGTAAAGGATTAAGACTGTCTGATGAAAATTGAGGAAGAACTTACACTAGATAAACTTGACAATGTATTCTCCATGAAGTCATCTTCCTGTTTCTTCTCGACTGTATTCCCAAACCCTGCATAGCGGCCTCCCTGACTCGGCGGCAGGTTTCTGTATTGATAATACAAACATGGCTTGAGTATTTATTATACATGGTTGTATTTATTAATGCATTTCAAAAGATCTAAATAAGGAAAAGATTAAAACTATGATTGTTAAATTTCATTTCTAACAATCAACCAAAATGTACCTTAACTTTCCAATGTAAATTTCAAGCTCACTTAGGGAAATATTAACAATGGAAATCAACCAAGTATTTTATCAAGCACAATGATTTTACTTTATTAATTCTCAATACATCTAATTAAGCTGAGTAGTAGTGCAGTGGATAAAGTGTTGATCACTAACTCTAGAGTTTGCTTGTTCTATCCAAATTTCAACTTTATGGCCTCTCAAACAAGAGGTCCAAGGGCCTTAACGGTAACCTG
Source organism: Panopea generosa (assembly GCA_029582155.1). Taxonomy (NCBI): domain Eukaryota; kingdom Metazoa; phylum Mollusca; class Bivalvia; order Adapedonta; family Hiatellidae; genus Panopea; species Panopea generosa. The sequence goes on from CM055901.1 coordinate 58,321,274, forward strand.
ATTATCCTTGATGACATAAAGCTATATGAATCTACTTCCAAAATTTTGTCCTTAAGGAAGTTGCAAAAATCCAAACCTGAATTTTGAATGTCTCATCTGCATCAACAAATCACATCATTTTAACTTATATCTAGATTTAGTGAAGTAATATTCACCCCAAGGGTTAAACTACGAGACCCAGCGGCATGAAATTCACATGATTGACAACTAAAAAACATTCAAATGACAGTGCTCCAGGTAACTTTTTTGATAATAGGGTATTACAACCCAAAAATTAAAAAGAGGGTATTTAACTCCGAGAGTTTCAGAGATGAGGGTAATGAAGCATACATTAAAATCGTACTTGTTGCATAATTCAGAATTTTCATTTTTATTCCATTAAAAACTTTACTTACTTAATATATAATATTATTTAAATTAAGTAATTTACACTTTCTTTGCTATCTAAGGCACATGAGTCACCAAAATATGAAATCATTATACATGTATTTTAAACAAGTTTTTTCATATTTCAGTTCAGTAAATTTGTTTTGGAAGAGTAAGTTTACCCCCAACTTTTAAAAGTAAGGGGTAAATTTACCTCAATTTTTTAAAACTAAGGGGTATTTAGTTAAATCATGAGTGTAAAATACCCCCCAAAATCACCTTATCTGGACCACTGAAATGAGACTATATTACGTTTTTTGCCATTTTCTCTTATATAGATAATAGATTAAGTAAAGTAGGCCATAATCGCGAGACCCAGGAACATGAAATTCACAATATCGTGAGACCCAGGAACATGAAATTCACAATTTTTATTAAAGACCAATAGATGTCAATAATCATGCTCACCAATTGTTTCCGAGTATAATAAGATTTTTAAAATTTATCTTGAATTTGGCCCTGCCCATAAGACCTCATGGGGGTGGGGACCATGAAATTCACATAGGTATTAACCGCCATGTCAGCAACAACAAATCACGCCAAAAAACATTCACATAAGTCAATTCAGTCGTAAGAAAAAGCTTTTTTTGTCATTTTCTCTTATATAGATTTAGTAAAGTAGGCCCCACCCCCAGGGTCAAACCGTGAGACACATGTGCAAGAAATTCACAAATTTTACAAAGGAGCCATAGGTGTCAATAATCATGTTCAATCTGTTTTTAAGTGCTTCCTATAATAAGAAGATCTTTAAAGTCTACCGTTAAATTTGTTTAGGCCCCCACCCCCCCACCCCAAGGGCCAAACCAGGGACATTGCAATTCACATATCTTATAAAGGATCCATAATCATGGTCACCATTCGTTTCCCAGTGCTTCCAATAGTAAGAAGAATTTTTTTAAAGATTACCTTGAATTTGACTGATTTGGCCCTGTCCCCAAGGCCCCAGGGGGTGGGGAGCATGCAATTCACAATTTTGATTCACCCTTATGCATCAAAGCTGCATAGAACTTTCATTACGATTGATCTTTAGTCAAAAATGTGAATCATTAATGGATACACAAAATATATAGGCCCCAACCCAGGGCCAAACCATGAGACCCAGGGACATGCAATTCACATTTTTTTATAAACAACTCGTATGTGTTCATAATCCAGTCACCATTTGTTTCTCAAAGTTCCCTATATTAAGAAGAAGATTTTTAAGATTTACCTTGAATTTGACTGTTTTGGCCCCATCCCCAAGGCCCCAGGGGGACTGGGACCATGCAATTCACAATTTTGATTCACCTTTAGGTACCAAAGCTGCATACATTCGATTACGATTGAGCTTACGTTTTTTTGAGAAGAAGTCGAAATCAATTGTTTACGGATGCATGATGACGGACAAAAGGTGATCCCAAAAGGTCCCTTGAGACAAAGTCTCAGGTGACCTAAAAATGTAGGAAAGACTAAAAGTCAACATACACTTATCTTTATTGAAATAAATGTAAAATTGTTTTTTATAAACATGAAGATAGATTTTCTACATACATGTTTTACCTTTTATGGCTATTTAATTATAAATATTGTCAAACAATCTCTGTCATAACAATAAAAAGACACTTACTCTGATCTGTTAGCATTCTCTGCTTGTTTCCTATTAAAAAAGTCTTCTTTCTGTCTTTTAAAACTGTCACTGAAATGATTAAAGGTGTCACATGGTTAAAACTTAGAAATAGCCACATAAAAAGAGCTAAGAAATACAAAGACTTAATATTAATACTTTATCAATTCACTTTAAACTGAGATTATGAAATTATTAATTCTTAAAATATATTTAATCAGAAATAAAATATAACAAGTAAACTTAGTGAATTTATGTCATACGCTTTTTTCAAAAGATCTGATTCAGGCATTCTTCAGTTATTATACGGAAACCTAAAAAAAATTGATTTTTCACAAATTAAAGGGGGTATAACTGTAGAACGACAAATGCCAAAACCTCTAAAATCAAACTTAGCCTGTGTTTTGTCATTATAAACATTGTAGTAAAGTTTCTAAAGATTCAATTCAGGCATTCTTAAGTTATTGCGTTGAAACCCCCAAAAATATGATTTTTCACAAATTAAAGGGGCATAACTATAGAAAGACAATTGCCACAAGCCCTAAAACCAAACTAAGCCTGTGTTTTGTCATTTTAAACATTGTATCAAAATTGCAATATATCTGATTCAGGCATTCTTAAGTTATTGCACAGAAACCAAAGTGCGACGGACAGACAGACAGATCCAAATGAGTCTCCCACTTTTCGGAAAGCAGAGGATATAAAATGATACTGGCCTACATGTATACATTAAAATATAGAAATAATGATGGGAACATTTAATTATATTACTTAAAATATACCACATCAATGTTCAAGGTAGAAACTTTACAATAAGTGGCATGATCTACATCAACATAAGTTTTACCATAACTAACATAGTCTACACTTACATCAACAGGATCTTTACCATAACTGACATGATCTACATCAACATGATCTTTACTGTTATTGACATGATCTACATCAACATGATCTTTACTGTTATTGACACGATCTACATCAACATGATCTTTACCATACATGTAATTGACATGATCTACATCAACATTATCTTTACTGTAATTGATATGATCTACATTAACATGATCATTATATACCATAACTGACATGATCTACATCAACATGTTCTTTACTGTCATGATCTCCACCAACATCAACATGGTCTTTACCATAACTGACATGCATCAACATGTTCCAGTGTTTTCTCCAGCTTCAATTTTTTGGGGGTCATTGATGACCCACTGACTAAAAATCTAGGGGTCATTTTAAAAATCTGGGGGTCATCAATTGACTAGTTTTAAACTTAATCAGCATGAATAAATGGAGTTAAAAAATACATATTTTGCTAAAACAGTTTTACTTCCTGTTTCACACAAATTTCTCCATCAAAACTGCAACTTAAGATAACAACTTCAAAACAATTTAACTCCAAACGAATGTTTCAATTCTGGCAATAAGTTACAACAACTTGAAACTTAGCAGTTGTTTTTATGATTTTGGCACTTTGGTTGTGAACTTTTCAAATGTCATGGCCACAGCTCAATCACCCAGGCCCTAATTATTTTTAATGAAAAACACTAAAATTATTAAATATTTAATATTTGCTGAGCTACATGTTTAGCATTATACTCTTTGGAAAACAAAACTTTGTTTTTATTTTCTTTTTCCCAAAAGCATTTCTCTTCAAAGCTAGACTCATTTTAGAGAAATTTTATCCTAAAAAAATAATATAAAATACATTTTAATGGAAACATCACAAAAATTAATTAAATTTTTGAAATAAAGTAATCATTTTTCAAAATGAATATGATTTTTTTTAAAATTAATTTCTTTTTTCAACAACCTTTTAATCGTCCGTTACAGAAACATAAACGGCGCCGGGAATACTGCCCTAAAACTTGGACCGGCCGATGTTTAAACTGGTATTAAAATGTCGCGCATGCGCGTCTCGGTACCTTATAGAAAACAAAATAAAAAGTTTTTCAGATAGAGTGTCGTCCGTACATTTTCAACAACTTTTATGAAAAGTTTCACGCTTCCACATTTCATCTTCATATACAAACAACCTAAAACTGGGTATATGTCAGTACTATTGTTGCAGTGAACGTTTGTTTTCACTGATGTTGTCTTCAAACTACGCTATTGCTTCGCAGAAAATTATGTATGTGATCATAATCGTCTATGCGATTGCATCAATAAAGTGTTCGTAACCAATTAAAGCGTTTATTTAACTTGGTAGAATCGCATGACCGGGATTGCCCTGAATCAGACCAGGTGATCTGTCAAATCAGCTGGCATTGTAAAAATAACTCTGAAACCAGCTTGCCAAAACAAATATGCGTAATTTAAATTTCTGTATTTTTAAGGCTGCGTCGTAGTGGACGCACTAAACAAAGTTGATTGCGTCAGATGAGAATGTATTGCGTCAAAAACGCAAGAAACGCGCTCTGGAGAAAACACTGATGTTCTTTACTGTAATTGACATGATCTACATCAACATAATCTTTACCATAACTGACATGATCTACATCAACATGTTCTTTACTGTCATGATCTCCACCAACATGGTCTTTACCATAACTGACATGATCTCATGATCTTTATCACAACTGACATTAACTACATCAACATGATCTTTACCATAACTGACATGATATACACCAACATCAACATTATCTTTACCATAACTGACATGATTTACACCAACATCAACATGATCTTTACCACAACTGACACAAACTACATCAAAATCAACATGATCTTTACCATAACTGACATGATATACACCAACATCAACATTATTTTTACCATAACTGACATGATTTACACCAACATCAACATGATCTTTACCACAACTGACATGATATCCACCAACATCAACATGGTATTAACCATAACTGACATGATATCCACCAACATTAACATTATCTTTACCACAAAAGACATGATCTCCACCAACATAAACATGATCTTTACAATAACTGACATGATCTACACCAACATCAACATGATCTTTACCATAACAAACATGATATACACCAACATGATATCCATCATAACTGACATAATATACATCAACATGATCTTTACCATAACTGACATGATATCCACCAACATCAACATTATCTTTACCACAAAAGACATGATCTCCACCAACATAAACATGATCTTTACAATAACTGACATGATTTACACCAACATCAACATGATCTTTACCATAACAAACATGATATACACCAACATCAACATGATATCCATCATAACTGACATAATATACATCAACATCAACATGATCTTTACCACAAAAGGCATGATCCCCACCAACATCAACATGATATTTACCATAACTGACATGCTCTCCATCAACATTATCTTTACTATAACTGACATTATCTCCACCAACGTGAAGATTATCTTTACCATAACTGACATGATTTCCACCAACATCAACATTATCTTTACCATAACTGACATGATATACATCAACATGATATTTATCATAACTGACATGATATGCTCCAGATAAGCATTATTTGCGGGTATTTAAGCATTGAAATTTCTGAATAAAGCATTAAAATTTAAATTAAGGGATTAAATAAACATTGGTTATTCTTAATTTCAGTGTTGATTAGTTTTTTTTAAATGGCATTTTGATAAGAATTTTTGCCTGTTTACATTTTGAAAATAAGCATTGCATATTAATTAACTGGGTAAAATACTCATTTGACGGAACACTTATCTTGAGCTCTGATCAACATAATATTTACCATAACAAACATGGTATACACCAACATGATATTTACCATAACTGACATGCTATTGACGATAAATGACATGATTTTTACCATAATGGACATGATATACACAAACTTCAACATGACCATAACTGACATTATATCTATCATATATGACATGATGTTTATCATAATTAAATTTATTTACACCAACAGCAAAAATGATCTTTACCATAATTGACATGATCTTCACCAATATAATCATAATTTTACCATAACCAACATGATATACACCAACATCAACATAATTACCATAACTGACATGATCTACACCAACATAAACTTGATCTTAACCACAACTGACATGACATTTACCATAACCAATATGATCTACACTAACATCAAAATAATATTTACCATAACTGACATGATATTTACCATAACTGACATAATATTTACCATAACTGCATAATCTTTACCATAACGGACATCTACATCAACATCAACATGACAACAACACCAAAATTATTGAAATTCTTATAAACATAAAACAATCACCCTGAAAATGAATCTTGATAGCCCCCATTATCAGCACTTGATCGTTGATTACTCATACTGGGACAGCTGGAGGAGGAAGTTAGGGATGGCGCTCTGGCAACATATGGTTTGTGATTCCGTGCAGATGATGTTTCTATACTCCATGATCTACCCTCAGCTTCAGTGGCGATCTGCAAAATTGTATTTATACATACATTACATCTACAACTACAGTCCAGCACCACTATAACATAGTCTACAGAAACCATGGAGCTGTAGCATGTTGCTAAGGGAACACCCTTTGTTGTATGTAATAAGACAACAACAACTTTATAATTATAATCACATAAATTAACTATTTTTCTATTTGTTGTTTTTTCCAATGCCTTGCGTAATTTATCTAATAACTTACATACTAAAGATTTAATTTCTAGTACCATTGTTTTTAATGTATGGTACACTAAAAAAAGCTTAAAAATTGCATGAATTGAAATGCAATGGAGTTTAAATTACGGGCCCTTGGTCAGAAATGTGCATCAGACATGAAATTTTTGAGTATCATGTCTGTAGATGTGAATCAAATAAAAGTGATTCACCTGGTTAACTTTTGGTAACAATTTGCCATTTAATCGTTACAGAAACATAAATACTGTTTAGATGTGTTTTTCAATAATAATTTGTTAGCTGTCCAATTAACCTTCCTTCAATGGTTTAAGAATTGACTGTTTACAGAGAGCAAAACTTTTGTTTGAACAAGTGACAGATTATTTAATGTGTACTATTAGGTTTAGATAATAAAGCCTTACATTTTATCACTTTCATTATAATAATCATTATTGTTATTCTTGATAAAATGCACACTGAGGCATCAACACCCTTTTTTTGTTTTTAAATGTTTTATTTATCAATATACATATATGTAAAAAGCAACACATATACTTTAACAATAAATATTAAAACTGTTCACACTAATGATATTACTTTTTAAGTACATGTAGATTAGAATATGAAGATAATCACATTATTTGTTTGTTCCATATACAACAAGTTTACTTTTTATAACTTAGAGCTGTCACAAGGTGCAATATAATTTTTTTATATGAATTTCAGAAATACCTGTGTGTGTAAAATAAGAAATAAGCTTGTGTATATAGACAGTAGAGAAGGGATAGCATAAAGAAAGACATTATAGTAATAAAGAGGTCTCGACACTCTAAATCTACACTAAGCAGGATCTTGTCCAGTTGTAATTTGTCCAATTTGCCGTGATGTTCAATTTAATATTTTGCCATTGCTATATGGTTCTATTTATCTTTTCAATATGTTTAAAATATTTCATAAAATTTACAAACATGGAAATCGTTTTGGTATACTTGTTTTTGTAAATGAAATATTTAACATAAATCAATACAGTATTTAACAAATTTGAATAACTACTCCAATCAGTGTATCCGAAAGATATTATCATATAATTCAACTTTATTGCGAATTATTTGGCATTGAGATATACTTCAATCTAATTTTGTTTGCCAATCCACACACGATATTATACAACCCCTCCAAGTATTCAATCAAGCTCAGACACAAAGAAACAGTGGAAAAGATTGGGTTAGTTTAGTTTAGTTTAGTTTATACTAATTTATTTTAGCTTGATTGGGAAGAAAACGTAAAGCTTATCTGAACTGCTTGGAGTCTGCTTCCTGGGTAGAACCAATACTGATTGTTGCTTTTTTAAGAGGCATTGGGTAAATATATTGGGTAATATATAAATAACTGACAGTTCAATACTACCTTGTCCCTATACAATGCTGCAGCTCTAGAGTTATATTTCTCCTGTAATGACATTCCTGGTTTGTAGTCAGATTGTGATTCAAAGAATTCTTTTGCCTTTCTGTTCCCACCTGCTTTCATTTTCTCCAATTCTAAATCTTTCCATTTATCCATGCTCACTGATCGTACAAAACTGAAAATGATAAAAATTTAATATCTATATGATATTTGAAACAAGACATAACTGGTACTGTTTAGGCAAGAAATGTTAAATCAATTGTATGTATGACAAACTGTCACCCCCTTACCATAATGTTTTCCATGTACACTGATGTTTTTTTAAGTTGACAATTTTGATGACACACATAAAGTCTAAGAATGTCTTTATGCAGTGAGTCTGATATGAAACTTTATTGAAACGAGAATGTGAAAGAATGTTGAAGCTGACCTGAAGAAGACAGACACATAATTATATCATTTAATCTTTTACACATGCATGAACCAATTTATACTTATCCCATTTAATCTACAGAACATGCAGAAAACAAAGGAAATATATATAACAGATATTTTTTAATATTATAATTATCCTGTTTTATCTATTATGTATTTGGAAAGTTTGCTATCAAATAAACATTACTTTCTAATTATTATTTTTATCCTTTTTCATTTAGGAAACATCACTATGAAAGGAAATAGATAACAAAATGTCTTGTTTTTTTATATATTAACAACTAACTCTTACCTGAGATGCACGCCGAGACCTCTGTGTTTTCCGGAACACTCCAGACATATCCACACACCGTACGACACGCTCACCCATTGTGGATTGTGACCATTACACTCAAAACATGTCTGCAAAAATTAACTTAAAATATTAACATAAAATGCTCCAGAATTTTCATTTACGACTGTGATGATGCAGGATAACTTACGTATATGTATAAATACAATGTTTCCATAACTTACGTATATGTATAAATACAATGTTTCCATAGAATTTATCATGTTTTACGACTGTAAATTATAAATGTAGTACAAATTCAGAACACATACCCAGGAAGACATCAAGCATGATTTATCTTAGTTGTAAGAACTTGATTCATAATCCAAGTAAAATATATAAGTTTAACCTTTTGCTCCACTAGCATTTTCTTGGATTCTTACAGATTGAAAGCATTAATTCACCACGTATCAGCAATGGGTGAATTATGTTAACCTTAACTGACAGAGTTGAAAACAGTGCAGGAAGTGTTCAGTTTGCTTGTCACGAGCAATCGGAACTCTTCCTGCACTGTTTTCAAAAGCCTTCTGTGATTGGTATGGGAAAAGGCGTATCTATGGAGCAAAGGGTTAAACTATGTGTAGTGTACATGTTTCTTTATCATTTTATATCTCTATAATATATTGATATTCATGCTTTCTCTTTCAAAACATTTAAGAAATATCCAGGCTTGTTATTATTTCTACACTTCAATATAATTTATATATATCATACATGGCCACATTTGATCATTTTCTATAACAAAAAATCAAGATATGGTAATTTAAAAAACAAAAAATTCTAAGATGGCTGCAATATAACGTTCTAAACTTTAAGATGTTAACACCATAATCATACAAATTATACTTTACTTTAAACATATTTTATTGCTTTTTCATATACATGTAGTAGCAAAAGGGTTTAGACCACAACTTATCCAACAACAAAATCGGCCCTTCCCAACAACATATTATTTACAAATAAACAATCAAGATGGCAATAAAACATATTCATATAGGAAGAAGGGGAAAAAAATGAAATAGGGTGTATTGTTTGAATATACGTTTCCTATGCTGACCTTAAATGAGGGGCTCCACTGTGAGGTAAATACTAAAACTTAATAAGATATATTGTTTATCAAAACGTTGTGTCTTTAATGTATGTTTGGACATTGTTAAATATAACAATATTTTCATTGTCTGAACTATCATCACTCCCGTGTAATAAGGTTTTAACACTTAAAGGATGAAGATGACATGTAGCATAAAAGAGTCCTCTTTTTCATGCCCTCATTTTTCACAAGTTGAAAACCATTTAAATTTGTTAACAAGTAAATCATAATTTAGGTGACTGCAACCATTTCTTTAAAGACGTGAACAATAGATATTTTACGAGGACCTGTTAAATAAAAACATGGTAGTTTGGTGGGTTTAAACAGATGCTTCATAAGCTGGTGTTTGAATGATGATAGAGTTTCAGAATTGGGTAAGCATTCCTGAAGACCATTCCAAGAAGAAATTCATACATGATGGAATAAAAGAATTTCTAAATAATTGAGTTCAAGTATTTAATAAAGAATAATTACTATTATTTCTTTGATAATACGGTGTAGTTATTCCTACAGTTTCAGGGGAAAAATATTGTTTAAAAAGTCTTGAGTTAAGCCTTTTTTGACTTTATATGCAACAATTAACTTTTGATATAATCTTCTAAAGAAAGCCAGCCTAGTTCTTTGTATAAGTTACCAAGAGAAGTAGACCGTGTTAAACCAGTTACAATACGAGCTGCAGATATTTTTATGCAGCTAAACAACTACATTATCAATATATATGTTTCTTAGTACCATATGTTTGGTTAAAATGGACAAATTAAAGGTCTGTCAAATAATAATCTACTAATATTTAAATAAAAATTTAAAAACAAAAGTGCTTCTGTCAATTAACTCACGTTGTTATCTGCCTTGATCTTTAAATCCTTTAAGACACGCCGTGTTCTAGGACTGGCCATTATATAAAAGTTGGTGATTAAAGTTAGATGGATTGAATTATGGTTTGGTCACAGAAAAAAATGGAAATATCCTCTTAGATTGCTGACATGTCACTTGTCAAATTACAGCAAACCTTAGTTTCGTATTAAACTGATTTGAAAATAAAGGTTATTTTTAAAAAATGACTTATTTTAACTCATTTTTAATTCCAAATTAACTAAACAAATTTAAAAATTCGTTATTAAGGAGTCTTTATACCCCTAACTAATAATTTTCAAACAATAAACATTTCTTTCGAAAGCAAACCTGTGAATTTAAAGGTAGCTTTATCTAAATAATGGCGGCGCCCATTAGAAATAATAATTTTAAATCTACAATCCAACAAATTAGACGTTTTATTGTACATCTTCAGTAAATCGTTATGTTTTCAATACTTTTGGTTTAATGCAGAAAGAAAATGGTAAAAGACGGCAGATTTGAGTCGCAGCGACCATATAAACTTGGTTTGTGTTGCAATATTTTTTATTTTTAGGGGTTTTGTAAACAATTTATCGCCCGCAAATTTATACTGTTAAGGCAAGTCTAAAACTTCATCAACCATGTAAATAACTATACACCAATAAACATTTATAAAAGTTACTTGATTGGCTTGAATAATCATACTTAAAGTTATTTCTGGTAATAATACCTTTAAAAACAAAGTCCAGAAACAAAAGTGATTATTTTGACTTTTCCCCAGTATGCCTATTACCGCGAATCAGCCAATCAGATGACTAAAAATGGTGTAATCTTTAATAATACTTGAACTGGACTAAACTTAATATTAAGCAAGCCCTGTATGTAAAATATAATCAAACATCTAAAACAACATTTATTTTAAACAGAGAGTTTGTTCACCAGATCCAGATACATTTTTTTGTACTGGTTCAGCTTCTAATTTTTGCTAAAGAGATGGAGCAAAAAATATTGACCCCTCCTAAAAACTCTTACTGGTGTGCAGTACTTTAAGTGCACCCATCCATTGCGATTGTCACATTGTCCCTAGATAAGAAATTCTAAGTGTACATGGGTGAGATAATGTTTTTAATATAGGCATTCGCGCATAACATTTATGTAGATCGCGGTAATAGGTAAATAACTTTAATTAAGGGATAGACTGAAGATTTCAGGGGTAGGGAAAATCTTTTATAAGCACTCGTCCATCAGGTAAGTGGACTGGTAAAAAGTACTCATCCGGATCGAAAATTCACCTGTTTGAAAATTTTGTACTAAAATGTTTTCTTTAGAATTGGAAGCATGTTGTGCTTACCTTCTTTGTCTATGTGAACTTCAGCTGTTTCTTGAAATTTTTACTCCTTTTTTTGCAAAAAAAACACCATCCAACTTGCATTAAGACTTTTCAGTTTGGATAGCCTAGTGTGTTTTCCATTATAACAAAATTAATACAGTCTCGTCCAAACAGTTAACCTGCAAACAGTAGCAAGTCTACGTATCTAGACTGTGATCGGACCAAAAGTAGAGTGCCCCAGATAAGAATTGACTGAGTAGGATGAAAACTTTTCAAATTTGAAATAATTGAGATCTTACAATCAAAGAATTAATTTGCTGTTTTTTCCCTTGACAAGTTTACAAGAATTGTATGAAACATGGAGTATTGTCTAAATGAAAGCAATTCAAATGCCTTCCTTGATTTAATTGGCTATTCTAAATGTACAGTATTGTAAAACCGTTGCTGCCTACAACTCTTAATTTGCATTATCAGTAGTGTATCAAATGTTGCTGCCTGCAACTCTTAAATGAATAAATTAATTTCTTCTTTCACAGATGTTGCTGTCTGCAAATCAGAATTTCAGATCTAAATCATCGTTGACTAGGGCAATGCATTGGCATTTTTCTCATCTGCAATGCGTATCGCGATACTTCATTTTCAGAACGATACATATCACGATACGTATTGCTTGTGAAAATAAAAGGCTATGCATATTGCATTGTTTAAGTCACGATGCAATGCGTATTACGATACGATCACAATTTTTTAACTGTATCTTATGCAATCACCATCGGTGTATGTAATAACTATGCTTGTATGCAATTTAAAAGTATTTTTAGTAACAGAGAACAACAGAACTTATGACACTGCATAACTACCATAGTGATGAAATAATCATAGTGGGATAGTACCTGATGGGAAGGAGATGCTGTCCGTAGCTGGTTTATATTCAAAAATGCTTCTTGCTTTTTAAAAAACATCCTTTTTTGTTTATGAGCTATTTTTTTATGTTTCATCAAGAATTAAATTGCGAAACACAATATCTGACAATAGTATCGATGCATCGTAGGTCTAAAAAATGCATTGCATCACAATCTGTTGAAAGTTTCATTTAACTCCCAATACTCACATCGGCGGAAAGGTGAATCGCTATGCATTGATGAATTGTTACACCTCTATTGCTGACAATGTCAAATAATATTGGTTTAAAAATATTTCTTGAAGAAATGGGTGTAGGGTGCGAAAAGTAATTATAATTATTGACCTTTGATTTGGGTTAGAACATGCGTTTTCCTTTGCAAGCTGAGGTTTTCATCCTTATTTCAACATTTTGTTTAATGTTTGTGATCATCTAGATGCTTTCATTACCATGTATATATGATATGCCAACTCCTGTATGAGAACGCTGAATAAACTGGTATTCATCTTTACTTTCACTCTGCTAAAGGCTTGTGAGGTACAAACTTAAATAACCAGGAACCAGTTTATTTGGTTGTTACCTATATACTGTAAGTAGGAACTATGATACAGCTGTTTGGATATGCATGTATAAATTTATTTTGAGTGAATGGAAAATTATTTGCAAAATGGATATGCTAAAAAACAAAATTGTTTGCGTTTTCCACGAATTTATTTGAGTAAAATATTCAAATACACAGCTTGTCTGGAGCACTGCATGGAGTTTGTGGAAAACTCGGGCATTATCCACTTATATAATTGTCAATTAACACTTATTTTTGTTGAGCCAGGTATGGCTGGTATTGACATGGGTAAATAAGAATTAGACCCAATATTTACCAATCTTGAATTGTCTCAAAATTGAAAACAAATAATGAAAAAACATCAAGGAGGAATGGCGTTTACTATCATACAGAAATAACGATAAGTATAATGATATTTCATTCAGAGTTGACTCATCAGACTGATAAGTTTATGGTAAAACTCACAGGACAAGCGGACAAGTGCTTTTGCCAGCCCCTGAATCCCTGTGTGTCCGGTTTTGATGCACTTAAAGGAATAGCATAGCCTTGTGTCGTAAATACTGGCCAAACTATTCTGCAGCCTTTTTTATCAATCAAAATTGAACTTATCTGGACATCATTTAGTGTGAAATCTGTTGTTTTCTCTGTTGAATGTACATAAATCACTTACAACAGCCTGTTGTATGTAAGCTTATTTTTCATCACCACTAGTTTCCCATATGGGGATGCCCCCAGAAAAGTGTCTTTTAGGCATGTGGGGAATCATGCATGATACAAATGGAAACCCATCGTAAATTTTTTCTGGTTCTTTAGCTCTGTGTATGGCACCATCACACTGGCCCTTCGTTTAAAGTTGCATCCAAACAACTTTTAGTATTTTTTGTTAAGCATCATTGTTGAGCTAGCTTTTATAGCAACATGGTTGAAGTGCACTGACTGTTTTGGAAGTTAAGCATAGAAGTACAGGTTGGTACTTGGATGGGTGACTGCTGTCACTTTAATGGTGTCAGAAGTAACTTTCAAACATGCCCCTACACAAATCTCTGTTTACTTGGAAAGGGATAGAATGTGAGCAGGAACTGTGGGAAACTTCATGCTGTACAGTTGGTCCCAATCCCTTAAAATTAGGTTGAAGAGGGAAGGAGTGTAGTGAATGTACATAGATCACTTACAACAGCCTTGCTGTTGAGATAGTTTTATAGCAATATTGTTGAAGTTCACTTACTGTATTGGAAGTCGAGCAACGGAGTACCGATTAGTACTTGGATGTGTGACTGCTCTCACTTTATCTCATTGGGTTTACTGTTTTTAACAGGATACACCATCATAAGTTATTTGCTCTCTGCGTTACTAGTTTTCACACACTTTACAAACTTCTTGTTTTTGGAAGCTTACTGTGTCGAATTTGTTTCACGTGGAATGTTTCATTAAAAATTTGATAATGTTCACAAGTCTGTCAGTTGCAGAAGCAAGATTTGTCTTGTGTGTAACATGGGGTATTTGCTTTATACATTGATTTATATTCATTCAGCTGATGTTTTTCTATCAATAAGACTGCCTATATTAATGTGTCAAAACTGGTGTTCCATTCCAAGTATAACATATCAAGTCTATGTATCAGCGGGATCTTAAAAATTTCAACATTCATATCTCATGTACCGGTTAAAAGGAGATTTAGCTTCCAAATCAGACCAAAAACACCTTTGTCACTTCTGACTAAAATCTGGACTTGATCTTTAACATCTGACCTTTAACTTTATTTACAAAGCATTGAATATTTATCTCCATGTGTGAATAACTCTTAAATATATTGATTGCAGCTCACCAGGTTCTGTGCATAACTGCCTTCAACTTTCATCGCAAGTCTCTTATTGTAAGTATAACAAATTGATATGATATATATAATAATGTAATAGGTTATTGTTTTATTTTGTCAACCCATCATTATTTGCAATTGAAAGTTAACATTTGGAGTTTTTCTATTCTTTGCTTTTAAATGTGATATTTTAGAGAATGTCCATGTGCCACAGTCTTACATGCACTTTGAACTTGTTCCCTGGACAATGTTTAGTTATATCATAGTTGCTTAATTAAGTTTAGTTATATCATAGTTGCTTAATATAAGTTTAGTTATATCATAGTTGCTTAATTAAGTTTAGTTATATCATAGTTGCTTAATATAAGTTAAGTTATATCATAGTTGCTTAATATAAGTTTAGTTATATCATAGTTGCTTAATATAAGTTTAGTTATATCATAGTTGCTTAATATAAGTTAAGTTATATCATAGTTGCTTAATATAAGTTTAGTTATATCATAGTTGCTTAATATAAGTTTAGTTATATCATAGTTGCTTAATATAAGTTTAAAAGCTATCATCAATTCTTCACTCATTTCCAACAATCGACAGAGCCTGCTTTAAAAGAATATGATGTCATTTAATAATATATATCCAGATATATGTGAAACATATTTAATGATATTTTTAAGTATTGTCTGTTAGATTTTATTCTTGTATTTATTGCCGGGTCCGGGTAGTTTAGTTGGTATCTGTATCAATTCAGTGATTGTGAGTTTAGTTTATACTAATTTCTTGTAGCTCGATTGCGATGAAAGCTCAGAACTTATATAAACCGCTCTCGAGTCCGTTTCCTGGGTAGAACCAGTACTAAGTGTTGTTTTATGGGAGGCATCGGGTCAAGCTGGGGATCGAACCCGCAACCTCTGGCGTGAGAGGCCAACACTCTATCCATTAGACCACCGCCATCCAGTCAAAATCTCTTTGAAAATTGATGTTCAACATTGTGTCCCATTATCATTTGTCACTCACTGCTCATTCAAGTGGAAAAGTTTCTTACAGAGATAGGTGTCCTGGTGTACTGGTTGACCTTTCAGGATCCCAGGAAAGAGTTTTTAGATTAACTGATCATCTGCATAACAATGATGCCAAATATTCAAACTTCTTTTTATTTATAAAACCTGAAATTCGTGAATGTTGTTCTAAGCAGTTTTATTTTGATGCTTTCCAGGGTTATGTGGAACTCACCATCTACCCCCTGCGTGCTGACCTGAAGAGAGTTAAAGTGAACAGTAAACAGTGCAGTATCCTTATTAAAGTTACTGTTATAAAAAACATTATCGGAAATGTTTATACCTCCGATAGGAATATATTTGAATTCATGGGATGTAAGAGAATGTCTGGTCAACTAACTTTAAATTCTGGTTTAGTTATCTTATGTGGTTATGTTCAAACATGGATTTATACATTTTACTTGTGTGGTTACATTTAAACATAGATTTATACTAGTTTTGCTTTTGATTTTTTTTAAGTTTTAGAATGAAAAGTCTATGCTTTCTTAATTGATAACAAAATAAGTAGTAATTGGCAACTAGGAATCAGCATCACAAGTTATTTACTTGTAAATGTTGGTAATTCTTTCATATTTACTATACAATACTTAACACTGGTCAGGACTGTACAGAGTGTCCATCAATGACACATGGGAGTCAACATTCTGGTATAATGACCCCACCCTGGAGGTATGTCAGAATGAAGACCAAGCCAAACAGTAAGTCAAATTTGTTTAATAAAAATGGCAGTTTGATATATACTTTAATGGTAAATGAAACAAAATAAGTTCAAAAAGCAAGTGTGAACATATTGAGGTGTTTTGAAGCAGAATGAAATTGTAGGAAGGATAACGCAGTTTACATGTTTTAATTATTATACCTTCTGCTGCCAGGCCACAGTCTCCATGATGATTGATATATAGCATTGCGTCTTACTGACAATGCCACATGCATCTCTCACCACTGATTCAAGTGGGATAGTTATTTATCAGATACTTGAGGAGATGGTGTGCCAGAATACTGGTTAACTTTCCAGGATCCAATGAAAGAAAGGTTTGGTTAAAACTGATCGTGTGTGATCTCTCGGTCACATAAATATGAGGCTAAATATTCAATCAAACAAATATCTACTGTCCATCAGAACTGGTCAGGTCATTGTGCCTAATGAAATAGACAAAGCTTTTAAAGAAATAATTTCTTCAGTGCCCAGCAGGACCTATTTGTTTGTTTAACCCTTTACTTCATATAGACACCTTTGGACACCTCTAATATTGAAAGCATTAATTCACCACATATAAGCAGTAGGTGAATCATGTTTATATTAACTGACAGAGTGAAAAACAGTGCAGGAAGAGTTCAGATTGCTCGTAACAAAGGCCTTCTGTGATTGGTGCGGGAAAACACGTATCTGTGGAGTAAAGGGTTAATATTTAAAATCATTCATATGTGATAGAAGGATCCAGACTATCAGTCACCAGCAAATAATCCAAAATTGTCTATCTGTAGCACTTCATTCCCACCTAGCTGATAGATTTTGGCATGTCCATTAAACAAAAATAATTCACAAGTATTGAAAAAAGCTTACATTAAATGTCATTTAACAGTAATTTACTGATAATTATATTAAAAAAAGGTTATCTCCCTTTATGGTGTAACCCCACCATTGATTTTTGTTCTTTATTCTATAGTAAATAACAAAAGTTTGAAGGCTTGTCATTCATAGAGGGTCCCAAATGAAAGAAGTGAAACCTACATTTTACTGTTTGTCAACCTCTGCACTATCAAAATATGATGAGAAAAGTAGGGGTCATGTGTCATATAAGAGATTTTTTTTCTGCTCAGTGTGTACACTGGTGACAAAGTGAAAGTAGACTTCCGAAATCATGAATTCATACCCCAATTTCCAAGCATCATTTTTTTTTTCTAAATTCACAATTCAAACATGACAATGCTATCAAAATGTTCAAAATACATCAATAATGCCATTCAAATAAAAAAATGAGCATTAAAAATAGGAAAATGCATTTTTAAAGAAGAAGAATTGAGGATTATTTACAACCGCCATTATGCAACTACCCCACGGAAGCACTTCCTTTTTGCAATGGTGGCACTATGCCTATAAGGAAACTCTTTTTTTTTTAATTTCATAATTACCTCATTTTTGCTAAGTTCTACCAATTTGAAGTAATACTGCCAAGTTGCAGGCATTAAATACTGAAACTTTTGTCAAAATACCACTTTTTACATGATCATTATATACAGGCGCGAGATGTTGACCGACATGCAATTTTGATGTGTTTGACTAATTTTACCAAAAAAATTTTTTTTTTACCTAATTCCATTAAAATTTTTACACCAAAACAGTCTCATGATACACTGAAGACATTATCTTACCAAAATACATTATTCAATACAATGTACATGCTAAAAATTGCACATTTAAATCATCCAAAATAAAAAATCTTCAAAATTTTGTGATTTTTCATGAAATTTCAATGTAAATATGCACATATATGCTTTATTTGAGGCATACACTTGCCAAAATGTGTTCTTTTATGAAGCAAATGTCTCCAATTTGTCATTTAATACTATGAGAGTGTAAAAAAGAGGTTATTTTACCTGCAATTAACATTTTGGAAAATCACCCCCATTTCACTCAAGTCTCTCTTATAGGTGTAACCCCACCATTGATTTTTGTTCTTTATTCTATAGTAAATAACAAAAGTTTGAAGGCTTGTCATTCATAGAGGGTCCCAAATGAAAGAAGTGAAACCTACATTTTACTGTTTGTCAACCTCTGCACTATCAAAATATGATGAGAAAAGTAGGGGTCATGTGTCATATAAGAGATTTTTTTTCTGCTCAGTGTGTACACTGGTGACAAAGTGAAAGTAGACTTCCGAAATCATGAATTCATACCCCAATTTCCAAGCATCATTTTTTTTTTCTAAATTCACAATTCAAACATGACAATGCTATCAAAATGTTCAAAATACATCAATAATGCCATTCAAATAAAAAAATGAGCATTAAAAATAGGAAAATGCATTTTTAAAGAAGAAGAATTGAGGATTATTTACAACCGCCATTATGCAACTACCCCACGGAAGCACTTCCTTTTTGCAATGGTGGCACTATGCCTTATCTACTAGATTCAATTAGCTCTCTTTATTGTACTGATATATTAGAAAAAATGCCAACATGAAATTTTGTTATCTTCAATAAAAAATAAGAGTAAATACATGTTATGAGTATTACAGTATTGTAATGATTACTTCAGGAGAAGTTTGGACATGTTTGAAAAAGCCCATTTAGCAGCACTGAACGTCGTCAATCCAGATTTGGGCAATGGGGAGGTCACTGTTAAACTGCCTCAAGAGTGCCTTCCCTTGGTAGCAGGTAATATTATTAACATCATTCTTTACATCAGTTAAATGGTTAATCAATCATATTTAATGTTATATATCGCAAAATTTGTAAGATACTGGTAGTTTTATAAAAATATTTTTCTTCTCTCGTCTTTTCTTCTTGTGCCTGGTGAGATGGTGGTGTGAGGTAAATTTTCTTGCCTAATTGACAAGGATATTGTGGGTATGTTTGTGGGTGAAATCGTTTGTTCTCGCATTTCTGCCCATATAAAATACGGGTTTCGCTATGGAGGAAATTTCTAGCTTCCATGTCACATGACAGCTTTTTCACATGACCTGACGAAAATCTGGGACTAAATTGATTTTTGTAATCTATTTCCTTATCCGCAAATCATATATATTTTCATTATCACGACTATGAAAATATATTTTATACAAGATTGTGTTGTAGAGAACCGTACAAAAGATGTTGCGTCAGAATAATGACGTCGGCATATATACATGTATTTATAACATCTTGCTTATCAACAAGAACAGTGTCAAAGTAAAAATTACATTTGAAGTAAATTATCTAAACAAACAATGTGCACAGGTGTTATTGCTGGTACATGTATCTAAAATATGTATGTATCTAAAATATCCATTTCTTGATATATATATATATATATATATATGAAATTTTGGGTGTGTTGTTATAAATTCACTTCAAGTTCATATGCCTCATTAAGACGTGAAGTAACATGTCACACGTTTCCAAGAAAACTGCTCTGTAAAGTAATCTAATGGTTCTCATGCTAGTGTAGTAATTTTCATTTTATTAAAATTTCAATCTTATTTATACCATATTTGGTTTCATTTTATGTTTGATTTGTTTATGTCCTACAGATTTACAGCCCTTGAGGATCAATATAGAGTTTTCCCTGGAGCAGCCAGAGGGTGGCCTGAATTTCATTGTTCCTAATATAGAGGGGAGTCTGGCTGAAAGAGGGGCTCACTTGTTTTCATATAGACATGAAAATTCATCCAGGTAAGATTTTCCTACTCTTAAAAAATTATTATCAGTCTGTTTCTCATGATATAGTTTAAGCTGCTAAGTTTAATGATGGACCACTGAACTCTGCTGTACTATGTACTGTGAAATAATATACCCAAATAATCCAACAGTTTTTATGAAAAGGTGGATTGGGAGTAGTTTGTAAGGATTTGATAAAAGAGGAGAGTGGGAAGATAAAAAAAAACGAACAGGTTTAATGCCATTTTCAACACATTTTAGGTTATATATGTCATATCCAGTTTATTGGTGGAGGAAAACCTCAGATGAATCTGAGTAGAACCATCGTCCTAATGCAAGTAACTGGCAAACTTCCTCACATCAAGATTTTTGAGTCAGCGAGACTCAAACTATCATCCTAGTGGTGAGAGGTAAGTAATCTTAAGACGGCACCTTAGACCATTAGGCCTCTAAACATTTACATGTCAAATCAAAATAATTCCTTTTTTATCTGAGGTAGTATACACTGACATTTAACTAAAAAAAAATTATTTGAGGTAGTATAGACTGACATTTA
Source organism: Panopea generosa (assembly GCA_029582155.1). Lineage (NCBI taxonomy): Eukaryota > Metazoa > Mollusca > Bivalvia > Adapedonta > Hiatellidae > Panopea > Panopea generosa. The sequence goes on from CM055901.1 coordinate 58,342,613, forward strand.
ACCAAAAAAAAAAAAATATTTGAAGTAGTATAGACTAACATTTAACTAAAAATTTTTTATCTCAGGTAGTATAGACTGACATTCAACTTAATTCTTTTTTTTATCTGAGGTAGTACAGACTGACATTCAACCAAATTCTTTTTTTTATCATTTACATTGATCACAGCCAATGACAACAATGAGTAACCTACAAGAAATTAAAATTTGCATAATTATACATGTATACCCAATAATATACTCTGAAAAACAAATATAAAATATGGGGTAAAGAAAGATGACTCAGGTTTTCTGACTTTTAAGAGAATCATTTTATTTCATTGGTTCAATACACTTCAGTTCTAGAAAATATATTTTATGTTTATATGAATAATCAGCATGATTATAATTGACTTGTACCTGCATCTATAAAGACCATGTAAGTGTCTGATATTATCAACTTTATCAGGTGAGGCTTAGAAAAAAAACAGGACGAGTCTTTGTTTTATTTGTGCTGAAGCTGATAAAGTTGATAATATTACACATTTACATGGTTATCTATTTATCATGTCAATATTTCTAGTTCATTTTTTATTCATTTTAAGTATGGTTAAAAGTAGTTCTGTCCAGGTCAAAATGTATGAGTATACATATTGACGTCATGAAGTATACATTATGATGTCATGTGCCTGATTAACTTTGAATGATATGATAAACCTTTGTTTATCAGGCAGACAGTTTATCAACACAAATGAATGCATTGACATGATAAAATATATATCCTGCTCTTAAAAATATCAATATTGGATAGCAGAAATTCTATTTTAAGGAGAGTTGGTCTGCTCTTTGCATAATCATCATTCTATTTTCCCATTTCCTATTATATGTGGAAATATTTTTAACATAACCGAGAATATATAGAATAAAGAATCAAATTCAACTATGTAGTGAGACCTGTAACATTTCTAGATCAATAAACTGTAAAAATAAAATAAATGAACATGTTCAGGAGATGATTAGGACATATTAAAATAAAATTAATGTACTTGTTAACTTATTGTCTTTGAAATATAACAAAATGTTCGTGTACAGTATTTACAAGCTGGTTTCATGAAAATTAATCTCTTCAAGTGTGATACAGTTCAAGAAAACTTGAATAACAGGCATCATTAAAATTACCTTTATTAAGAAAGATGTAATAAACTCTTAAATACTTGCGTAAATTATATACGGATATTAACATAAACTGATATAATTGTGTTTTTTACTGCGAATAAAAATTAAATCTGTTAAAACATGAATATCGGTATCAAATAAACCAAACACAGGTAAAACAGGTTACCATTGAAATTCATTACATTAAGTACAGTTATTATCCAGTGGCAGATTGGGTTAAACTGTTATTTATGTATGAGGTGCATATGAAAAATATGTATACTTAGTGTGGTATAGGAAAATGAAGTTTACATTGATAAAAACTGACTATTTCAGATCCTCAAAATAGTCACCCTGCATATCTACACATTTTTTCAAACGTTTAATCCATTCAGAAAATGCTTTTCTGTAGTCCTCTTTCTGTATACTACTGATACAGTGAAAAACGCTAATCTGACCTCCTGACGGGACTCAAACTGAGGGCCTCTCAGGCACATTTTGATGATAGAATAGAGCCAAAAGTCACATGGTACTAAGTCAGAGCTGAACAGGGAGTGTGACAAAGTTTCAATTTCATTCCTAGCCAAATAATGAATAAGCACCACAGACATGTTTGCCATTGCGGTATCATGCTTTAGTTTTACTCCGCGCACTCCAGTATGTGGGTAGGCCTTAGCCTAGTGATAAGTAACCACAGGAAAGACTTACTGTGCATAAAATTTTCTAGTAACAGTAGTTTGTTCAGGTACTGATGCCCATGCCACCATTCCGTTTGCATCGGACAATAAGGCATAAATTACATGTTTCACAGTCTTAAAGTTATACTCCAAATTCAAAAGTTATAGTATCCATCTAGCGCAAGCCTTCCTTAGATTCAGTTTCTCTTTTAATATAAAAAAACACCACTTATGAATTTATGCCAAATGTGCTTTGATTTTATATTAAATTCATTTAAACCTGAATTTCAGCAATGATTTAATTTGCAACTTAATGGAGCTAGGGGACATGACATAACTATTTCCATTACATGTATAAATTTTTCTGATTTTCCAGTTAGTAGTCTTCTATACCTGTAACATTCTTCTCATAAGTATGTAATTTCTTCAGATTTTTGTTTTCCATTCTGTTTCTGCTACTGCATTATGTTTTGTGCTGAATTGTAGGTTATAATTTTGTTGTGAAATATAAAATTCCTCTTTAGTAAGTGATTTGACATCAAACCTTTGGCAGTTCTCAATATAGCCCATGGCTTCATCAATTGATCCTTTATTTGTAAAACCCTCAAACTGAAAGCATACTGACTGCTCTGTGTAAGGTATATTGTTACAAATGTCAAGTAATTCCTTACTATCAACATTGCACATTTCTAAATAAAATTGCTGAAAGTTCACCATCAGAGGTATACTTTGAAGGAATTTCAGTAGTTCCTTTGGTGTTTGGTTGAAATCTGTAAGGTTCATTTTAAGAACTTGAAGATTTGGAGCACCTACAAGACATTGTAGTACTGACTGTGTGGCGCATGCATTACCTAATGTTGAAATAATGCATTTCTGTAGTTGTGATGTGTTGACCTGAATTTTTTCTACAAACACGTATGCTAAAGATAACCTCTGTAGTGTTTGATGGTTGGATAGATCCATGCGGGAACTACACTCTCCTGTTCTACAGTCAGAGCAATGTATTTTATCAAGATGTATCTCCTTCATTTGTTGTGCCTTTGAAATAAATGCCATTAGATTTGTAATATCGGTGTGTGTACATTTGATATATGACAGTATGACAACTTGCAGATGTTTTATACTGTTAAGTATAGAACTCAGCTGGTTTTTTGTCCACTTTGTAGAGGGATAGGCTGTAAGTGCTAGCATGGTTAATGTAGATTTGGACCGACATATTAAGCAATAACAGTATTCTTGATTTTCACCTGACACATAATAAGCTAATCTTTCTAATGGTTTAACTTGCATTAGCCATTCTTTTATTTCTTTGCTCAGAGGCACATTTTCAATGATTGCAATTGTTATGTTCTCTTTATTTGTGCCAAAGGAGTGTTCTAGACTGACATTCTTTGATGTTTTTTCATCAATTACAATACTCTCTATATGAAGTATGCTATTTTCATTAAGATTCTCTGAGCTTTCCTTTGCACATTTTCTCATTAACTTTTGTAACAAATATTCATCAGGAAATATTACATTTAAATTCTGAAAATTGAATGTCCCGTATGATATGCAATTTGAATAATGAGAACTATCATATGCAACACTGTAGATATATTTTGAAAGTACCTGTGCAGCTTTAGAATCCATTCCACTCACAAAAATGAAAACCTTAGACATCTCATCCACCTTATCAGTAGTGTTACAGAATTTGAATATCTGTTGAACAAGCTTAGCATGATTTAATGAAATGTACACAGCAGCTAGAAACTCTTGGAATGTCTTGTGCAAGAATGACAGTTTTTTCTTTCTTGAAACGTTCTCCCCAATTGCTGTGCTCTGGGATAATATTCCAACTTTCAAACAATCCTCAATCTCAGTCTCGGACAGTCCACATATTTCTGCTTCACGACTTTCAAACACAAGGGATGATTGTGCATTTTCATGGAAAAGAGTTTCAACGGAAAGTTTTCCAAGAGAGAGTAATAAGGGTTTAAACTCTTTACAAACTGCTTGTTCATCAAAACATTTTGGTAGTTGTATCTCTAAATTTTCCCTTTTTGTTTTTCCCCCCATGTATTCTGTCTTTTTTATCAAATGTTTCTCTGCAAGCTCAAATAGTAGATTTATCATTCCTGCATATATTTCACATTGTGATTTGCCAAGGGTCTTTCCTGCATGCCACAAACAAATGAGTTGCTTTAATATAACAGGTATTTTTATTACATTACGCAATTTCTTTTTGTCTATCACCTTTTCAAAATCAGTTGCCTGCAATGCTCTTTCATGTTTACAGTTCAGGTGTCTAACAACAGACTTAATCAGTTCAGTTCTGGATGCTTGACTGAGACCCTTCATTTTAATTTGCTGATCAATTTCTGAACTGTTTAATCTTAACACTTCCATTTTACATGGTCTGGTAGTTATAATTGTTGTATAGTTTGCTTTTGTTTTCCTTGCTGGAAGTCCCGAATTTGCAAAAGGATGCGGTTGGTAATCTTTTGGTGGTGACCACTCATCAAGTCCGTCAAGGAGTATAAGACATTTTTCTGGTTCTTTATACAATATTGTAGACAACATATTTTGTTGGGAAGGGTCTGAAACCAACATCTGTATCATGTCTTCTATGTAACTGTGGGATGCAGTGTTTCGTAGAGAAACATAAAACAAAAACTCAAATGTTAGCATCACTTGCTCATCTTCAGAAAGACCATTTCCATTAACATGATCCAAATATTGACTTCCATTTTCAGATGACATTTCTGATTTTGAATTTTTATTAGCTGACAAAAAGCTAATATTTTCAGCTAATTGGTCAGTATTTGAGGATTGTGTTTGTTCCTGGTCATGGCTTTTTCTTCTTTTTGAATAGACACAGCAGATAATATTAAGCAGTCTCTGAAATTGTGTAGTTTCTTTATCATCCAACTTCTTTGGTTGGCTTTTGTACTGATGTATTGGAATTGTTAATTCTTCTCTTTCATGTTGAATACAAGAAGTTGATTCTCTTGCTATTTTATGTTGAGCATGAGGAGCTGATTCTTGTAATGTTTCATCATTTGTTGTTTGATTTAGTAATGAATGTTTTGTGTGAGCACTACACCATGTAGTTATCATCTTTTGGCAGAAAGTACTCTTTCCAACACCAGCTTTTCCAATTATGTATATTTTCTTATATAACAGCTGTTGTTGTGAATCCTTTAAAAATATGTCTTTATACGAATCAATTATTGTACTTTTGGATTCTCGGCCACTGTTAATTGGAGTTGACTTATCTGCATTGACTTGTTCCATTGAAGGTTGGACATAAATTTCATCTATATCAACATCATTCTTTTCAGGCATCAGAGGATATAAAGATGTCTTGCAGCAGCTTTCCTTGTATAGTTTGATGATACTTGTCTGGAGATCTGTGTTACAAAAGTGTTAAAATGATACACTGTATTATGTATACTACTGTTCAGGGCTTCTAAAATTCCAAAATGCAAATTGGTCCAGGTTTTTTACAGCTGTAAGAATTGCACTTATTTTAAAAATATCACAAAAATTGCCTAACATTATGCCTTTACATATATGCATACCCCACCCACCATGTCATTGCACCATGTATTTTCTCTGTTTATTCATTAATAGAGAACTATGTCAAGTTTATTTGTGTATTATTTGTAATTAACTTGATCACAATGTGTACATTTTATTGACTGACATTATGTTTTCGCTTTACTGAATAATTTTCATAATATACTGAAAACCAAAATTTTTGTCAGTAAAAATACATGGGAAATCCCATAGGGTACATTTAAAGCTGGATGTGTGCATGGATATGGAAATGATATTTTGAAGACGCAGTCTGAAATTGAATTTGGGTTTGTAACAAACAGAATTGGTGATTAAATAAAATATATCAACTTTCGTTCTAGTGATATCCGACATCCTAAATAGTTGTTTTTTCAATGTAAAGTGAGGTAATTTACCGACTCTATAACTTTTAAGAGAGAATGCATGTACAGGGATCCCATGTTAAGCAAGTTTTACATTTTGTGTTGTTTTATCTTATCATTTACACATTTTCAGTTGTTTAACTTGACAAATAGTGCTTTTATTTGACAAAATGCTGTTTTACACAAAGGGCAACAACTTTCAACCAGACTAGAATAAATCCAAATTCTGTTGATGTTGCTCTTAATACTTCGACAAATATAGTTGAATTAAAAAATTATTGAAATCATTTTTTGTATAATAGTTAAACTTGCATGAAAATACCGTCAAAACTTTTGGAAAGTTCTCAGTATATTAAAAATGCTCGATCTTTTGAGGAATTGAACCGGAAATGTCGTTTGTACCAGAAGCTGCGTGAAATAATCACCGTTGTAACCAATGTAACAGTTCTTTCCAGTTTTTACAAACAAACAGTATGAATATTCATACTTATATATAATTTTAAATAAATTTCAGTTATATTGTTTCCCATCAAGTAGTTTAATTAAAACCACACTTTCTGACTAACGCAAGCAATTCCAGTCTGACATCAAATCAAAATTGGTTTAGGTTTTATCACTTTCATTAATGAATGTCATAAATTTTATAATTAAAGTTATTGTTAAAAAAATGAAAAAACAAGTAACACTGCACGTTTTATCAAATATTTCAATGACTCAAACAATTTTTGGTCCGACAGTCCCAGTTTTGGCTAGCGATATATCAAAGAAATTACAGACGCAAACACAATCTTTTTGATGAACTGACAGAACGCTATATGGGTCGCTGATCACACACCAAAGGCGTGCTACATAGCGATAGACTGTTCCAATTAACTACCCTACTATCATCAATGGTTTAGTCAAAATTGACATCCTTTCGAACAGCAGGTGATAAAACAATCGGATTATTGGATCAAATGATATTGCTGCAAGGCGTATTTCACAGGTCAGTAAGGCATGGTAAGGGCAATTTATGAGATTTTATTCGACCGATAGAAATTTTCAGGACCCACTTTTTATTAAACTTCGAAACTAAAACTGGTTTTGAACTTCAGAATCAGTCAAAAAAACAAAAAAAAACGGCAATTTTAGAAGCCCCGTTACTGTTATAATATAACAAGATTGAGACTTTCATTTATTTAGTGTATCACAGTTAAATGGAGTATATTGGCAAGTTACACAATCATATCTTAACCAAACTTAAACCAAACCACAAAATCTCGGAAGAGTTCTTGAACCAGTATGATTCGGCCACAAATGCCCATGTCACAGGGCTTATAAGCACATTTTAAGCAAAATTTAAAAAAACAGTTTCTCTGAAAGTTCAAGGCCTAGACCTAAGATATTTTACATGTAGCTTTGCATGGAAGTTCCATAAAAGATTTGATGAAGTCGGGTCCATGGGGTCAAATTTGGGGCTGACACAAGGGTCGCTGTTTTACATTTAGTTATATAGGGAAAATGTTGTAGACCCGACAGCACCTTTTATTATTGAATTTTAACAAAAGTTGCACAGCAATTACATAATGACAAGTTTTGGACGAGTTGTTATACTAATGTGATTCGACCACAAATGCCCCTGCCACAGGGATTATAAGCACATTTTAAGTTAAATAAAAAAACAACACATTTTCTCTGAAAGTTTAAGGCATAGACCTTAGATGTTTAACAATTATGTAGCTTCTGTTGCCAATAGAACGATTCAGGTCCTCTTGGGCCTCTCATTTTAATATGCAGTATCAGATAGTTTTACCCAAATTATTATTTCATTTTTACTTGGTTTCTCAGAATGGCAATTGTGAAATAATTTACAGAAGGAAGCAAATATAATTCATCCTGCCAATAACCCATAACATGGCTTTGTTAAAATTAAGTAAGTTTTGGTTGCAGCGTTCCCCTTATACCCCTAGATATAAGGTATATGGGGGCTATTTAGGAATCATGCTCGTCCATCCTTCAGTCCATCTTTGGACAATTTTTGTGATCGCTATTTCTCAGCAATCATTTACCGGAATTCAATGAAACTTTACATGGGTGACTGGTACCGAGCGTAGTTGTGCATATTGTCGGCATGTTGTGCGAGAATAATTTTTCAATGACTTATGGCCCTTTGAATTTTACAGACAATTTTTTTGTGGTTGCGGTTTCTCAGCAACCGTTAGCTTGTATTCAGTGAAACTTTACAAAAATGATTGGTTAATCTAATTGGTTCACTGTATCAAAGCAGCAGCAAAAGGGTGCAATAACTGTGTCAGGCGGGATCTGGGGGTAGTCATCCTTTTCAGTGATTTTCTAGTATTATTTTCTTATTTTATAAAAATCTTTTATTTGATGTTTACTATTGCATATGGTGCTTACCTTTTTTCATACTAAGGTACGTTTGTTCTGATTTGACACTACTGTTTTCTGGATTCTTTGCCACAGGAAATTTTGATTGTTGTCCATGTTGGTCACTTCTCTCTTTCTTTATGCACTCCAGTTCAATTTCTATATGTTCTTTGCATTTGTCTTGCATTTCATTGATTGCCTTTTGTTTTTTAGCTTCAATATGCTCAGTTTGTTCCTTACCCTTTGAATGTAAGGCATGTAAAATTTCCTTCTTATATCTGTCTATCTCTTCAGTTTTTTCTTTATATTCTTTTTGTAAAGTTTGTACTGCATTAGTTTTTTTGTCTTCGATTTCTTTTTTCTTCTCATTACTTTTAGTTTCAATTACTTCTAAACATTCCTTTTCCTTCATATCCATCTGATAAAATGTTTCTCTTTTTTTGTCTTCAATTTGGTTTTCTTGATCATTTGCCATTGTCTTGATGGCAGCAATGCCTTTTTGTGTTTTTTCTTTCACAGTTTGTGAGAACTGTTCCATTATCTTCATTTCATCATCAGATGTCACTACCAATGATCCAGATTTTACCTAAAAAAACACAACTGAAATAATATACTTGAAAACAATAGGTATTAAATATCCTGTACTTGATTCTCATACCTTTTTCTTTTAGACTGGCTGTCCTGAAAAGCTTTTGTAAAACTCTGATGTCTCAGCTTGAAATAAAAGGAACACTGACGCACAAATTAAGCTTTTCTGACATGGTCATCAAAACAAATAAGAGATAAAAACAAAACAAAATACTACTCACTTGTTTCAACTTTGAAACAGCATTTACAGCATTTGTATCTCTCACCAAACATTTTGAATCACTGAGTAGCTGTATCAATGTGTCTATGTAAGTATTCAACTTGGCATCTGGGATTTGAAAGTTAGAAGTATGCATAATTTCATTCCTTATTGTTCGTGCCTGTCAAGAGAGAAAACAAATTAATTATCTGAAATTTGATTAATTGTATTAAGACATAGTATAAATTGCAAGAATAGTGGAAATTTTTTGTACTATGATTTATTTTATGTGATCTAGTTAGTTATCTATGTGTCTCATAGGGGTCCACTGTGGTCAAATGGTCTAAGGTGCCATCTCAAGATCACTTACCTCTCACTGCTAAAGTTGTAGGTTCAAGTGCAGCTCGCTCCAAAAACTTTGTGTGAGAAAGTTTGCCAGTTACTTGCAGAAGAATGGTGGCTCTTCTCACATTCTTTCTAAGGTCTTCCTCCACTAGTAAAACTGGACAAGGTATATATAACCTGAAATGTGCTGAACATAGTGTTAAACCCCATTAAAAAAAATGTGACAGGTTTATGTCGTTGCTATGCCAATTCTCTCCATATGTGACATTTATTGATAAAATTATACAACATTTTGTCTCATTATCATATGTCTCCCACTGCTGATTTAAGTGAGAAAGTTATCTGTTACTTGTGGAGATAGGGTGTGCTCGAGTACTTGTTAACCTTCCAGGATCCCAGGCAAGAGTGGTTAGGTTAACTGATCATCTGTTCGCCCTCTATGGCATAAAAATGATACTAAATTTTCAAACAATCAATCATGATTCTGATTAAATCATTTCACAAACCTGACAAAATAAATTGTTTTTTGATGTGAGATTTTCTGCAATAGCATTCTGGAATTCTTTGTGATTGATAATGACACTTAAGAGCCCTGTGAAGTCGGTGTTTACTGCAGAAGACACAGGTCCATACCCAGCAACTGGCATATAACATTTGGCCCACTCCCAACTGTTATTGCACCAATCTTTGGCATTGGTGTTATGCCAGGATGGAACACTGAATCGGTGGCTGTTAGTAATACAGTCTCGGATTTCATTACAAATACCACTAGGACATTGCGTTGGCCACTTAGATGGGTCTTGATGTTTATGATATTTGCAGCCACCTTTTGATTGGCATATACCCTTGGTTGGACATGGTAAGACATTTGGTGTAGTACACCTGTTACAGACTGTACCAGTTGGTAGAGCTTTCACTTGACATATACTAATTAGAGCCTTCTTTTGGATGTTGCAAACTTCACCATCAACAAAACTTTGAATGCCATCTTTAGTGATCTTTAGAGCAAGACCTGCTGTCACCCAGTTTCTGTATAAAGGATCACTCAGCGTTTTTCTAAGGGAAGCCATTGTGCATATACTGTCTTTGGTTGTCTGTAAATAAACAATATGCTACTAATATTCGATTGCTTTTCTTGTGTATTGGATTATAATTAATTGTCAGAGTACTCTTTTTTTATAGTTCTGTGGGCCGTCTTCACCTTATTGAGAACACTGTAACAGCCAATGCTTTTCGATTTGGCATCATTAGTCAAACTTAGTAACTTTTGAAAACATTAACACAGATGCATCAATTTCATCATTACTGGCAATATGATTTGTTTGTAAATGTATGCACATTTGACTTACCAAATTGAAGTAACAGGAATGTAAAGTAGGATAAGCAAATTTAGGATTGGACCATAAGGCCAAACCTACAGTCGGAAAATCACTACAATAAGATGTATTACCAAGTAGCAATAACATATGTCATATTGTTTTAAATGTCTGGAAAAACATATTTTCGAAGTTGCATTACCATATCATGTATTAGTATTTGTTTATTTATGAAATGCATGCTTTTTTGGGAGAACCCTTGTACAAAACTAATCAGAGAAGTTGAATAAACATGTTCATCTCTAGATTTATATAATACATATTTTATTCCAAGATTAACAGTATGATATTATAATGTTTAAAGTGGCATAACCAGTATATCTAGTCTCTTTTAATTAAAAAACTAACTGATTTATGGTAATTGTAACATTTAGCATAAATTACAGCTATCTGGATCATGTCTGGTGCTAAATACTGTTACTTTATTGTCACAACATGTATATAAACTCATTATTATCACCGATAGTTTAATTAGACTTACTCTTTAGAATAATGCAAATGATTTAGTATATAATCTGAGATATCATCTGAAAATGTTTGAAAATTACTAGATTATTTGTAGATTACTTAGTGGTTACATTCTATGGATTATGATCCAGGCAATCCGAGTTCAAATTCCATGTAAAGAAAAATAAAATAAAATTTTGTTAACTTCCTTAGCAACACTATTTTTTCCTACAGTGATCCATCATAGAACAGCTTCTCGTATCTAAAAAAAATTATGTTCCAATAAAATGAAAAAAATGTTTGTCCATGTTTGCATTTATATCTTTGCACATATCTGGCAACTGTTCTTATCCTGAAGGATGCCAGAATTGGCTGAGCATATACAAAAGAATCGGAATTTTAACAATAATTCCCGTCAACCCAGTAGATTATTTGCATATCAGAATACTGATCAATACATTTAGATGTTAAACACAAATTACTCACGTTTAAGAGAGGTATCAGTTGTTATGAATGCATCAATGACCATGAGAATTCACGAAAATGTTTGTTATTCATAAACAAGTTGTGTCTTCTTTGGAAAATAAATGAATGTATTATTTTAAACATAACTTTTATATATATATATATATATATATATATATATATATATATATATATATATTATTATGTAAAATAGTAAGTATAAAAGTGTTCATCAGCATGTGATGGTACTGATGTCATGATCTGGATATACTGGTAAATAGAGTCACGTTTCTTCTGTACATATATTGTTCATGGTTGGAAACAATGGATTGTTAGTGACATCATTGCTTGAAATAACACATGGATAGTAAGCACTATTAACTGTCACCTTTCTTCTATTTATATTATTCATAATCGGGCAACTATGGATTGTTAATGATATCATTGTTCAAAACAATACAATGATAGTGGACTCGATTAAATGTCCATAAAATAAACAATATCTTTCACCCCCTTCATCCATAATGACTATTGGTTAGCCGCATAAATGGGCAATGAGCCATCCATCTAGATTAGAGTGATTATTATTGTTTGCCAGAGTGATATATTATTATAGGAAGTGACTACCTTTCTTGGTCATGAACATTTGCTCGGCTTGGTTATACAGTTTAGTATCAAGTGTAACGTTTTCATCAAATAGTTAACAAATAACCATTTTCACCTGCCCCATAACTGGCATAACTTGAGCAGGGACAATCAACAGAGGAGGAATCCAAATGTCATTTTACTCCATAGATACGCATTTTCCCGCACCAATCTCAGAAGGCCTTTGAAAACAGTGGAGGCAAACATTTCACATATGATTTCATTCAGTATTTTCACTTCTATCTTGTTGTCAATGGCAAAGGTTTAACAAATATTATTTTATCAATTATTTCTGTTGAATGTTCAACAATGTAAACAGTTCCATGAACAGGTAGTTTTGTCACCTATATAGACATCACAATAAATATCACTTTTAGAAGTTTAAAAAGGTAATGATTAGGATGGTATTAGAATCTAGTGATATCTATATATTTTATTTATAAACACCATCAGAAACAATGAAGAAAGGTGGTGGGGTAACAGAATAGTTTACTTATCAAGTAGTAACTCTGCATTTCAATATGGTTTTACCATAATATTGTTGTAACATTAAAATTAAATCTTTCAGAATAAGAAGCAAGGGAAATATTTTCTTTTGTTATGAATTTTTAGTTTACATTAATATATATAACAAAATATATAAACATTTGATGATGTCACATTAAGTGTTACTTATCATTAAAACTTAGATGAGTTCCTGAACCAATTAGATCGACCAGAATGGTCAGAGAATTGGCTCTATATTGATGAAAAAAATGCTAACAGTCTAACAGTCTTGTTTACAAAGTATCACCATTTTTTCTGATCAGATTGTAACCTAAATACAAAAATGAAACAATAATTTAAAATGATTTGCTAACTATCAAAAAAAAAATTCAAATTACATTACCGGTAGATTAAATTTGTATAAATAGCCTTAGGCATAAATTTGATAAACTCATATTTCTCTCAATACCTGGTATATTAAATACTAAAATTATATTTAATATAACCAAAATATCAAGACTGAAACAAACGTCTGGAAAATTTAATACTAGTCCTCTCAATAAATGAAAATGGTAGTATTTTTAAATATTATAAATACTCTGAAGTACTTCTTGTATCAACCCATTTACTGATAAAAAAATATTTTGATACCCCTGTTTTACAAACGCTTAGCATGGTCTAAATGACACCACTTTTATGTAAGGCCCGCCCTATCAAAATCCTTATTTCTCCATTAAATTGGAACAAAATCCGTCAATGTTTGTCTGCTGGTAAAATGACATATTTTGTTGATGTTTTGTCTGGATGTCAGTTTGGGCTGCTTTCAAATGCAGTGCAGTTGTTTTCACACTGTATGCCAAACTTTCATTATGTCTAGTAATCATTGCTAAAAAAAAATTATCTAAATTTTTGAAAATTTTTAAATATCGTCCTCTGCTCTGATCTAACCTTGTATGATGTTGCCTGGATTGTTATGTATGATAAATGGGTAAACTTGCTTCTCTAAGTTTTGTATTTTTTCTGTGGTTGTCATTATATTGTTCAGTGACAGGGATGTAAAGTTTATATTGCATTTTATACATTAATAGAAGAATATTTTCAAAAAGGAAACCAGTAGGCAGCTCTATATCTATGCTTAGGATTTCAATACAAATTAATCAGTAACACTTTCGAATGTTGTTTTAGATTTACTTTCCAACTTAGATTTTAAAATTGTGAGTAAACATCTTATCTGAAACACAATGGGTATATCCAAGATTGACCATGATTCATGTGTCACCTATCTGAAACACAATTGGCCATATCCAATGTGATTCACGATCCATGGGTCGTCTATCTGAAACACAATAGGCCATATCCAATGTTGATCATGATCCATGGGTTGCCTATCTGAAACACAATAGGCCATATCCAATGTTGATCATGATCCATGGGACGCCTATCTGAAACACAATGGGCCATATCCAAGATTGACCATGATTCATGTGTCACCTATCTGAAACACAATTGGCCATATCCAATGTGATTCACGATCCATGGGTCGTCTATCTGAAACACAATAGGCCATATCCAATGTTGACCATGATCCATGGGTCGCCTATCTGAAACACAATAGGCCATATCCAATGTTGACCATGATTCATGTGTCACCTATCTGAAACACAATACGCCATATCCAATGTGATTCACGATCCATGGGTCGTCTATCTGAAACACAATAGGCCATATCCAATGTTGACCATGATCCATGGGTCGCCTATCTGAAACACAATAGGCCATATCCAATGTTGATCATGATCCATGGGTCGCCTATCTGAAACACAATAGGCCATATCCAATGTTGACCATGATCCATGGGTTGCCTATCTGAAACACAATAGGCCATATCCAATGTTGACCATGATCCATGGGTCGCCTATCTGAAACACAATTGGCCATATCCAATGTTGACCATGATCCATGGGTTGCCTATCTGAAACACAATAGGCCATATCCAATGTTGACCATGATCCATGGGTCGCCTATCTGAAACACAATTGGCCATATCCAACGTTGACCATGATCCATGGGTTGCCTATCTGAAACACAATAGGCCATATCCAATGTTGACCATGATCCATGGGTCGCCTTTTTTTCTATTCCATGTTGGCAAGCAGTCAGTCATGATGTTTTTGACTCCCACTTCAAAGGTCAAGGTCACAATTTAACTTTGTTTGACAACACTTCAGTCTGTTTGAGATTTCGTGTCACCTTTGGATAAATTTCAAAAACACTTGGCTGAGTTGATCAACATGACATGATGAAGTGTAGTGTGTAAGATCCAGAACCTTTCCTTAAAGGTCAAGGTCACACTTTCAGTTGCATATTTTGTGTCTGGTCTGTAACATTGTCTTTAACTTGGCTGAATTGATCAGGATGACATGATGATGTGTCACACGTAAGACCCAGACCCGTACCTCAAAGGCCAAGGTCACACTTTGAGTTTGTTCAACATTTTGAGGCTGTTTGAGATTTCAAGTCCAGTTTGTAACTTTATCATACATGGATGGATTTCATTTATCAATTGATCAACATGACATTGACATGACGAAGTGTCACATTAAGACCCAGAACCTTACCTCAGAGGTCAAGGTCACACTTTCAGTTTGTTTGATATTTCATTTCTGGTCTGTAACTTTATTATATATGGAGGGATTTTAAAATAGCTTGATACAAGTGATCAACATGTCATGATGATGTTTCACCTGCATTTACATGTAAAAATAACCAGACCTTTACATTAGATGTCATGGTCAAGGTTACACAAAGGACAAGGTCACACTTTAATGTAAAAAACCCACATAAAATTGTGTGTCTAGTCTGAAACATCAGTCCATGACACTTGGTATTCATGGATACATCTCTACCTATTATAAAATATATTGTTATTTTCACAGACCATTTTGGGGGCATGCGACACTTACTAGTGACATTTCTTGTTTCTGTCTTTTTTAAACTAATTTCACAGCAGAATTTGAACATGCACTTTACTGGTTGCAGAACTCAAATATTATTTTTTAAGGAAAATTATGGTCCCTTGTTATCAAAGAAAAAAGGCTCCCGTACTTAACTTAAAAATTCCTGCAATAATGGTAAATCTTAGGGAGATCTTGTGTCCACAGCAGCTGCTTCTCTTGCATTAAACTGAGTACACAGCTTAGACCTGATTTGAACAAGGACCTTAAAAATGTGCATACTGTTGATAAAAGTCTTTTTACCAGAATTATAGTCCTTTTTTTCAACTTAAAAACAATTTCATATAGAGGACATGAGAGAAGGGGGAATAGGGATTTTTAGTTATTCTTATACTTCGTTTTCAAAGTAACTATAGTTTGGCATCTGTTTCGCACCCATAATTTCAAAACAATGACCTAAAAGCTACCAAATTCGAACATGGCATGTTTAAATAGATACCCTTATAACAATATGTAAGTGTGTATGATGTCATATAGATTTATTGGAAAAAATATTTTTAGTCAATATTAAATTTTGAAATATCCTGACATACTTCCTTTAAAGATTTTCGAGATTTTGTGTCATAAGAAATTGTACTGTAATAAAATTTATTTATTACTACTTTTTACTTCTGATCTTTAAATAAAAAAATACCTAACACATAACATCTTTTAAACTTTACACTATAACTTCCAAAACTCACTCACGGTCACATGTTGACGATTTTTGGAGACAGTACAGTCAAACCTGTGTAAGCGGATACCTTTATTAAGCACAACCTATCTTAAGCAACCATATTTTTCTATTTCCCATTTCTATGCTTTCAGAGTAAGTTAACCTGTATTAAGCAACCACCTGTCTTAAAAGGCCACTTTTGCTCCTTCCTTTGACTGGCTGCTTAAGTATATCGTAATTTAATAGTTCAAAAGAAGTTGTATTTTGACTGGATTTTAGAAAAAATTGCAGAGATTATGGTGTTTATAACACCTGACCCCTCCCATAATATTCAGTCTGCTCAAAATTTCTTTTTATCTGCACATTGATTTACTTGAAGTGTGTTTTAAGATAAAACTATCAAACATTGCACTTTGGAATACATTTTTTTTTCTCACCAAACAATGAAGTAAACTTGTCTTTATTATTTCTCCACCTCTCATTCCTGCCTAGGCCCGATTAGTTCAGTCAGTTACACATCTGACTATCAATCCAGGAGTCCCGAGTTCACTTGATAATTATCATTCGTCCCTCACTGCCGATTCAAGTGGGAATGTTATCAGTTTCTTGCGTAGATGGGGTGTGCTCGAGTACTGGTTAATCCCAGGAAACAGTGGTAAGATTAACTGATCGTCTGTTAGCCCTCGATGACATAAAAATGATGCTAAATATTCAATTAATCAATCTCATAAAAATTTTCTGCTGGAAATCCTAGATCTTATGTTATATAAAATAAAGAATAAAATTCAACTCCGTGGTGAGACCTGATTGTCAACACACACCTGTGTAAATCGTTTCTTACAGCAACTACTGCAACTTAAACACCTGGAACATATACATAGAATAAATGAAAGCACTGGGACCATTGCATATATCATTAGATATATGATAAATGATATCAAGGACGAGTTATCCATCTAATCAAGCTGTGTCCAGTTAGCTCAGTAAATAGCACAGCTGATTATCAATCCAGGGTAGTTTGAATTATTGTTTAGCCACAATTTCATGATGATTGGTTTATAATTTAATTAGTTATCAGTTATTTGTGAAGATGTGTATGCTTGAGTACTGGTTAAGCTGCCAGGACCCCAGGAAAGATTGATCAGGTGAAAATTTTGTTCGATTATATGAGATATCCTCTTATCAGTTTAGTTTGTTCAGTTTAATTAAGTGCAACCATTGGCAGATTGAAAGGAGGACAGGGTGTGTTATCCCTGCATGGAATTAGTAGCTGTAGCTTAGCCTCTCGCCATATTTGGCATTTGATACCCTTACTGAAATTCCTTGATCCAATTGAGACTGGCAACCAGTTTTCAAAATTGGGTAGGTAGGTTGGGATTTTTTTTAATATAAAAAAATATCTTCTACAATAAGTATCATAGTTTTACCTGCAACTGAAATTTTAAAAAAAAAAATATTTCTTTACTGTTTCCAAATTATTTTTTTTCCAGATTTTGAGTGGGCAGCTTTTTTCATTGGTAGGTAGGGAGACAGCAAACAAACACATTTTTAATTTTGGCCCTATACCCTTCACTTTAATGGCAGTGTTCCAGCTTTTTATATTGTGAATGCTTTTTATCAGTCTTCCGTCTGTCTGTCGTTTGTCAGCAATTTATTTAGAACAACAGTTCTCAAAAACCACCTCTTTAATACTTCCTTTAAATAATAAACAGTAAATGTCATAACATGGTATTGTATTTGTATTTTATTTGATTTGTGTAACATCAGCCAGACTGCTCAATAGCTTTACTTTGTGATACATTTTATTCAAGAAATTCTCTATTTACATTACAAGGGAGTCCTCTGTGGCTGAGTGGTCTTCTTGGCACCATCTCAAGGTCACTTAACTGTTTCACTGCCAAGGTCATAGGTTCGCCTCCAATTTTTTTCCTGTTACTTGCGGAAGGATGGTGGTTCTACTGAGATTCATTTTGAGGTCTGACTTGTCCAGTAAAACTAGATATGCATTGAAAATGGCATTACACCCCATTAAAAAATTAAAAAAAACAAAAAATTTATACCACCACAATTTTGATTTATTTTTAGGCTCTGGTTCCCGTGTATTGACACTTACTCTGAACCATGCACGTGGAAGTTGGAGTTTACATGTGACCTTGACATGACTGCAGTGTCATGTGGTGACCTTATAGAGGTCATATACACAAGTGATCGCAGACAGAAGACTTACCACTACTTTCTGAGCACCCCGACTGCAGCACCAAATATAGCACTGGCTGTTGGGTAAGCTAAAAATATATATGTATGAGAAGTAAGCTGATATGTAAGCAGATATGCATGATATGTAAGCAGATATGTATGTTATGTAAGCTGATATGTATGAGATGTAAGCATATATGCGTGAGATGTAAGCTGATATTATGTATGAGATGTCAGCTGATGTGTATGAGACATAAGCTGATATGTATGAGATGTAAGCTGATATGCATGAGATGTAAGCTGATATGTATGAGACATAAGCTGATATGTATGAGACGTAAGCTGATATGCATGAGATGTCAGCTGATATGCATGAGATGTAAGCTTTTATGTATGAGATGTAAGGTGATATGTATGAGACATAAGCTGATATGTATGAGACATAAGCTGATATGTATGAGACATAAGCTGATATATATGAGATGTGATCTGATATGTATGAGATGTAAGCTGATATGCATGAGATGTAAGCTTTTATGTTTGAGACGTAAGGTGATATGTATGAGATGTAAGCTGATATGTATGAGATGTAAGCTGATATGTATGAGATGTCAGCTGATATGTATGAGATGTAAGCTGATATGTGTGAGATGTAAGCTGATATTTATGAGATGTAAGCTGATATGCATGAGATGTCAGCTGATATGTATGAGATGTAAGCTGATATGCATGAGATGTAAGCTTTTATATATGAGACATAAGGTGATATGTATGAGACATAAGCTGATATGTATGAAATGTAAGCTGATATGTATGAGACATAAGCTGATATGTATGAGATTTCAGCTGATATGTATGAGACGTAAGCTGATATGCATGAGATGTCAGCTGATATGTATTAGATGTAAGCTGATATGTATGAGATGTCAGCTGATATGTATGAGATGTCAGCTGATATGTATTAGATGTAAGCTGATATGTATGAGATGTCAGCTGATATGTATGAGACATAATCTGATATGCATGAGATGTCAGCGATATGTATGAGATGTCAGCTGATATGTATGAGATGTCAGCTGATGTGTATGAGATGTCAGCTGATATGTATGAGATGTCAGCTGATATGTATGAGATGTCAGCTGATGTGTATGAGACATAAGCTGATATGTATGAGATGTCAGCTGATATGTATGAGATGTAAGCTGATATGTATGAGATGTCAGCTGATGTGTATGAGACATAAGCTGATATGTATGAGATGTCAGCTGATATGCATGAGATGTCAGCTGATATGTATGAGATGTCAGCTGATATGCATGTGATGTAAGCTGATAAGTATGAGATGTAAGCATATATGCGTGAGATGTAAGCTGATATTATGTATGAGATGTCAGCTGATATGTATGAGAAATAATCTGATATGTATGAGATGTAAGCTGATATGTATGAGATGTAGCTGATATGTTTAAGGTGTAAGCTGATATGTACGATATGTATAAAAAAAGACACCTAGGGTCCGTTTCACTAATGTTTGTAAGTTTACAAACATCTTATTGTAAAAGAAGTTATAAAAAAAGTAATGTAGTGTCTTGTTTACTTTTTTACAATATTTAGGTAAGCTTTGTAAAAAATACTCTTTCTAAAATTTGCAAAAATACTGTGCAAATGGAACATCCCTAGATGTCAGAATTTGTTTGTATGAAAGTCTTACAAATGTCAGTGGACCGGCCCCATGGAGAGGGTTACATCATTAATAGCTAAGGCCACATTCTGCTGAGTGTATACCATATTTCCCTGAATAAACAACTCTGGGAGCGATACATGTTTCAAAAGTCCCATTTATTTCAGTCCGAAATTAATATTATTTTTTTATATAATTTATATTTATATGCCTAGATTTTTTAAATGTTTTACAAACAAACAATCTTGTGTTTGATAATTTCAGAAACAAATACACGTCACAATTAGGTATTTTTTACTGATAACACTTTTTTTTGGACTCAATTTGGGTAAAGAGAATTAAGAGTTTCCTTTCAGAATTTTCAAACTCTGAATCTCTTTATTTCATTTAAAAACATGTTAATAAATACTTCTGGCTGACTTGTAATGGTTGTATTATAATTTATTACTTCACTGTTTGAGTTTTAATCTTACATGAGTTATACCCTTTTTATCCATTGTTCGCACAATAACTAGATCAAATATGCTTTTCAAATATGGAATGCTTTGCACTATGTTATTTATGTTGTAGTTACACTCATTTATATTTTGTTGTACAAACAAGTATACACAGTAGCCTATATAGGTAACCTAAATTTCCATACTTTGGCCCGTAAAACTTGGGAGGCTGACTTGAGACTAAAATATTTATTTATATACTGGCACAGATAACGAATGGCTCTGTAACGACTTTATTATTGTAGCAATGTGATATCAGTGAAGACTTTTATAATTTTCAGTCCATTTGAGATGTTGGTTGACCCCTACATGCACGAGGTGACACATTTCTGCCTGCCCCACCTGAAGGGTATACTCAAACTTACCACAGGATATTTACATGAGGTATGGGCAATTTTTGTACATTGTATACTGTTACAAACATACCACAGGATATTTACATGAAGTATGGGCAATTTTTGTACACATGTATACTGTTACAAACATACCACAGGATATTTACATGAGGTATGAGCATTTTTGTACACATGTATACTGTTACAAACATACCACAGGATATTTACATGAGGTATGGGCATTTTTGTACTCGTGTTTACTGTTACAAACATACCACAGGATACTTACATGAGGTATGGGCAATTTTTGTACACATGTATACTGTTACAAACATACCACAGGATATAAACATGAGGTATGGGCAATTTTTGTACACATGTTTACTGTTACAAACATACCACAGGATACTTACATGAGGTATGGGCAATTTTTGTACACATGTATACTGTTACAGTCATTCTTATCTTGGATAAGTCTGTAGAACCAACCCAGCTCTCACAATTGGATCTGTTCAATAGCAGTTGTTACAAGCATGCTGATTGGTCAGTTGCTTCAGGTAAAGTTTGATGACGTCATAGTTTATTTATGGTTCAATTGCTATGAATTTTGGGACAGGCATAGAATTCCCTGCTCTTTCCATTAGTGGTAAATAGACTGGATTCTGGAGATATCATGTTCTGGGATAGACTATATGTTGGGTTGTCATGGATTCAACCAGCAACAGGGTTACTATAGTAGAATGTCCGACCTAAGGACCTAAGTAAAACTAATCAATATCATCTCTCTAGGTATGTAAGGTAAATCCAATTGTTCACACTATCTCTATTAGTTCATTGAAATTCCCACAAAGCATTTAGTGAACATATGACACAGCATAATTATGTGATTTATAACAATAAACTATTGAGTTCTGAGCAACCAATTTCAGTGCTTAGTCATAAACCCTTTACTCCATAGATACGCATTTTCCTGCACCAATCACAGAAGGCCTTTGAAAACAGTGCAGGAAGAGTTCAGATTGCATCTTAACATGCAATCTGAACACTTCCTGCACTGTTTTCCACTCTGTCAGTTAATATAAACTTAATTCACCCAATAATTCAAAAGCCTTCTATAAAAGTTGTCTAAAGACGTCTATATGAAGTAAAGGGTTATGATAGACATGTGTACCGATATTTAAATTCCATAATCAATGCAAAACAGTTGTGCATTTTATCGTTTGGATTGAATTTATGGCTGAAAGAATGTTAATATTATTACAGTTGACTTTTTATCTACACGCTCTTTGAAGAAGCTTTTTTCCATAACTTAAATGTGTTTTAGTTATTGCATCGCTGGTTAATGTGGTAGTTCAGTGAGCTGTCTTATATGCACAGTGATCCAGATAAGTATCGTTTAGGGGAATTTAAGCATTGAAGTTTCTGAAAAAAGCATTGGAATTTTAAGTAAGCGGTAAAATAAGCATTGGATTCTGATACTTTCAGTGTTGATTGGTTTATTTTTAATAGCAGTTTGATTAAACTGTTCGTTGTTACCCTTAACATTTTGATTAGAAACATTACATACAAATATAAGGAGTAAAATACTTATTTGGAGAAAAGTTTATCTAGATCACTACATGCATATGCAACATGTATTACTCTTTTTGTACCGGGGACTTACAGCTTTACATCCCCCACAAAGAATGGCTGTTTCCACAATACCTCGCACAAATAACACACTGTTTGGGTGTGTTTGTAAAACTCTAGATGTGACCTCACCAGGTATCAAACCTGGGACCTCTGGGTCTTGGAGCAAACTTGCCAACCACCAGACCATGACAACTCCATTATACAGAACAGGCTGAGCTTTCTAGATCAGCATCTATTGTTGTATATGTTCCAGGCTTTTGAGTTCTATGAAGAATTGATGTCAAGTAGATACCCATACTCGTGTTATAAGCAAGTGTTTGTGGATGAAAGTTACGAGGATTTACAGTCGTATGCCACCATGTCTATCTTCAGGTAAAGATGTAGAGCTAGAAGCTGGTGATTCAGCAGTGTCTAACATCACCAAGGGATCTTTTGTACCTGGTATCATAGACAAAATGCCATTTAAATATGTAAAATTTCTGTGTGGTTGTGTTACTGTTTAGATATAATATATATAAGAAATAATTCTATAATCTGAGTTACCCATGGATGTAAAGGTTTGAGATGGATGGAGGACCTTTTTATGTTAGAGGCCATAAAGTGTCAGCGTAATCTGAAGAGGCATATGTCATTGTATGCAAAGATAGGTGATACTTATTTATTTTAACTTGACTGCGATGAAAGAGCTTGAATGAACCCCTCTCAAGTACTCTTTCTGTGTTGTTTTTTGAGAGGCATTGGGTCGAGCAGGGCATCAAACCTGCAAGCTCTGGTGTGAGCAGCCAACACTCAATCTGCTATTCTCTGCTCCTATTCAATGATACGGATGTTGGTAGTCTGATAGGAATAAAGACACTTGCCATTAAAACTGATAATTTAACACTTTTGGAAAAAATATTCTCATTGAATTTTCAGCATAAGACTTTTTTTTATTCCATTGATTGATAGTATTTTTATTTGTCTATTAATCAATCATTAGTACAAACCTGCTTCACTCATCGCGAGTGATTGACCAGACCATCATTACGCGGAAGTACATGGCGTCAGGCGTGGCTCAGCAGTTTTTTGGCAGCTTCATTGCCATGCAGAGTTGGTGTGATGCCTGGTTACCAAGGGGAATCTCTGCCTTCCTAACACAGCTGTATGTAAAGAAGTCTTTTGGAAATAATGAATACAGGCATGACATATCAAAGGTATAATAATATATGGTTCTTAAATCATTAATAATACTTTATAATGTTTGTGGGTTTTTTTCACATATTTTTTTGTTTTCTATTGACAGAAATATATTTTGTTTAGATATTTAGCATCGTTTTTTTTACCATTGAGGGCTAACAGATGATCAGGTAACCTAACCACACTTTCCTGGGAATATGAAAGGTTAACCAGCACTCAAGCACACCCATCTCCGCAAATAAGTGATTTTTGTTCCACTTGTATCAGTGGCAATAGATGAATGACATTGAGACGCAATTTCATATATCAATCATCACAGAGATGTTGTTGGATAGGGATTCAAACTCACGACCCCTGGATTGACAGTAAGATGTGTTACTGACTGAGCTAATGGGACCCGACTCAGAAATATTAGTGGTTCTTATGATAATGAGCAATTTACATCCTGATCTCTAACTGAGATTCCAAACCATTGCTTTATGTTTAGTGTGATAGCACGACCTGTAGTTTATAGTGACTAAACCAGCAAGGAAACAAGAGTTACATCCCTTTTGGTAGAAATATTAATAGGTTTATCATCTACATCACAAATGAGACAAGTTCTACCCAGATTTACATATAAGAGTATTAGGTGTACTTTGCTTTCATATCCTTGGGAATATTTTTTGTTGAGTTTAGTATTTAAGATGAACTACTTTTATTAATTTTTTGTAACAAAATCTATTTACTTTGCTAGTATCTGACAGAGGTTCAGGAATATGAAGGAAAGTGTGGTGGTATTGTGCTGGACCCCTCGTACAAGGACAGTAATCAGTACTTCTCCACGTTACAACCACATACCATATCTCCTGCCTACCTAGAGATGTATCACAGGAAGGCCTTGCTTGTTGTTCGCATGTTGGAGACTAGAATAGGGCCCACATTGATACTTCAGGTAAGTCACTTATACTTCTCCACTCTGTAACCCCATACCATAACTTACTTAAATAGCATGGGATGTATCGCAAGAAAGCCCTTTTTATAAACCTTCCAGATGTTTCAACTTAAATAGCTTTTTATATTATTATTCACCTGTTGGAGAGCTGGGGCCCGTTCCACTAGCCATCGTAACTATTAAGATTTTCGTACAAATAGAATGTGACACCTAGGAACGTGTCATTAGCGCAGTAGTTTTGCAAATTTTAAAAAAATATATATTCAAAAGGCCTATGAAACTTATTAAAATGATATAAACAAATTACTAAATGAATTATCTGTGGAATCTGTTATTTGTTTGAAGTGATTTATTATGTTCTTCCTTGTTTTATAACTTGTTTGTACTTATACTTCAGGTGTTCAACAAACTACTGGCCCTGGCTTTCTCAGCATCCCAGCAGAAATTCCAGTCTAACTCTTGGGCGAACATGCTGCTTTCTACACAATCTGTAAGTATGCTACACACAACATGCTGCTTTCTACACATCTGTATGTATGCTACACACAACATGCTGCATTTAATCCAGTTATCTACAATTTCTATAGACAAACTCAGTAGTCGCTACTCAAATTCAAAGGGTAATTTCCAACAGTTACATAGCTCAAAACTTCATTGCTCTCTTAGCATCGTATAATTGTTTTACACATAAATTGCACACCTCATAAATTTTGATCTGGCATGACATGAAATGTGTTTATATATATTTTCAGTTTCTGAAGATCATATCTACGGTGACAGGGAAGGATATTCAGCCATTTATAGAGCAGTGGGTGTATCCTTGTATAAACATACCAACACTTTTGGTGTAGATCATAGTCTAAAGAGAGAATTAAAAATTATTTATTTGTGAGACAAGCAAATGGCGAAAAATATATTATTGATATTTTGTATTTTGTATTTATACATGTACAGTACACAAGATATTGTTTTACATGAAGCTTTCTTTCATATCAGATTAAGATATTTTTACCAGGGTTTTATATTTATATCTCACCCCGGAGTTGAGATAAAATTCCAACGCTTTCAAGTTAAAATCTGTGATGTGACATATATATAAAGTTGATGTAAAGTGTGTACTATGACTTGTTATTTATGAAGTGATTGCAGACAAAATATATTGATTCATTAAATTAAAATATATATTCATTATGTTTGGCATGCAAGAAAAAGAATTATTCATGGCTATTTTTATTCAGATATAAAATTACATCCCCCAGGATAACTGTTTCGAGGCAACGAGGTAAAGCTGATTCTTGTAATCTTCTGCCCCAGTATCGTGACATTTGTTCAGATCTTAGTGAAAAGAAAAGCTTAACGGGATTTCGATCAGTCATTCAAAGGTTAAGGTCTATAAGGTCAAATAATAAAACTTGGTTTATGATGGTTTGACATCAAGTACTAAGTACAACAAGTATCATCAACTGTCACACTGGGACTGCTGGGCTCAGTTAGCTCAATTGGTAGAACATCTGATTATTAATCCAGGTAAATTTGAATACATGCCCAGTCACAGTTTCCATGATAATTGACTTATGGAGGTAGGTGTGCCCAAATACTGGTTAACCTCCCAGGATCCGAGGAAGGAGTGGTTAACTGATCATGTTTAACTCTTTACTCCATAGATAAGCGTTTTCCCGCACCATTTACAGAAGGCCTTTGAAAACAGTGCAGGAAGAAGCAATCTGAACACTTCCTGCACTGTTTTCCACTCTGTCAGTTAATATAAACATAATTCACCCATTGCTGATACGTGGTGAATTAATGCTTTCAATTTGGAAGTGTCCAAGAAAATGCTTATGGAGCAAAGAGTTAATATTCAAACAAACAAACATAACAAATAACAGGCCTTGGGGAGATGATGAACTAGTTGTAGATAAGTCCCTCAAAAGTTATGGTCGGATCACATATACTGGTCACATGTTTTCATATTTCATGAAATACAGCATCTCGGATGATGATGATGCAATGTCATGTCAGATTCTGTGAAGCATAAAATCTGTGATGATGAGGACTATGATAGGTTCCATGTAGTCCATTTGATCTAGAATCTATAGGCATATTTCAGTATATACACACTACCTTGACTTCCTGCCTCAGATCACAAGGTGGTTGTGCCCGGTTTGTTGGCAGTTTTGTGTTCAACAGGAAGAGAAATGTTGTTGAACTGGAAATAAAACAGGATTACACAGCCAAAGGTTCCCTGAAATACGTGGTAAGTCTTGTTTGTTGATATCTGATGTATTTACACTGCAGTCGGATATAACATGGAACTCAATATATCTTAACACGTTTTTTCTAATGCTCCCGAAATAGATATTTTCAGCCAGTTATATGAAAAAAAATCATGTTTTAACATTTAATGAATTGATTGAAAAATCTTGACTAAATCTTGAAGTTTTTGCGAGCTTGTTACTTTTTTTCAACTGTGACCTCATCTAATTTGCGCATTAATTACACCTAATTAATCAAGACTGACAAGATACTTGTGGTTATATACAACATATGTTTAATTTATTTACGCCATGTTTAATTGATTTATGCCTACAAACAACGGTCTGTCTTGTTTGTCACATATTGTCATGGTTTATTTTTTGTGAGGCAAATTGTTTACTCTCTATCCAGATATAGTATTGCTAATAGGGTCTATATAATGACTTTTCACTAGGGGGCTTATAAAGAATCATGTTTCCATTACGTGATGCAAAGTGCATATAGATGGCCGACACAGAATGTCTTTATTTCAAAACAACAGTATTTTTGTTCAAATTATAAATATATACGATAGAAAATTATAATAACAGAATAGAAACAATATGAGTAACCATTTCATGATAAGTTACCCATATATTGATAGAAATAGAAAGAAAGACATTTGTATAAAGTTCCACAGATGACCTCTCATTCCACATATGGAACTTTCCTTAGCAGTGATATTTATAACACGTTTCTGTCTGGCTCTTTGACTTTCAGGAACCGTGTTATATTTGGACCGCAGTGAACGTAATAAGCCTACTGGGTTCATAATTGACTGAATTATGTGATTACATGTAAGCTACAGTGTTTATAATTGATTGAATTATGTGATTACATGTAAGCTACAGTGTTTATAATTGATTGAATTATGTGATTACATGTAAGCTACAGTGTTTATAATTGATTGAATTATGTGATTACATGTAAGCTACAGTGTTAATAATTGATTGAATTAAGTGATAAGTTTACTGTGTTTCATAATTGGTTGAATTATGTGATAAATCAGTATACTGTGTTCATGATTGAATTATGTAATATGTCTACCAAGTTCATAATTGAATGAATTATGTGATAAGTCTGCTGTGTTCATACATGTAAATCTGCAATTAAGCACATACATTCAGCAGACATCTGGATAATTGACAGTACATGCCATTACTTTCAGGGACCGTTAGAAGTAACTATCCAGGAACTGGACGGCTCCTTTAATCATACATTCAATATAGAAGAAAACAGAACAAAGTTTGAGATTACATGTCATTCCAAAAGCAGAAGGTAAGAACAAGTGTAAACACAGAATATAAAAGCAAAAGTATAATAACCATGATGCTTATAATGTTATAAACCAAAGCATACATGTAATGGAAATAAAATCTGAATTTTAGTAAATAAATATATAAATGTATTTGCATAACGTTAACATTTTATAATATTCAAGGGTTTGTACGTGTGTTTTTATTTGCTTATTAGGGTTTGTAAAGACATATATTTTATGATACATAATCATGTGTTTGCATGTGGGTTTTTATTTGATGGCAAGCATTTATATTTTATATATGTGTGTTTGCATGTATCATATTAGATAATAAATACAGATTGGTAAATATTCAATAATACATGCATTATTGTATTAATGTTTGATGACATTTATATATGCACTTTTGCAGATTGATATTTTAGAGAATTTGATATGATTTTGTTTACAAAAATATTATATTCTGGAATTATAAGCAAAACATTGATGTCTATTGATATTAATATTAAACCATACACATATATTATACCCAAGGACTTCAGTGTAAGTTTTCTGATTTTTAATTGATTTCTTTGTGGTGGTTTTCATTTTAAATGTTCGTTTTAGTTTGTTTTACTATTTTGTTGATGTTGAAAATAATTTTTGCGGTTCTATATATTATCGTCTCCTATTCATGAGTACATTTAACAGATGACAAATCTATAAAACCAAAATATTTGTATTTTATAATAAAAACAATACTGTAAAAGTTAAAATAAATATTTAACAATAGATGTATTTATGTAATTTAAATTAAAGCTATTTGTTTGAGTTGCTGGTTGTTAGTTTACTGCAACTGTTGTTATTTATACATTTTATCTGTAATTGGGTAGGAAATATTTATTCTCTGTTCAAACATCATCTGATATGTAAAATGGTTTGCAATTACATGACATTTGAAGGAAGAAAATGGTTTATAATAACTGTTGTTTTTTGTTACCATAGAAACAAGAAGAAAAAGATTCCTCTGATGACTGGTGAGGAGGTTGACATGGACCTGAGTGCAATGGAGTAAGTTTTAAAACTGATCTGAGTTGTCCACTCTTGTTAATTAATGACCTTTTTCTTGAATTCCAAAAGCAATCAAAGAAATGTAAAGTATTTAATTAAGGATTAAAAGCTGAATTTTGAGTTTTCATCAGGTGATGAAAAACATTAGGCCAGTTTAACATTAAACTAGTTTAATGTTTTTTATCACCTAATGAAAACTTAAAATTCGGCTTTTAATCCTTATATTTACATTATATTCTCCAGCTATTTAAGACAAAACTATTACGTTATTTTTATAATTTTGATATTAAAAAGCAAATTATACACATTAAATCCCAAAGCCAATGTCATGAATGTAACGGTGACGTTATCAACATACTGAATAAGTACACACATTTGTAGGACAACTTACGGCAAACGTCACCTGAAACTTACGTCAACGTGACGTCTCACCAGCTAAACAAAATCATGCAACCAATGAATTGCAAACTGGTCCTTTTAAGCTCCACTTAGCTGCAAGTGTTTTTCATTGGGAAATGAAATGCAGTAAATCTATATAGTTTATTTAGGCCAATTACAGTGGGAATGTAAATATTCTTATATATAAAAAATGTAAAAAAATGAAATAGGACATTTTAAATTTTTATCCTCATGGATTTGTATTTTATTTCAGTGCTGACTCGCCTGTACTGTGGCTGCGTGTGGACCCTGG
Organism: Panopea generosa; assembly: GCA_029582155.1. NCBI lineage: Eukaryota > Metazoa > Mollusca > Bivalvia > Adapedonta > Hiatellidae > Panopea > Panopea generosa. The sequence continues at coordinate 58,372,673 of CM055901.1, forward strand.
TATGAATCTGTTAGGAGCCTTTAACTGGGAGCAGCCAGACTATATGTGGCAATACCAGCTGAAGTATGAGAGGGATGTCGTAGCTCAAAGTGAGGTAATTATACGCCTGTACTTCTGTAGAGTTCCTGATTCCCTATCAGTATATTGTTGGACTAATGAAGAGTCCCTGATTTCCTATCAGTATACAATTGTACTAATGAAGAGTTCCTGATTCCCTATCAGTATACAGTTGTACTAATGAAGAGTTCGTGATTCCCTATCAGTATACAGTTGTACTGATGAAGAGTTTCTGATTCCCTATCAGTAAACGGCTGGATTTCTGTAGAGTTCCTAATTCCCTATTAAAATATAGTTGTACTAATGATGAGTTCCTGATTCCCAATCAGTATATAGTTGTACTTATAAAGAGTTCCTGACTCCCTATCAGTTTACAGTTGTATTAATGAAGAGTTCCTGATTCCCTATCAGTATACAATTGTACTAATGAAGAGTTCCTGATTCCCTATCAGTATACAGTTGTACTGATGAAGAGTTTCTGATTCCCTATCAGTAAACGGCTGGATTTCTGTAGAGTTCCTAATTCCCTATTAAAATATAGTTGTACTAATGATGAGTTCCTGATTCCCTATCAGTATATAGTTGTACATATAAAAAAGTTCCTGAATTCCTATCAGTATATGGCTGTACTTCTGTAGAGTTCCCAATTCCCTTTCAGTATATAGTTGTACTTATGAAGAGTTCCTGATTCCATATCCCGATCAGTATATGTGTTTTGGTACTGAAGAGATTCTGATTCCCTATCAGTATACAGTTGTACTGAAGAGTTCTTAATTCCATTTCCTTTTCAGTGAAGAGTTCCTGATTCCCTATCAGTATGCAGTTGTACTGAAGAGTTCTTAATTCCATTTCCTTTTCAGTGAAGAGTTCCTGATTCCCTATCAGTATACAGTTGTACTGAAGAGTTCTTAATTCCATTTCCTTATCAGTGAAGAGTTCCTGATTCCCTATCAGTATACAGTTGTACTGAAGAGTTCTTAATTCCATTTCCCTATCAGTGTAGATTTTTTAACTAAAGGGTTCCTGATCTATCCCTGAGTCTCTCCTGATTCCTGTCAGTGATAAAAAATAAACTCTTACCTCAAGACATACAATCAGTAAGTGAAAGTATGGTTTGCATCCAGAAGGATGTATGTTACCTTGTGTACCTGAGTTGCTCTCCAAATGATTCTCATATGAGCATCAGTGAAAAGGATCCATGGTTCTCGTACAAAATGTTTCATACAATAAAAACATATTATGATTCTTTTTTGTATGCTTCTTGTTCTATGAGCATTATATCTCCTGCTCTTCAGCATACTTCTGTTTTATAGTAAATTTTATTTATGCTTTACATGTATATTCTATAGAAGTAATACAAAAGTGGTCACTAGGGGATCCAGGGAAGTGGGAAAAAAATGTATATGTGTCCGTCAAGCCCGTAATCTGCAGTTGGTAATTTAAAAAAAAAAAATGCTTATTTTAATTATGTTTGTTTAAACCCCCAACTTTTACTGCCAGGGTAGTGAATATTTGTAAGAGGAGACTATCAAATAACAATGCTACACTAGACTGGTTACTGATGATGAATTAACACAGATCCATGTGTATAGAGTGCATCTCTATCAAATATGAAATTTTTGGCAGTTTTCAAACTGTATATAACAAACACTTTTCGGAAACTACTTTTTTGCCAATTAAATTTATTAACAATAATCTAGTAGTATGCAACATTATAACAGAAACAATGCATTTATGACTGAAATTTTGAATAAGGGTTCTCTGATTTGAATCATGTTCTGGATTACTAGTTCATAAAATTTGCCCCAGAGCCATCTTGAGGCTTTTATATGACAGCTGGGGCTTTAAGGAACATTTTGTGTCCTTAATGTATAAAAGAGAATACAACTCTCCAGTATTTATTTGTTAACAAATTCATTATTGCACATTTGTGAAACACAGGTTATCCCCCTTACTACCAGTTGTCACTACATTTATATTTGTACAATTTCAGGCCATCCATGCTTTGAGGCTGCATACAACACCTTCTACGAGGAAGGCCCTGACTGATGTCCTGGAGAATGAGCAATGCTACTATAAAGTCAGGATAGAGGCCAGCATGTGTCTGGCAAAGGTGCACTTCTCTTTAAACACATAATATTGACAGCCAATGTGGTTAGAAATGTACATTAGATTACAACGTTTTTTGCAAACATCAGAAATTGCTACTTTAAATTAATAAAAAAGTTAAAAAAATTAAGTTCCTTAAAATACTCAATTTCAGTATGTATTGTTATACTGTACCTCATCATATTAAAGAGTTATTTTATTTATTTTACTTCAGTTGTGAATTCACACAAGTTATTACGACTTATACAAATCAAATTCGAAGTTTCCCTGGGTAGAACCAGTACTTAGCATATGCGGAAAATGTCTTGCTCAAAGACATTATATATAGCCATGGGGGAGGATCGAACCCATGACCCTCCAATTTTGGGTTTGTTGCTTTGGGTTGTTGCCATACCATGCACTCCACTTAATTAAAGAGATTTTATAGAGTTGTCTGGATTAGACCAATCTTGCATCCTCTCAGGGGACTTGTAAATGTTTCACTGATATAACATCTTTAATATAATATCTGGAAGTATTTTTCAAAACAAGAACAATAACAAGTTTGAATAATAATGATTTGTTTCCTCTCAAATTTATGACAGCAGTTTTGGCATGGGGAAAATAGTTTCCAAAGATGTAGGATATGCTGAATGTCTTTAAATTGTTGGAGATAAATATTAGAAAAACATTTTTATGCCCCCCCAAAAAATTTTTTGGGTGGCATATAGTAATTGCAGCATCCGTCCATCCGTCCTTCCATCCGGTATTTTGTTTCCGGCCTGTAACTTTGTCATGCATTGATGGATTTTGTTGATACTTGCAACAAATGATCAACAGAACATGACGACGTGTCGCGCGTAAGACCCACACCCGTACCTCAAAGGTCAAGGTCACAATTTCAGTTTGTTTGACAACACTTTGAGTTTATGTGAGATTTCATTTCTGGCCATTAACTTTGTCATGCATAGATGAATTTTAATGATGCTTGCTACAAATGAACAACATAACATCATGACATGTTGGGGGGGCATGTGACAGTTAACAGTAACATTTCTTGTTTATTATGTTTTAAATTTAGATTAAATGGTGACTGAAATGTTCATTGTTATCATTATTTAAGGTTGCAAATGCAATGGTATCTTCCTGGGCTGGTCCCCCAGCCATGTTGAACATCTTCAGAAAGATATTTGGTTCCCATTCCTGTCCCAGTATCATACGACAGAACAATTTCAACAACTTCCAGCATTATTTTATCTTAAAGGTAAGTATTTCTTGTTATTTTATTAATTGTTTATTTGCATTACATGCTCTTGGTCTTTGACATTGACATCCAATTTACTGCTTCTGAAGCTGGTGTTATAATGTATGTTGTAATGTCTTTTTTGTCTTTGTTTTCTTTCTTCCATAACTTCCAGAAATCATTTACTGATTATTATGGGAAGCATTGTTTCTGAGGGATGTTTATGGGAGTTTACAGCACTGATTAACATAAAAGTTCTGTGAGATCTTTAAATTGCACTGTGTTTGACATTCTGTACACATGTCAACTGCTTAAATCCGCTCTGAAAAAATGCATTATTTCACAGCACCGAAAACTGAACAAAACCCCACTGGGAATCAATCCAGAAAGTTTTGGGCAATGTAGTAAGCATGCTAACCACTGGACAATGATGACTCCTATAGGTGGCTATAGAAGACTGTACACTTCATGGAACACTGTGACGTTTTTATACAAACTGCCATGAAATAGATTTTTTAGAACCAATGTGTTTTTCTTTGCTGATTTAGTCCTTGCATTCTTTAGGAGTTTTATTGTACATGTTCTAACAATGCAATTAAATACAAGATGTATATCAATATTTACAATGAATTTTAAACAAAAATATTCTACTGTTACTATATAATACAGTGAAAGAAACAGTATGTTTAATAGTTATATTTGTATATATGGACACTGTTTTAGGCTATCCCCATGTCTATGGCTCAGCTAAGAAGTGTTCATAACATCTGTCCACCAGAGGTGGTACGATTTCTATTGGATCTCTTTAAGTACAATGATAACAGTAAAAACAAGGTAATTACTATTTTAAATAGATAGATATTAAATTTAATTTTGTATACAAATAAGTGTCGCCATTGGATTAAACTGAACAACTATATGACACCGATCTGTTGTAATACCCACTTGTATATGTATAGTGTTCTGTTTAGGTCAATAAGTAAGGAGAAATACTCAATATATTATTTTTAACGTAGACAAATTGTTAATTGTTTTATTAAAAATGTAACTCAAGCCGTGCAGTATATGTGTAACTTTTCTTAATGGAACAGCTAACATGCCACCTTTATTTTTTATGCACTTGACATTTTATATGTTTTCTCATAAAGTATCCACCTTGAAGTGTATGTTCAGACACTGTTTGAGATGCCAAAGTGGCTGGTTAGCTGTTCAGTTAAGTGTATGTTCAGACACTGTTTGATATGCCAAAGTGGCTGGTTAGCTGTTCTGTTGAGTGTATGTTCAGACACTGTTTGAGATGCCAAAGTGACTGGCTAGCTGTTCTGTTGAGTGTATGTTCAGACACTGTTTGAGATACCAAAGTGTCTGACTAGCTGTTCTGTTGTATGTATGTTCAGACACTGTTTGAGATGCCAAAGTGGCTGGCTAGCAGTTCAGTTGAGTGTATGTTCAGACACTGTTTGACATGCCAAAGTAGCTGGCTAGCTGTTCTGTTGAGTGTATGTTCAGACACTGTTTGAGATGCCAAAGTGACTGGCTAGCTGTTCTGTTGAGTGTATGTTCAGACACTGTTTGAGATGCCAAAGTGACTGGCTAGCAGTTCAGTTGAGTGTATGTTCAGACACTGTTTGACATGCCAAAGTAGCTGGCTAGCTGTTCTGTTGAGTGTATGTTCAGACACTGTTTGAGATGCCAAAGTGACTGGCTAGCTGTTCTGTTGAGTGTATGTTCAGACACTGTTTGAGATGCCAAAGTGACTGGCTAGCTCTTCTGTTGAGTGTATGTTCAGACACTGTTTGAGATACCAAAGTGGCTGGCTAGCTGTTCAGTTGAGTGTATGTTCAGACACTGTTTGAGATGCCAAAGTGGCTGGCTAGCTGTTCAGTTGAGTGTGTGTTCAGACACTGTTTGAGATACCAAAGTGGCTGGTTAGCTGTTCTATTGAGTGTGTGTTCAGACACTGTTTGAGATGCCAAAGTGGCTGGCTAGCTGTTCAGTTGAGTGTATGTTCAGACACTGTTTGAGATGCCAAAATGGCTGGCTAGCTGTTCAGTTGAGTGTATGTTCATACACTGTTTGAGATGCCAAAGTGACTGGCTAGCTGTTCTATTGAGTGTATGTTCAGACACTGTTTGAGATACCAGAGTGTCTGACTAGCTGTTCTGTTGTATGTATGTTCAGACACTGTTTGAGATGCCAAAGTGGCTGGCTAGCTGTTCAGTTGAGTGTATGTTCAGACACTGTTTGACATGCCAAAGTAGCTGGCTAGCTGTTCTGTTGAGTGTATGTTCAGACACTGTTTGAGATGCCAAAGTGACTGGCTAGCTGTTCTGTTGAGTGTATGTTCAGACACTGTTTGAGATACCAAAATGGCTGGTTAGCTCTTCTGTTGAGTGTATGTTCAGACACTGTTTAAGATACCAAAGTGGCTGGCTAGCTGTTCAGTTGAGTGTATGTTCAGACACTGTTTGAGATGCCAAAGTGGCTGGCTAGCTGTTCAGCTGAGTGTGTGTTCAGACACTGTTTGAGATACCAAAGTGGCTGGTTAGCTGTTCTATTGAGTGTGTGTTCAGACACTGTTTGAGATGCCAAAGTGGCTGGCTAGCAGTTCAGTTGAGTGTATGTTCAGACACTGTTTGAGATGCCAAAATGGCTGGCTAGCTGTTCAGTTGAGTGTATGTTCAGACACTGTTTGAGATGCCAAAGTTGCTGGCTAGCTGTTCAGTTGAGTGTATGTTCAGACACTGTTTGAGATGCCAAAGTAGCTGGCTAGCTGTACTGTTGGGTGTATGTTCAGACACTGTTTGAGATGCCAAAGTAGCTGGCTAGCTGTTCTGTTGAGTGTATGTTCAGACACTGTTTGAGATGCCAAAGTGGCTGGCTAGATGTTCTGTTGAGTGTATGTTCAGACACTGATTAAATATGACAAGCTAGATTACAGTAGTCATGTGCCAAATGTCATTTTTTTTAAGCATGAAAGCTGAAAGATACTTCATGCGAATATTTGCCCAAACATATGGTTGTTGACATGACATTAAACGGAGTTGCGGCAATGTTAATTTCGACTTTTACTCATGTTCTTGAATCAATATTTACACTATGAACAAATTACCATGTGACAATATGTACTATTGTCTGAAACTTCATGTTTATGACATTATTAGCAATTCTTATAAAACTAGATTTTTTTCCCTATCATTCCGACAAAAACAGATGAAATTGAAATAGACATGTATTTAGTACATTTTGTCACAAATGACCACAAATCTTTGATACCTTTTAAACATTTTTTTGGATAATGGCCTTTTGCAGTATAGACATGGAATTCAGTTTCTGAATACATACTGCAGTATTTATTTCATATTTGCAGCATATAGAAAATAGTGTTGAGTGAAAACTTGTCAAAAAATTGGCATGTTTTAATAAAGTGACATTTGTAAACATGCCATTTGTTGCTTTAAAAAATTGAAAATTTATCAAAATTGCCTTGTGTTCCTTTAAAATGCCATGTGTTCCTTTAAAAAAGTAATAAATTGCCAAAGCTGCCATGTGTTCCTATAAAAAAGTGAAAAAATGTCAAAATTGCCATGTGTTCCTTTAAAAAAAGTGAAAATTCGCTAAAAATTGCCATGTGTTCCTTTAAAAAAAGTGAAAATTTGTCAAAATTGCCATGTGTTCTTTTAAAAAAGTAAAAATTTGTCAAAATTGCCATGTGTTCCTTTAAAAAAGTAAAAAAATTGTCAAAATTGCCATGTGTTCCTTTCAAAAAGTGAAAATTTGTCAAAATTGCCATGTGTTCCTTTAAAAAAGTAAAAATTTGTCAAAATTGCCATGTATTCCTTTAAAAAAGTAACGTTTCCATTGCCAATCTGGTTTTTGATGTAATATTGTTATATTGTGGATTATAACACCAACATTTATTGTTAATAAGGTTTATTACAAATTGCCATATGTGGTATGTCTCTTAATTTACTTGATAAAAAATATTTGGTCAGTGCTAATATCAGTTCTGTTTATGCAAATAAAGATAACTGTAATCTTTGCAAAGCATGACAATGCCTGTTATCTTATATAAAATTGCTGTATACATACCACTTGCCAAAAGACGGCATGAAAATCATATTTAGCGTTTGATTATTTCTCATGGCCTCACAAAGCGAATATGAAGTAATAACGATGAACCAAGGAAACAGGTTGGTTGCTTCACAGCATCTGCACTGATATGGGTGAAAATGATGTATTTATTGTAAAATGGAAGAGTTACTATAAAACCTTGATGAAGAGAACGCTGCTTAAATCCTCATGTTAAAGGAATATCGAATTATGTGTAAGTTGTTTTACCAATATAGATATTGATTTATGATAGAGTAACATAAAGAAAGCTTACCTTGTGACAATAATATAAACATCTACATGTACATTGCCTCCTAAGTTACACAATTATTAACATTTCCATGTGTGTTTCCCACAGTACTCTGACAACTACTACCGTGCAGCCCTGATAGATGCGCTGGCTGCCACTATAACACCAGCTGTAACTACAGTCACTATTACTGGGTATGTATGGTCATCCTTCAGTATCATCTTAGTCTACAGCTTTTCTCAAAGTCAGCTTCATTTACATATGTAAGCACTCATCTAAACATCTCAACTTAAGATATTTCCTCTGCTCAAATTTTTGAAATGCTACAATTTGATATAAACTGATCTTTTTGTTGTTATCTTTTTACCGATGAGTATAGATTTGTTATTGTTTCAATTGTATGTGGTCATTTAATATGAGTTCAATTAATCATGTAGAGAAATATACATTTTTGAGTTGAGCAAATTCTCAACTTGAAATGTGTAGTGAAACCGGTCCTCGGTTTCATGTACAGTCTCAAGTCTTCCTCCTCAAGTAAACTGTATCACTGTCAGGGCTAGAATTTAACTTTTTTGTGCACTGGCAATTTTGGCCAGTGCCTAAAATTTCCACTGGCCAAATTTGAAACCAACTAGCCAAACCAATTATTGCAGAAACTTGTAGTCCTAAATGTCTAAATAAACCCAAAATTAATTGTTTCAAAGCCCATGTGTTATTTAATATGCAATATTAGCTTGTATCTATTTTATAGACAATGGTATCAAGGTTATTATATATGTTAAGGTATTTCAATTTCAAAGCAGTACTTAAAAAATAAAGTTGTCTTTGTTACTTACTATACTACCATAAATAAATGCATACAATGATATATCATAAATAAACAAATAAAAGAAACATGGATTCAACAATAACAAGTATATAGAGACTGAGATTGAGACATACACACATTTCTATATATAGAATTAATATAGCCAATGGCCGTTCGTTTTAAAATTAGATCTAGATCTAGCCAAGGATGATTGTTTAACATGTGTAAATGTTGTGAACATAGTTATATAGTTTAATTATTATGGATGATCTGCCGATCGTGTGGTTTCTACAACTGACACACCATTTTGTCATTGTCAAGTGTAAAGCCCTGTGTGATATTGTGATATCGGTTCAATGGAGAAAAAGATGTTATTTTATCAGCCATTTTAACAGCTGACAAAATATGTAAACAATAAATTTGACGGGTTTCAACTTTACATTTATTTTATAGAGTGAGTGCGCGATAGATCAAACTAGACGCAGTCTACTCGTTATGTTGTTGACGGGTTTTAACTTGACTTCATTTTTGTAAATGAACTCGAGATCAAAAACAACTGGACGCAGTCTTCTCATATTTAACTATTTATATATGGCATTAATAATCGTGCTGCTAGGGGGTAATTTGGTGCGAGAAGCAAAAGAAATTGGGTTAAATTGACAAGAACTTGTTATTTGTACCAGGATAATACTTGTTTATTTTCAAAAATCAATAAAATGAATATAATAAGTAATTTTCTCAATTCGAAATCCACTCGCAAAAAAATGCCAGCTTAAGTAATTTCTACTCGCATTTTCAAAATACAGCTCGCATTTTGCGAGTGGCGAGTGCTTAAATTCAAGCCCTGACTGTTTATACCTTCATATGTATATACCTGCATACAGGTATAATCTGTGTATACCTTCATATGTATAAACCTGCATGCAGGTAACATCTGTGTATACCTTCATATGTATATACCTGCATACAGGTATAATCTGTGTATACCTTCATCTGTATATACCTGCATAGAGGCATAATCTGTGTATACCTTCATATGTATATACCTGCATACAAGTATAATCTGTGTTTACCATCATATGTATACACCTGCATACAGGTATAATCTGTGTATACTTTCATATGTATACACCTGCATATAATCTGTGTTTACCTTCATAAGTATACAGCTGCATACAGGTATAATCTGTTTTTACCTTCATATGTATACACCTGCATACGGATATAATCTGTGTATACCTTCATATGTATATACCTGCATACAGGTACAATCTGTGTATACTTTCATATGTATATACCTGCATAGAGGCATAATCTGTGTATACCTTCATATGTATATACCTGCATAAAGGTATAATCTGTGTATACCTTCATATGTATATACCTGCATAGAGGCATAATCTGTGTATACCTTCATATGTATATACCTGCATAAAGGTATAGTCTGTGTTTACCTTCATATGTATATACCTGCATACAGGTATAGTCTGTGTTTACCTTCATATGTATAAATCTGCATAAAGGTATAGTCTGTGTTTACCTTCATATGTATAAATCTGCATAAAGGTATAATCTGTTTATAATGGTGTTGAAGCCTATTCATTAAAAAAAATGAAGATAAAGAAGAACACATGAACATTTTATTAAGACTTTATGAGGTAAGACTATATATCAACATATATATAAGTTAAATATACTATCATTCTAACAAATTGTAATTTTACACTTCATGTGCATTATAACAGCTTCTGGTTTAGATTTACATATAATAACCAATGTAAGCTGATTTGGGTAATTAAAATCTGGAATTACACATACTGTATATAATACTATATTTCAGACAAAGTGTGAATGCCGACCTTGCCTCGGACACTAAACTGATCCTGGAAGAGATAACGCGATGTTTAAACCTGGAGAAATTGTTGTCTTGTTATAGATACACCGTGTCTGTCAGGTGCAGTCAAACAAAAAGTTTCTTTTTCAACTATTAAGAAGTACTTGGATCTTTCTTGTAAAGAAATTTGTGATATAATACAGAATATTACAGTAGTTTTTCTTCTTTTTTAATCAGCCTATAGAAGAATGAGTGATAATTTGATGTTTATAATTCTTTGCATAGTTTGAGTGAAAACTTTTTCTTTTACTGAGAAACCTGGACCTTTCAATGTAATATTATAACAGATTTTCATTTGATGTGAATGGGGCTTTTTTTAGCCTCCATTCCATTTTTATTAGAAACAGTGTTGTTTTTTTTGTTGTATCTAAACACTATTTAGCCTGCAGCCTTAAGTGAGCTTTTGAAATGAAATTTGTGTAATATTCTTTTGATGATAATGGACACTTATTTTCTTTCACACCTAAATCATAAAACTGCTTCAAAATGTCTTAATTTTTATTTATCATTCCAGTTGTCTGCGAGCCATACGCATTTTACAGAAGTTTGGCCACTTGCCAAGTGATGCATCCATATTCAGAAGTTATGCAGAACCAGGAGTGTTTAGGGACGTGCGTATTGTGGCAATTGAAGCTCTGGTTGACTTTATCAAGAGTAAGTAAACATGTACTACGTACACCAATGTGGCTTCAGGCATTTCTCAAATTCTCTTAAATCAGTACTGTTTATATAAAAACTGGCTTAGATGTTTGTTGATATTCCAGGACCAAGGTTTTCAATCTGAGCATGTTTCAATTCTTTTCAACATGCATGTTACCTTGAGCTGGCTCTGCTTTCATATTTGGTGCTCACTGTGCTTTCTGTGAAAGAAATGTTTGTATATTTGACTTGGGATAACTGATATTCTGTTGTAGATATTTATTTATTTTAAACATCTAAGAAAATCACATACTAGGTAGATCACTTATAGGCCCAGAGTTTGTTTTTAGCTCGCCGGGATGAAGTCCAAGGAGAGCTATTGTCATGACCCAGGCGTTGTCGGCGTTGGCGTCGTCTGTAGACACCCAGGTTAAACTTTTGCATTTAAGTTTAAGATATCTATGCAACCACTCATTGGATGTAAATGAAACTTTGCATGTGTCTTCACCATCATCAATGAAACACACACATACAAGAAGCATAACTCTGGATTGCATTTTGGCACAGTAATGTCCCTTTTTGGACTTAGATACCCAGAGATAAGCTTTGTTGGTCTTCTGACAACTCTTGTTTTATACCTGGCATAGTATTTGAATTCATACTGAATTGATATTAGTAAAATATATACAGTATAACCTGTATCAAGGAATCAAGGAAGCCAACTGATTGAGATTTTGCGAACGCTCGCATATTCATGCAAAATCTTGCAATATCTCATTTTCAATTATCTTAACTGCCATTCATCTCAAGAACACAGATCAAAATTCTTACACTGCAGAATGAAATTGTCATTAAAACAATACCATTCCCGGAAATTTGCGTTTAAAATTGTTGAAGTACTTGTAATTACAAAGTTTGTATACTGCAGCTGAAATAATGACAAATTACTATTTTTTTTTTTCCAACCTCAATATCTATAATTCAAGATCATGTTTAAACATCTAAGATTACATACAACTTACAGTTTATGTACAATAAATCAGTTGCCTGTGAATTATGAATGATTTATTTGCAAATTATAAATCCTTCGTTTGCTGTTTCATCAACATTTAGTCAGGAGATGCAGCTTCCTATTCTTCTATACAAGTCCTTGCCTGTACATGTATTAAGTAGCCATCCAAAGGAAATGGCAAAACTGGCTGCTTAACACAGGTGGCTGCTTAATAGAGATTCTATATTTTTACTGAGAAAGTTGACATGATGTTTATTGTGACAGACAAAAAGTGATCACCCATTCATGGTACATGTTGTACCATGCCTGTAAGTTGTTCAGAATTATGTACTGGGATGAATGAGAACAATTAACAGGAAGAAAATATTTCAACCGACATAGAAGTACATATAAATATGTTAATGTTATAGTATTGAAAAAAAATCATTAACTTTCAGTTTAGCATAAAATGAATCCAGTTTCATATCATGAATTTTTCAATTACCCCAAACAATCCAGAAAGAATTTGTAGCTTGTATTCTTCCATTATCTTGCGGTTACATTTGGACACATTCCGAATGATGAATCTGTGTTTTATCGACACCTTTTTCCAGAATACAGAAATTTAACCACCCTTACTCGTTCATCCAAAGTCAAACACTTTCTTTTTGCAGCAGACTTTGTTTATACGTAAAGTCATTTCCATTATGATATGAAAAATATTGTTATTCCATTGCATTCGCACCCACTTCCATAGTTGAATTATTTTTTTTTAATTATAATTTTATACAAACTGACTAGTTAAATCGTCTTTTGATCTTACCCAGTTCGATAATTGAGCCAGCCTATGTAACAATTTCGCAAACAAATTAAAGTCTCACCATTTTCTCTGCTTATTAGACCATATATACATACGCTTGCTTTGGGTTAAGTGGAGTGTTTTCGTAACAGAAGCAGAAGCTTTAATTTATCATGGAATTATACAGTATGATTGGAAAAGCGACCAGCCAAAAGGTGTGATAACTTAGTGATTAACAGTCAGCGGCCACATCTGACTGCTTGCACCTAACTGCTGACCACTTACACGCACTGTTTTGGGTGAAATAAATATGCCGCTGGCTTCGTTAAAGAGGTGACCATTTAATACATGTACTTTATATAGGCAATTTACAAGGGGGGATTTTGAAGTGGCTGTTTAGCACAGGTAACAGCTTTAAAAGGTGGTCGCATAGACAAGTTAGATGTATATAAAAATAGCATTGTTGATGAATGATAATGGCTATAACATATTCATGTTAGACCAGTGGTGTGTGGTTAACACTCATTAGTAACAATGGCGACTTGATTAAACTCATGGTATTTAAATACCCCGCTATGGTAGCAAGCATTTTGTCCTTGTATCTGCAAGTGTTTGCCGCTGTTCTGAGATAAGATGTCTTTTTATGCTCTCCCCAAGGGGGGAAGCATATAGTCGCTGCTTCGTCTGTGCGTCCGTCCGTCTGTCTGTGCATGCATCCCCAAGTTCTTGTCCTGGATATTTCTCTACAACCTCTGGATGGAATTTTATAAAACTTGCTAGGATGCATCATTACCAAGTGGAGATGTGCATATTGTCATCATGACATTATACGCTACAACCTCTGGTTTTAATTTTGTAAAACTAGCTAGGATCTGTGCATATTGTCATTTTGTTCAAGTTTAATGATTTGCGAATGAGTTCTGTGAAGTGCAGAGTCACATGTTCCTGCTGTGCAGTTTGGTATTTTTCAACTAAGTAGCTGGTACATAGTCAAGCACTCACTTGGGGAGCATCCATCTGTTCCACCAATATTTTCTTGTTTTCTTAGGTAGATTATCTGTAATGCGATATACGCATGTTACATTTACAGCTGATGTGAATGTTGCAGAGCTGCATTGGCTACTGGATGTCATAGAAAAAGACTCGGACTACTTTGTCAGGTATTGTACATTTTGTATCTCTCTCTGATACTGCACCACCCTGAGGATTATGTGCAGGCACAAAGTGACAGGTTGACAGGCATTGACTTACTGATTAATATAGAAGTTAAGTGATCTTTCACATGCACTGGGTATGGCTGTCCCTATACACAGCTCTGACTCCTTAAAATCCCTTCTGAAGAATTGTATGCTTTTCCAGTACTTTACTTCTACTGTGGGAGTATGCTTAAAAACTCAGGAAATATCTACTTGTCTGATAACCTGATATGATGCCTCACTCTGTCATGTGATAATGGATTGACACGTCCTAGATCTATACAGAGTAACAAGTCCTTAAAGGTTTGTTGAAGTCAGATCCCTGGGGTCGAATTTGGTCGCGTGTCAGGGGTCACTGTTTTCCATAGAGTTATATAGGGGAAAAACTATTTTGTCCATTTGTTGCCAGTAGAGTGATTCAGGCCCTTGTTTTATAAATATTAATACTTTACAGGCATGAGATATTACAGTTGTTGTGTAAGAACCCTCCATTTCGGCGAGGTGATGACAGTTTGCTGAATACGGAGGCTTTAGTCAATAGACTGTGGAACCTTATGAAGTAAGAGGACTTCCATTCCTCATATTTAATTATGAAATGTTCTTTCATTCTATTTATGGTTCATATAGAATATATTATTATATTTTGACTGAGAAGTAATCAGTTGATATCAGAAAGCATGGTTTTGTAGGCTGATTATTACAATGAAAAAAGGAAAAATTCTCTTTACTTAATACATGATGTTAAAGACTACTTTTTTTTTAAAAAAATAATTTTTGCATTAGTAAATTATAAATAATAGTATTAGGCTATTCATATTTCACATTTTTAGTGTGACATATATTTTGTAAATGGGAACAATAGAGCACTTCTTGTTGATTGTACATAAAAAAAACTATACGGTTTTGTTCAACAAAGGTAAAAAATGTGTTGATTTCAAGTTGCATGCCATGTTTTGATATTTCATAATTCAGTAATAAAATTTATTTTAAAGATACTTTTGAACAACTGACTTCTATAATAAGGAAGAAAAATGTACTGTACTGGTAAAAGGTGTTTAAATTTGGAAAATACATTTTCTACAAAGATAAACTTTATATTCTCCAAAGCCAGTAACATAATTATATGTTGCAGTTTGAGTTTATCCCATGACAGTAAACTGAGGTGTGGTGTGGCAGATTTCTACTTTATATTGTTTGGCCGATACAGACCAGCCTGTCTACATGCTCCTGATGTACGTATGTCCATAACACTACGTATGTTCATTACATTATGTATTTTCATTACTCTACATATGTTCATTACACTAAGTATGTTTATTACACTATGAATGTTTATTACTCTATGTATGTTCATTACACTATGCATGTTCATTACACTACATATGTTTATTACTCTACATATGTTTATTACTCTACGTATGTTTATTACTCTACGTATGTTTATTACTCTGTGTATGTTCATTACTCTACATATGTTTATTACTCTATGTATGTTCATTACACTATGTATGTTATAACACTATGTATGTTCATTACACTACATATGTTTATTACTATACATATGTTTATTACTCTATGTGTGTTCCTTACTCTACATATGTTTATTACTCTAAGTATGTTCATTACTCTACATATGTTTATTACTCTATGTATGTTCATTACACTATGTATGTTATTACACTATGTATGTTCATTACACTATGTATGATCATTACACTTTGTATGCTCATTACACTTCATATGTTCATTACACTATGTATGTTTATTACACTATGTATGCTCATTACACTATGTATGTTCATTACTCTATGTATGTTCATTACACTATGTATGTTTATTACACTATGTATGCTCATTACACTATGTATGTTCATTACTCTATGTATGTTCATTACACTATGTATGTTCATTACTCTATGTATGTTCATTACACTATGTATGTTTATTACACTATGTATGCTCATTACACTATGTATGTTCATTACTCTATGTATGCTCATTACACTATGTATGTTCATTACTCTATGTATGTTCATTACTCTATGTATGCTCATTACACTATGTATGTTCATTACACTATGTATGTTCATTACTCTATGTATGTTCATTACTCTATGTATGCTCATTACACTATGTATGTTCATTACTCTATGTATGTTCATTACACTATGTATGTTCATTACTCTATGTATGTTCATTACACTATGTATGTTCATTACTCTATGTATGTTCATTACACTATGTATGTTCATTACTCTATGTATGTTCATTACACTATGTATGTTTATTACACTATGTATGCTCATTACACTATGTATGTTCATTACTCTATGTATGTTCATTACTCTATGTATGTTCATTACTCTATGTGTGTTCCTTACTCTAAATATGTTTATTACTCTAAGTATGTTCATTACTCTACATATGTTTATTACTCTATGTATGTTCATTACACTATGTATGTTATTACACTATGTATGTTCATTACACTATGTATGTTCATTACTCTATGTATGTTCATTACTCTATGTATGCTCATTACACTATGTATGTTCATTACACTATGTATGTTCATTACTCTATGTATGTTCATTACTCTATGTATGCTCATTACACTATGTATGTTCATTACTCTATGTATGTTCATTACACTATGTATGTTCATTACTCTATGTATGTTCATTACACTATGTATGTTCATTACTCTATGTATGTTCATTACACTATGTATGTTCATTACTCTATGTATGTTCATTACACTATGTATGTTTATTACACTATGTATGCTCATTACACTATGTATGTTCATTACTCTATGTATGTTCATTACACTATGTATGTTCATTACTCTATGTATGTTCATTACTCTATGTATGCTCATTACACTATGTATGTTCATTACACTATGTATGTTCATTACTCTATGTATGTTCATTACTCTATGTATGCTCATTACACTATGTATGTTCATTACTCTATGTATGTTCATTACACTATGTATGTTTATTACACTATGTATGTTCATTACTCTATGTATGTTCATTACACTACATATGTTCATTACATTGCTTATGTTTATTACTTTTACATGGTAACAAGATTTTATTTGTCTTTGTCTGACTTTGTCTTAAATGGATCTTAGTCAAAATTAGATTTTAGTTAAATAAAAAATAATAAAAAAAAGGAAAACATTGAATTGTTCTAATTAAGGATATCTGTGCTACATCCCTTAGGGTTGGCAATATTCAGTTATGGATCCCAACTTGTTTGTA
The DNA here is from genome assembly GCA_029582155.1 of Panopea generosa. Classification (NCBI taxonomy): domain Eukaryota; kingdom Metazoa; phylum Mollusca; class Bivalvia; order Adapedonta; family Hiatellidae; genus Panopea; species Panopea generosa. Next base: position 58,390,023 of record CM055901.1, read on the forward strand.
CTCTATCATTCTTTTATAAAATTATTAATGATAATGTACTTTATTAAGTATATACTTTCGACCATTTCCATATTGGTGGGTCATGGGTTCTATCCCCCACCATTAGCTGTGAAATTGATGTGTCGTGGGTTTCATCCCTCACCATTAGCTGTGAGATTGGTGGGTCTTGGGTTCCATCCCTCACCATTAGCAGTGAGGTTGGTGGGTCTTGGGTTCCATCTCCAACCATGAGCTGTGAGATCGCTTGGTCGCAGGTTCCATCCCTCACCATTAGCTGTGAGATTGATGGGTCGCAGGTTCCATCCCCCACCATTAGCTGTGATATTGGTGGGTCGCAGGTTGCATTCCCCACCATTAGCTGTGAGATTGTTGGGTCTTGGGTTCCATCTCCAACCATGAGCTGTGAGATCGCTTGGTCGCAGGTTCCATCCCTCACCATTAGCTGTGAGATTGATGGGTCGCAGGTTCCATCCCCCACCATAAGCTGTGATATTGGTGGATCGCAGGTTGCATTCCCCACCATTAGCTGTGAGATTGTTGGGTCTTGGGTTCCATCTCCCATCATTAGCTGTGAGATGGGTGTGTTGTGAGTTCCATCCCCTACCATAAGCTGTGAGATTGGTGGGTCGTGGGTTCCATCCCCCACCATTAACTGTGAGATTGATGGGTTGTGGGTTCCATCCCCCATCATTAGCTGTGAGATTGATGGGTTGTGGGTTCCATCCCCCATCATTAGCTGTGAGATTGATGGGTTGTGGGTTCCATCCCCCATCATTAGCTGTGAGATTGGTGGGTTGTGGGTTCCATCCCCCATCATTAGCTGTGAGATTGGTGGGTTGTGGGTTCCATCCCCCATCATTAGCTGTGAGATTGGTGGGTTCCATCCCCCATCAATAGCTGTGAGATTGGTGGGTTCCACCCCCCATCATTAGCTGTGAGATTGGTGGGTTCCACCCCCCACCATTAGCTGTGAGATTGGTGGGTTGTGGGTTTCATCCCCCACCAAGGCTATGTGTGGTGTCTTTGAGCAAAACATTTCATCACATATGCTTAGTTCTGGTTCTACCTCAAATATTATGAGAGTGGTTGTAAGTTGTAATAACTTGTTTCACAATCTATGTAAAATAAATAAGTTCAAATTTTATAACAATTGTATAGTAAAATGTTGTATTCACAGACTATGTCAGCCAATTCACATATTCAACACTTATTGTATTATATTGCCATATATTGTAAACCTGTTTTAATATCACATTATCTAAAAATGACTCAAATCAATATGACCTGCTCGGTTAGTACAGCCAGTCACATGTTGCAATCCCTGGACAGCTTGAGTTCAAATCTCTGGTCAGCCACGGTCTCAGTTATGACTGATTTGCAACATTGCGTATCATTGTCAATTGTTTAAACTTACTCATTAAACAAAATAGTCACATGTTATAAAGTTATCTGTTTAAAAAAATATACATACATAATACATATATGTGTGTGTGTGTAACATGATGTTATATGTAGTTTTTCATTTACATAATATTTCAGACGTTTATGGTCTTTGATGTCTCAAAAGAGAAAAAATCTATGATCAATCCAGCCATTGTGTCAGAACACATGCCCGACATGTTTGATGATGATGATGATGATGATGACCTGTTGCAGATCACACCTGCATCATCTCAACCTATCAGGTATTATCAGGGAATCTTCTTCTACATTAACATCTACATATAACTATAAAGTCTATCCTTTGTAATTGTTTACTACAAGGCCTGCTCTAAGTGCTACATAGAAAACAAGGTTGAAGGTTGCAACCTGCAAGTATTTTACATATCTCAACCTTACCGCTCTTTAGTAAGGATTTAAAATGTAGAAAAATGCCAAATGTAATATGTCAAGTGGAGTGAAGTGTAAATTGAATAATTTTAGATTTACCAGTTGAATACCTGATTGAGCTGATCAAAATGACTTTGATAGTAATTTATGTACAAATTCAAATTGCCTGTACTTAGACTACATCCTTACAATGCTGCTTTTTAGCCTGCTAGTAATTGGTAATATTGCTATTTAGCCTGCTAGTAATTGGTAATATTGCTATTTAGCCTGCTAGTAACTGGTAATATTGCTATTTAGTCTGCTAGTAATTGGTAATTTGCTATTTAGCCTGCTAGTAATTGGTAATATTGCTATTTAGCCTGCTAGTAACTGGTAATATTGCTATTTAGCCTGCTAGTAATTGGTAATATTGCTATTTAGCCTGCTAGTAATTGGTAATATTGCTATTTAGCCTGCTAGTAATTGGTAATATTGCTATTTAGTCTGCTAGTAATTGGTAATATTGCTAAAATTTTATACCTTAGCTGGTATTTTTAAAGTGATTTATGTCCTTAAGTTCTAACTGCCTGGAACAAAGCCCATAAGCACATCATTATAATATACATATGCTGGTTTTCAGGCAGCAGTTAATGGGTAATATTATTTCTAAAATTCTGTGATTAATCGGAACATTTATAAACTACATTAACACTCATTGCTTGAATAAGAACTTAGCAATTGTTAAAAAGTGATTAAAAACAAAGTGATATTAAACTGACCTCTTGTGGGTTCGTGTTTTTTGTTTCTAGTCTCCTTGATGAGCCGATTGTAGATGTTGAGGGTAATCCATCAGAGACAGAGAGCCCAATGGCTGGGAGTAAGCGCCCAGCATCCTCACCACCAGGGGGTCCACCACCAAAGATGGCAGCTGTGTCCGAGATTAACTTCAAACAAGAAAGTCTGGGAGCGGAGGATACCAATAGCTCATTTAAATTGAAAATAAAGGTGTGTGTGTATATGTGCTGCCATGTGACTCATTAATTGTTTATCAAGAAAATGTCAAAATAAGTAACACGTTTTCATATAAATTGATCAAAACACAATTACCTGTGTTTTTACATGTATTACATTTCCCGGAATCCAAGTAGCATTCGATATATTGTTAAATTGTTCTTTAATGAAACAACATAGCATGAAACTAGATGTATAGATGTAACATTTTATTACACAATAATTCTATGATGTCTTTACTGGTTACAATACTTGTCAGGTATAATGATTTTTCATAATTTTTCTCTCTCCGTGCTTAGGAGAAGGTTTGTAGATATATTTATGGTAACTTGCATGATGGGGACAATGTACATGGATTGGTGCTAAATGAAATAATAAAGGAGGGAAGTGTACTGAAATTTGCTTTCATTTTGAATTTGTTCACCTCTACCAACTTTTCTGACAAAATATATATAATTTCTTATCCAGTTTTTTCAACCATTTTTTAATCAAAAAATAATATTTTAAATAGTATAAATATCAACTGAATGTATCACTAAAGTGTTTTTAATTCTTAATGATTACAGGTATATTTAAAATATTTCTTGGGGTTCTCTGTGGCCAAGTGGTCTAAGGTACCATCTCAAGATCACATACCTCTCACTGCTAAGGTTGTAGGTTTAAGTCCAGCTCGCTCCAAAAACTTTATTTGAGAAAGTTTCCAGTTACTTGCGGAAGGACGGTGGTTCTACTCAGTCTGATTCTGTCTGTGGTCTTCTTCCACCAGTCAAACTGGATATGCCATATATAACCTGAAATGTGTTGAAAAGGCATTTAACCCTCTTCAAAAATAAAAATTTTCTTCTTAATTTTCTTTATTATTTTATTCTTTCAATAAAAGTAAAGAAATTCATCAGAAGGTAAAATATTGCCAGGTTGTTTTTTTTGAAAGATTAAAATGCATTTTATTATAAAACAGTAGAAGGACATTCATTCATGACACATGTGAAATTTCATTTGTACTGACTGTAATGACTGGTATGCAAAGGACATATCCAGTTATGTTGAGGGCCTCATGGATGCTTGAACTTACTGAAATGAGTTCTGTTGTTAATAAAAGTCTTTATAATTATAGTCAACCTGCCCAAGGCAGTATCAGATGTTCATAAAAGTTGGCAATTATGAACTTCACATGTCTCTGAAAATGTTATACAAGAAATAGCAAATAATTTTGTAACAGTAACACAGACTGTTAAAACCTTTTATATATATATATATATATATATATATAAACATCACTGTGATACAAAAAGATATAAAAAAAACAAATTTAGAAGAAAGGTGTAAACTGATAAGGTTTGCAATCAATGGAAAAGAATGAATACATTTTATGCTTAACAAGAATTTGAAAGCACTTTTCCATTCCTGTAGCTCATGCTGTTTCATGAAACTGCATGTGTTTTTGTATTGTGTTTATTCAGTCTACAAATGCAAAATATTACAGTACTGTCAACTCATGTTTATTGCATGCCTGGTGTTTTCTGCATATGTATACATGTATATATGTATGCATGTAATCATTGTTGTTCAAACCTGGTCCTCTCTTGCATCACTGTTTTACTAATACAATGCTTTTGAACTTGGTTGGTTTGAATTTCATTCTTGCCCAAGTGGCTTCGATATAGTATGCAAAGTAGCTTCTCAAATCATTTTTATACATTGTAAAACTTTCAGACATCTTTGTTTACACCTGCCCTGTGGAGGTACCAATACATTTACTAACTGAATATTTGCAATCATGTAATTGTTTTATTAAATGAGTTTGGTGAATTTTGTTGAGAACTGTAAAATATCACCAGTTCACAACAAATATGCAACACCTTCCATCAGCCCATCCTTAAAAAATCATATTGTTTGCTGTGGTCCTACCAACTCACTCAAACTTTTTTATTGACTTTCAAAGCATTTAAATTTTTTTTAATGATTTCTGTCCATTTTTAGCTCACCTTAGCCAAAGGCTCACAGGTGAGCTTTTGTGATCGCCTGGTGTCCATCGTCTGTCATCCATCGTTAACTTTAAGCTTCTAACAACTTCTCCTCTGAATCCACTAGGCCAAATTTGATAAAACTTCACAGAACTGTTCCTTGGGTGACCCTCTACCAAGTTTGTTCAAGCCATCTTGATTCATCAAAAAACATGGCTGCAAGGGGGCAGGGCAAGGTTAATTAGTAAAAACTTAAAAAATGTTCTTGTCAGAAACTACTGGCTCGATTTTAAAATAAATTCACAGAAATGTTCCTTGGGTGACCTTCTTCCAAGTTTGTTCAAGCCATCTTGATTCGTCAAAAAACATGGCCACCAGGGGGCAGTGTTTGTTTACTATATAATCTAAAGTAAAAACTTAAAAAATGTTCTCGTCAGAAACCACTGGACCAATTTTGATATAACTTCACAGAAATGTTCCCAGAATGACCCTATACCAAGTTTGTTCAAGCCATCTTGATTCATAAAAAAACACGCCCACCAAAGGGCGGGGCAAGTTTAATTAGTAAAAACTTAAAAAATCATTTTGTCAGAAACTGCTGGCTAGATTTTAAAATAATTATACAGAAATGTTCCTTGGGTGACCTTCTACCAAGTTCAAGCCATTTTGATTTGTCAAAAAACATGGCAGTCAGGAGGTGGGGTTAGTTAACTATATAATCTATAGTAAAAATTTATAAGATATTCTTGTCAGAAACAACTGGCTTGATTTTAAAATAATTTCATAGAAATGTTCCATGGAGGACCCTTCACCAAGTTTGTTCAAACTGTAGTGATATGTCAAAAAACATGGTGGCCAGGGTGCGGGTTAGTTTACTATATAAGCTATAGTAAAAACTTAAAAAATCTATTTGTCAGAAACCACTGGGCCAATTTTGATATAACTTCACAGAAATGTTCCTTGGGTGACCCTCTACCAAATATGTTCAAGCATTCTTGATTCGTCAAAAAAAAACATGGCTGCCAGGGGAATGGGCAAGTTTAATTAGTAAAAACTTAAATTTAAAAATGTTCTTGTCAGAAACTACTGGCACGATTTTAAAATAATTTCACAGAAATGTTCCTTTAAGGACATTTCACCAAGTTTGTTCAAACCGTAGTGATTTGTCAAAAAACATTGCGGCCAGCGGGTGGGGTTAGTTTACTATATAAGCTATAGTAAAAACTTAAAAAATGTTCTTGTCAGAAACCACTGGGCCAATTTTGATATAACTTCACAGAAATGTTCCCAGGGTGATCCTATACCAAGTTTGTTCAAGCCATCTTGATTCGTCAAAAAACATGCCCACCAAAGGGCGGGGCAAGTTTAATTAGTAAAAACTTAAAAAATCATCTTGTCAGAAACTGCTGGCTCGATTTTAAAATAATTTCATAGAAATGTTCCTTGGGTGACCTTCTACCAAGTTCGTTCAAGCCATTTTGATTTGTCAAAAAACATGGCAGTCAGGAGGTGGGGTTAGTTAACTATATAATCTATAGTAAAAACTTAAAAGATATTCTTGTCAGAAACAACTGACTTGATTTTAATATAATTTCACAGAAATGTTCCATGGAGGACCCTTCACCAAGTTTGTTCAAACTGTCGTGATTTGTCAAAAAACATGGTGGCCAGAGTGTGGGGTTAGTTAACTATATAAGCTATAGTAAAAACTTAAAAAATCTTCTTGTCAGAAACCACTCGGCCAATTTTTATATTACTTCACAGAAATGTTCGCTGGGTGTGACCCTCTACCAAATTTGTTCAAGCATTCTTGATTCGTCAAAAAAACATGGCTGCCAGGGGGCGGGGCATGTTTAATTAGTTAAAACTTAAAAAATGTTCTTGTCAGAAACTACTGGCAAGTTTTTAAAATAATTTCATAGAAATGTTCCATGGAGGACCTTTCACCAAGTTTGTTCAAACTGTAGTGATTTGTCAAAAAATATGGCGGCCAGGGGTTGGGTTAGTTTGCTATATAAGCTATAGTAAAAACTTAAAAAATCTTCTTGTCAGAAACCACTTGCACAATTTTGATATAACTTCACAGAAATATTCCTTGGGTGACTCTCTATCAAGTTTGTTCAAGCCATCTTGATTTGTCAAAAAAAGATGGCCCCCAGGGGGCTGGACAATTTTAATAAGTAAAAACTTAAAAAATCTTCTTGTCAGAAACTACTGGCTCGATTTTAAAATAATTTCACAGAAATGTTCTTTGGGTGACCCTCTACCAAGTTTGTTTAAGCCATTTTGATTTGTCAAAAAACATGGCCGCCAGGGGGCAGGGTAAGTTTAATTAGTAAAAAACTTAAAAAATCTTCTTGTCAGAAACTAATTGCTCGATTTTAAAATAATTTTACAGAAATGTCCTTGGAGGACCCTTCATCAAGCTTGTTCAAACTATAGTGATTTGTCAAAAAACATGGCCGCCAGGGGATTGGGTTAGTTTACTATATAAGCTATAGTAAAAACTTAAAAAATCTTCTTGTCGGAAACTACTGGATCAATTTTAAAACAATTTCACAGAAATGTTCCTTGGGTGACCCTTTACCAAGTTTGTTCAAGCCGTTTTGACTTGTTAAAAAACATGACCGCCACAGTGAGGTGCTAGTTTATTATATAGGCAGTAAAAACTTCAAAAGCCTTCTTGTCAGAATCTAATGACCTGATTTCGATATAACTTCACTGACATTTACCATGGGTGAACCTCTACCAAGTTTGAACTTTTCTACGCATCTGTTTCATCTTCAAAACAAATCAAAATTCTAACTACTCGCCCAACTCATTTTTCTGAAATTTTGAGTGTACATGTATTATATATATAATCTACTCAAGTTGGGTGACTCAAGGCCATCTTGCCCCTCTTGTTCATTAAAATGACTATTCAAAATCAAATTTGGTAAAAAAAAAAAATAATAAGCTACCTACCTACCAAAATGAAAAATACTGGGTCAGAGCACAGCAAACAAATATTTTTTAAAGATGACCACAGTAACATTGAAAATTGAAAAGTAAGCTGCAGATTTTGCTTTGATGTAAGAATACAATTCTCAGAAATAGTTTTATTAAAGACAAAAATGATCAAAGTTTATTTGTGACTGTATAAATACATGTATCACTAACAGTATGAAAATATTTCCTTAATTTACTTATAAGTGCATACAGATTATCTGATTATATAACCACTGTATTATCTGTATTGCTGTTTTGAAGCAACACTGTCTGATTTTGAGTATATTCTGTATTTCTGAGTTTCCTAATCATACTTAAATGAAAAATTATGAATTTGTAAAGATTCTTTTAAGAAAAAAATATCCACTGTATAAAACAATAAAACAAAAAAGTGTAAAAAATATTTTGATTTCATCAGTTTTTATCTGTGGTAGAAAAAACAATTCTAACAAAATATCCATTTTTATCTTTAAAAGATGTTTTAGTCCTACTGGACAAAACAAGTTTTATCATATCTGTTAATTTTTATTAAATGTAATTACAAAACAGTTAAATGTTAAGATTAGAGTTTCCCTTTCGTTGTGCATTGTGGGTAAAGATTGATCTTGGATGCAAGTATAAGTTATTTGTACTTTCATTGACAATAGAAATTCCAGTTTAATATATCGCGAATATACGTTTCTAGAGCACATGAAATATTATGTGTATTAAACCAAAATTTAGTTAAACTTTTAGGAACAATTTTTTTTTCGTGTCAAAACAAACGTTTTTGTATCTTTAGTCTGGTTTACATGTATATTATGCTCAACTGATAATACAAAAGGTGAAATTGCACTTTGCTACAAAATATCTTCGGGTGCATTTCACAAAACAACTACAAAAATCATCATAAATATAAACCAATATTTATTTATAATATTTTTGATATTCATCCAAATGAACCCAACGTTTACTTTTATCAGAAAATGATATATGTTTTTGGAAATACAAATATTTTAAATTTTGAAATTTTTTTGAACATATAGCAAAGAAATTGTCAAATTGAATTATGTCAATTTTTATAGTAAGTTACTGTGAAATGCAGCCAAGTTCAATAAGTTGGAAAACAGATTACTATATGATTGTTTGTAAATCATTATCAGAGATTTTAAACAAGTATAAGTAGGTTAAGAAAGATTAGGGTAGATTAAGATATTAATCTGATATATGGTGAATGAAGTATATCACATTTGCTGCATGGTCGACATATTGCATGTTTGTGTTGTTATATGAGTGTTGTGCTTTATTTGTAAGCAGATTGGTAACCCGGGAAACCATGATGGCAACAGACCTGTTGTTGTTACGCAGATATCGACGTCCACTCCGGTAACTATGGCACCAGTTGTCCCGACTTTTACCTCGGAGTACCTCCAGTTTGTGAGGGTATTTTGTTAACTAATATCACTTTTGTTTTTATCAACAATGTTCTATTGCACAGGACGTTCTAAGAACATAGTAACTTGTTTTTATTATGCCTCCCAAAACATTTTTTGGGTGGCATATAGTAATCGCAGCGTCCGTCCGTCCGTCCATCCGGGCGGACAAATGGGTATTTAAGTGTCTAGGGTTTAGGGTTAGTAATTTTTATGGACAGTTGAAAAGCTGTTGTAAAAGCATTACATGGCTGTTCTAGACACTTAAAAAACAGCTCTTAGGTGGCTTTTTTTCTCTTATGTGGCTAAAATTACGATTGACGCAAAGAAGCCACTTAAATACCCATTTGTGAGAACGTCCATCCATCCATCCGTCCTTCCATCCATCCTTCCGTCCGGTATTTCGTTTCCGGCCTGTAACTTTGTCATGCATAGATGGGTTTTGTTGATATATGTACTTGCAACAAATGATCAACAGAACATGATGACGTGTCGCGAGTAACACCCACACCCGTACCTCAAAGGTCAAGGTCACAATTTGAGTTTGTTTGACAACACTTTGAATTTATGTGAGATTTCGTTTCTGGCCTGTAACTTTGTCATGCATAGATGAATTTTAATGATACTTGCTACAAATGATCAACATAACATCATGACATGTTGGGGGGGCATGTGAAACTTAACGGTGACATTTCTTGTTAGGACTTTATGATTTAATGTCTCACACCACTATTACATTACCCATAGGGCTCCATTGTAATATTTATATCCAAAACACAGTATTGATCACTGCCAAATTGATCATACGCAACAGGGACTACTTTTTATGAGGTGTAAAATATGTTTTCTATATGACAGGTTAGTTTTAGTGGCTGCTCTTTGTCTATCGTCAGATTTTGTCTATTGTAAGCCCTTTCTTTAAACAATTTCTGGGAAAACGTTGGTCAGATTTTCATAGATGCATTATCGAGGGAAGAAACTACATTTGTTTAAAATAATGGGACTTCATGGTCTTAAGGCCAAGGAAGGGCTATAAAAAAGTTAATATTGCAAATTAAAAAATCAATCAATCATATTTATTTAAATTTAGGGGTAGGGTAAATTGTCCACAAATTTTAATTTTTACATTGGAATACAAAAGAAATATGTGAAATTCTTATTTTTTGTCCACTTGAAATCTGAAACTATTCCTGAACATAGTGGAGATCCACTCAATCAAAGGTGCTGTCAGAAGTTTCAAATGTGTCAGCAAGGTTCAAATTGTTAATTTAAAAACAATTTTCTTCTCAAGAGCCATATTCTTTTAACATTTGTCTGCAGTTCTGTTGAGTGGTCGATGTTATCTTTAATTTATTAGAAAAGCCCTTGAAGGGGGAAAAAATCTTAAATTTATACATAAAATAATAAATTATCAAAAGCAGACTTCTGTGACTAAGTTGAGAGACTCAAACTCAGTATAGGTCATCTTGTTCTTGGAATGTTCTACCCTGATAGGATATACATTTATTGTTGTTTCTGCCTGTTTTATCAATAATTTCATACTGGTGACTTTATTTGACTTAAAATTCTGGTATAATTGGTGGGTGGGTGGGGTTTGGAGGGGGAGAAAGAAACATTCAATAAGATCATTATTTATCATTACCACAGATAAAAAACATAGTTGATATCAATGGCAAGAGCACAAAGTGACAAAAAACACTGGTGGAGGTGTTTTATTTTATTTTATCTAAGTTTCTTGAGACAGAATGATGGTGATATGTTTATTTTAGATGAACTACTTCAAACCACTGAGAGAAAGTTTATGTCTGATTGTAACTAACTACTAACTTCACCAGTATACTCACACTAACACTCAGAGGGAGGTTTGAATAAAAATATGGTTCAACTCCTTCTATATAGATATGTAGATGTGGTAGATATGCAGTTTTGTGAATAACACTTTATATAAACACATGATTATGGTTTGTATTAACACTAAACCCTGGTTACTGAAGTTGAGGGATTTGTAATCCGGGAATCCAACACTATTAAGTATCGTTCAATATTAATCTATGAAAAACTAATACTGCAGCTAAAGTGTACCATAGGTGGCACTAAGGTAAAAAAACTAGATATTTCTGTGGTAGATATTGACAAAATATTTTGTAAATTTATATGGCTGTATTGCTACGTTGATTTGTCACTTTAAGTTGCCCGAAGCCTCCACAAAACACTTCACTTCCTTCACTCACCGGGCCAGTCAGGAAGTGATTGATTAGTTCATTTCATGTTTTTTTCATCCTTAGATGTTTCATTTTTCCAAATGTGATTTACATAATATCTTTTTGTATATTAAATTCCGTGGTGAGTGTTAGGTTGTATTCTTAAACATTAACTTATACCACTTAAAATCAAAAACTTGTTTATCATTTAATTGCTAATCGGAAATTTGTAATTGAAAATTGATCAGATTGTTGATTTTAAGTAAAAATTCATTTAATTAAAGAAGACAACATAAATAATGTTTGACAGATAAAATTTGATTTTTAGATCATCTGAAAAAATCTCACTTAAGCTTTGTTATCAGTCATCATCCTCATGTTTTAACTGAATTCCTCTGTTACAGATTTTATTGAAACTTGGTCACAATGTCCCATGTCAGAGTTATGTTATTAATTATCTTTCATAATCCAGTATAAATACTACATATGGGTCCCGTTACAACACGGTCCGATATAATGCGAAACCAAATTTCAACCAAATTTATTAAAAACTGATAGTATAATAATTGATTAATTGATCGAAAATCTCAAATAAATTGCTATGTGTTTTATACTTGTTACATTTTATCCAAACTCAGGTGACCATGTATTTGTTCATCAATAACACCTTGATAATTCAGACTGACATGATAACAACTTCTTATTGTTATAGACAACATCGCATTTAATTGATTTATGCTACCTAACAATGGTCTGTCACACAGGTACCAGGCATGTTATCCTGTCTTACACCACCCCACCTTCCATCTATCTTGAAAAATACAATATAACTATAAATATCTTAAACCTGTGGTCTGTCATATTTATCACACATTGTAATGTGTTTGTTTATGTTATTTCGACCGGATGAAGTATTGCGAAATAGTGTAGCGCAATGCACTTTGGGATATTTTTAATGCAGTTTCACATGTATCATGGTTTCATTCCATGGATTCAGGCAACCACATTATAATAGGACCTGAGTGTGTTACTAAAACTATGCCAAATTTACAAACATTTCAATCAACAGTTCCTCTGAAACACCTTTCAGTTAATGTTTTGTAATGGTGATTAAAAGTCAGGTGCATCACTCTTTGGTCAACCTCTATAAAATTCAGATATTATTCTCTGCATGAACCAGACTGTCAAATTTCAACATATGACAGGTTATATTTGGCATATACAGTTTATTGTTGGGTAAGAATGAGCACAACCGTCCTTCCACAAGTAACTGGTCAACTGTGTCACATAAAGTTTAAGACAGAGGTGGGCTTGAAACCATCAACCTCAGCAGTTGTTTTTTTTTTTGTGGGGTGGGGGGGGAGATAATGCCATTTTCAACACATTTTAGATTATATATGGCATAGATATCCAGTTTAATTTGTGGAGAAAGACATCAGAATGAATCCAAGTAGTTCCACTGTCCTTCTGCATGTGACTAGCGAACTATTTGTCAAAATTTTTGGAGTGAGTGGGACTCAAACCATCTACCTTAGTTGTAGTAAGTGGTCATAAGAATATAGTGCCTTAAAGCACTTAGTGACAGAGAACCCCTAGTTCTGGTTCATGTTATCCACATTTATCCAGATTAATTACTTTATTTGAAGGTAAATTGGTTCAATATATAAATATGGAGAAAGTACTTACAGAGCTAAACACTAACAATTGTTCTGTTTGCAGGGTTCATCTGTAGAGGAGCCGGTTCTCCCGCCTGTGAGGACACCAGTGACAGTAAAGACAGAAGCACCTGTGAGGTTCCCCGGGGGTGGGGATAGTCAGAGTCGGTTAAGTGAGGACTCCAATTCATCTCAGGGTGATTCTTCTCTGTCAAGACCTGCCCCACCCTCCGTCTCTGGTAAGTTCAACATTCATTTTATGCTTTATCTTCACTATTAATGTTTGATGATTTTAAACATAAAAAGTTACATTAAAATGCGGAATTTAGTTCAAGGTCATTTAATTATTTTATGCTAGATGCTAGTGGAGTTGATAGAGTGTTGGTCTCTCATGTTTGAGCAGCACCTTTAATTGACTGGATCTCTACTATGGCAAGGAATAGTTTCAGATCTCAAGTGAAAAGCATTGCAGACAAAAAAAATAAGAATTTCACATTAAAAATTTAAATTCTCTATGGGACAGGGGTTCGGTGGCCAATTTACCCTACCCCTTGATTTGAATAAATCTGACTGATTTTTTTTTAATTTACAATATAAAGGATGATGGTTTTACTTATTTTGTTGTCTTTCCTTAAAAATAATGGTGTTCTTTTCTACATTAATTCTGTAATTTTTTTGTGGTTTCACAATAACTTTTGAAGTGCTGTATATATTTAATTAATATTTTGTGTCTACCTGTATAATTATAAAATACAATACAAGCTTGATTATTGTTAACGTCTATCCCAGTTTACACAAGTTATGCCCCCTTTTTGTCTTAATTTTCGGTCAAACCAATTGGTTTCCAATTAGTTGCAGGGGCATTTGTGTCTACCCAACACATTTCCAGTTTCATTCTTGTTTTCTCACCTGAAATTTACATCTGGTATACGATAGCTTACTAGATGAATCCTTGATACAGAAATAACAAATTTAACTATATTTTCAGTGTCAGATACCCATAACCAGTTGTTTTTGTATAGTTTCCCTAGAAATTAATTTAACTGCAAACATAAATAAATCTGCACATAATTGAGCAATTATGATACATACTGTATACATTTTTATATTTTTACAGTGACATCTGAGAGTTTGACATCGTTCCATGGCCTGTTTTCAAACACAAACTCGGGGCCATCTACAGAAACTGTCTCCATGACAACAACATTAGGTGGAGCACCTGATGATAATGACCCAAATAAACACCGACTAAAGAAGAAGAAAAAGAAAAACAAGCACAAGCGTAATAAACACAAGCATCGCCAAGAGAGACCGGGGAAAGAGAGGATGAAGGAGCGCAGTGATAGAGACCGGGTTAGGGATCGAATGTCTGACAGCATGGGTGTTTCCAGCCCTATGGTGCCCTCTGTACAGTCTGTACAATCAGTGACCTCCGTGTCATCTCTAGAAAACACACAGGACTCCGCTCCTAGCTCTCCAGAGTTTGAGGTCATCTGAGAGTGAAAGGTCATTGTGATTGTGTGAAACTAGTGTGGTGAATGAAATATTGAATTACCAGGAGGAAACCTGACACGTTTATGTTCAGATAACAATTATGAGATAACAGAAGTAAGTTGTAGGGTGGGATTCATGAAATGGTGCAAATAAATATGGGAAAGTGCAGGAATGATTAGAACAGATCAGATGTGAAAGAAGGTTGTATCTCACTTGTGTCATGGCATTGCATGTATGCCTGGGTTTATAGATACGTTGTGCTATATGTACATCTGGATTTATAGATACCTTGTGCTATATGTATGTCTGAATACATGTATATAGATACCTTGTGCTATATATCTGTATATATTCCTGGATTTATAGACAACTTGTGTCATTTGCTACTTGTAAACATCTGAATTTATAGATACATGTATAATGTGTCATTGTCTATATGTGATGGGCCCAGTTAGCTCAGTCGGTAGTGTGTCTGACTGTCAAGCTAGGGGTCATGGGTTCGAATCTCCGTACGGCCACCGTCTCAGTGATAATTGATAACATTGCGTCTCATTATCATTTGTCTCTCACCTCTGGTTCAAGTGGGAAAGGTATCTGTTACTTGTGGAGATGGGGTGTGCTCAAGTACTGGTTCACCTTCCAGGATCACAGGAAACAGTGGTTAGGTTTACTGATCATCTGTAAGCCCTTGATGGCATAAAAATGATGTTACATTAAATCAATCCACTACATAAGTACATCTGGATTAACAGATGCATGTAATGAGTAACTGGCAACATGTGTACATTGGAATTTGTAGATAATATGCCACGATTTAAGAATGGGGAGAAATCACTGCACTAGTTGTACTTGCATTGTGTATGGAATTCTAGACTGCTATCAAGTTAAGCATAACCCTCTTCTGAAACTGTTACTCCAGTGTCTTAGTTGTATTGTCAGAGGTTACAATGTACAGTGGTGTAAAACTCCATTGTCATAGATGTATTGTCAGAGGTTACACTGTACAGGGGTGTAAAACTCAATTGTCATAGTTGTATTGTCAGAGGTTACACTGTTCAAGGGTGTAAAACTCAATTGTCATAGTTGTATTGTCAGAGGTTACAATGTACAGGGGTGTAAAACACCATTGTCATAGTTGTATTGTCAGAGGTTACAATGTACAGGGGTGTAAAACACCATTGTCATAGTTGTATTGTCAGAGGTTACAAAGTACAGGGGTGTAAAACACCATTGTCATAGTTGTATTGTTAGAGGTTACAATGAACAGGGATGTAAAACTCCATTGCCATAGTTGTATTGTCAAAAGTTACAATGTACAGGGTGTAAAACTCCATTGTCATAGTTGTATTGTCAGAGGTTACAATGTACAGGGGTGTAAAACTCCATTGTCATAGTTGTATTGTCAGAGGTTACAATGTACAGGGCAGTAAAACTCCATTGTCATAGTTGTATTGTCAGAAGTTACAATGTACAGGGCAGTAAAACTCCATTGTCATAGTTGTATTGTCAGAGGTTACAATGTACAGGGCAGTAAAACTCCATTGTCATAGTTGTATTGTCAGAGGTTACAATGTACAGGGATGTAAAACTCCATTGCCATAGTTGTATTGTCAGAGGTTACAATGTACAGGGGTGTAAAACTCCATTGTCATAGTTGTATTGTCAGAGGTTACAATGTACAGGGCAGTAAAACTCCATTGTCATGGTTGTATTGTCAAAGGTTACAATATACAGGGGTGTAAAACACCATTGTCATAGTTGTATTGTCAGAGGTTACAATGTACAGGGCAGTAAAACTCCAGTGTCATAGTTGTATTGTCAGAGGTTACAATATACAGGGGTGTAAAACTCCATTGTCATAGTTGTATTGTCAGAGGTTACAATGTACAAGGCAGTAAAACACCAGTGTCATAGTTGTATTGTCAGAGGTTACAATGTACAGGGGTGTAAAACACCATTGTCATAGTTGTATTGTCAGAGGTTACAATGTACAGGGGTGTAAAACTCCATTGTCATAGTTGTATTGTCAGAGGTTACAATATACAGGGCAGTAAAACTCCATTGTCATAGTTGTATTGTCAGAGGTTACAATGTACAGGGGTGTAAAACTCCATTGTCATAGTTGTATTGTCAGAGGTTACAATGTACAGGGGTGTAAAACTCCATTGTCATAGTTGTATTGTCAGAGGTTACAATGTACAGGGGTGTAACACTCCATTGTCATAGTTGTATTGTCAGAGGTTACAATGTACAGGGGTGTAAAACTCCATTGCCATAGTTGTTTTGTCAGAGGTTACAATGTACAGGGGTGTAAAACTCCAGTGTCATAGTTGTATTGTCAGAGGTTACAATATACAGGGGTGTAGAACTCCATTGCCATAGTTGTATTGTCAGAGGTTACAATGTACAGGGGTGTAAAACTCCATTGTCATAGTTGTATTGACAGAGGATACAATGTACAGCAGCGTAAAACGCCATTGCCATAGTTGTATTGTCAGAATTTACAATGTACAGGGGTGTAAAATTCCATTTGTCAGAGGTAACAATGTTCAAAGGTGTACAACTCCATTGGTCAGAGGTTACAATGTACAGCAGCGTAAAACTCCATTTGTCAGGTTACAATGTACAGTGGTGTTAAACTCCATTTGTCAGAGGTTTCAATGTACAGCGGTGTAAAACCCATTTGTCAGAGGTAACAATGTACAGCAGTGTAAAACTCCATTTATCAGAGGTTACAATGTACAGCAGCGTAAAACTCCATTTGTCAGGTTACAATGTACAGCGGTGTAAAACTCTATTTGTCAGAGGTTACAATGTACAGCGGTGTAAAACTCCATTTGTCAGAGGTTACAATGTACAAGGGTGTAAAACTCCATTTGTCAGAGGTTACAATGTACAGCAGCGTAAAACTCCATTTGTCAGGTTACAATGTACAGGGGTGTAAAACTCCATTTGTTAGAGGTTACAATGTACAGGGGTGTAAAACTCCATTTGTTAGAGGTAACAATGTATGCTGAATCACTAGATGCTTCATACTGGTACAACATGATCAGCAGATTTTAGTTGCTATGAAATGAATAAGACAGAGTAAACATTGCTGTTTGATAATGACAAATAATCATTAACCAGTCCACCAATCAGGATGTTTTTTCAATGTTTTTTCCAACTCCATTTTTGCCCCTCAAAGAGTCACTTTCAAATGTTTTAAAACCTAAAACAATGAAAATGCTAAAAATTATTGTATTGTTAAAAGTGGGAGTAACAATTCACTTAGGGTGAGTATGTTTTATTGTTTACTAGTCCCACAAAATTACACCCCTGAATGTTTATTATCATGTGTCAGTTTGTGGTAATTGTGTTAACATAAAGCATTGTTACATGAGTATATTATCATGTGTCAGTTTGTGGTAATTGTGTTAACATAAAGCATTGTTACATGAGTATATTATCATGTGTCAGTTTGTGGTAATTGTGTTAACATAAAGCATTGTTACATGAGTATATTATCATGTGTCAGTTTGTGGTAATTGTGTTAACATAAAGCATTGTTACATGAGTATATTATCATGTGTCAGTTTGTGGTAATTGTGTTAACATAAAGCATTGTTACATGAGTATATTGTCATGTGTCAGTTTGTGGTAATTGTGTTAACATAAAGCATTGTTACATGAGTATATTATCATGTGTCAGTTTATGGTAATTGTGTTAACATAAAGCTTTGCTACATGAGTATATTATCATGTGTCAGTCTGTGGTAATTGTGTTAACATAAAGCATTGCTACATGAGTATATTATCATGTGTCAGTTTGTGGTAATTGTGTTAACATAAAGCATTGTTACATGAGTATATTATCATGTGTCAGTTTGTGGTAATTGTGTTAACATAAAGCATTGTTACATGAGTATATTATCATGTGTCAGTTTATGGTAATTGTGTTAACATAAAGCATTGCTACATGAGTATATTATCATGTGTCAGTTTGTGGTAATTGTGTTAACATAAAGCATTGTTACATGAGTATATTATCATGTGTCAGTTTGTGGTAATTGTGTTAACATAAAGCATGTGTCAGTTTGTGGTAATTGTGTTAACATAAAGCATTGTTACATGAGTATATTATCATGTGTCAGTTTGTGGTAATTGTGTTAACATAAAGCATGTGTCAGTTTGTGGTAATTGTGTTAACATAAAGCATTGCTACATGAGTATATTATCATGTGTCAGTTTGTGGTAATTGTGTTAACATAAAGCATTGTTACATGAGTATATTATCATGTGTCAGTTTATGGTAATTGTGTTAACATAAAGCATTGCTACATGAGTATATTATCATGTGTCAGTTTGTGGTAATTGTGTTAACATAAAGCATTGTTACATGAGTATATTATCATGTGTCAGTTTGTGGTAATTGTGTTAACATAAAGCATGTGTCAGTTTGTGGTAATTGTGTTAACATAAAGCATTGTTACATGAGTATATTATACTTATTACATAGTTGTCTGATTACTGTGGCATATAAGTTATAAAATTTACTTTGCAAAAGTCTTAATTTTTATACCTGGCTGTTTCATGATTATTATGAATGTATCTTTCCAAAAATGGTATCGAATGATATTGTTGCTAGAAACTGTATTCGTTGTATGGGACACATTTTTAAGAAAAATATATGTTAATTTGTGTAAATTCAAAATGTGATGTAAAACTATAAATTGAACTTAAGTTAATAAAAATGTAACATTTCTGCAGATCAGCCAGGCATTTCTTAAAATATATATAAAAAAAGATACAGTTCTAATTCAAAGGTAGATTTAAGTGTACAACTTTTTTCTGAAATTTAGCTCAAAATGGTACATATGCTTGTGTTTATCACATAATTTTAATGTAAAAATAATTCCAAATATATAAACATTTGATGTCACGGCAACACTATAATGGGAATTACCCTTTCATAATGAGTTTTAGCTCTAAAACATGTTACTGAATTGATATACCTCTATATACCACAAAAAAAGACTGATATCTTTATTCATTGTTTTTGTTCTACTAAAATTGTAGTTATAAAATCAAAAATTCTTTACCTGAAACATAGGCCCCGAACAATACTGGTAAATATATTTCAACAGATGCATGGTCTGCAAAAAGTTGAGGTTTTGAGTCTGGGTTTGTTTGAAGAAACAATACCCTGCTACTTAAATGTTTGTATGTAGAGTAAACTGGTATGTTTGCTTCCGTTTGTAGGCAAGCAACATATTAACTCTCAATATCTTTACTGTTATTTCTGTGAAATAAAATACAAAATATGATAGTTGTAGTTTAAGTTGTTTTTTTCATATGTTCTTACAGTCCATGCTATATCTGCTTACAGTCCATGCTATATCTGCTTATGCTATATCTGCTTACAGTCCATGCTATTGCTATATCTGCTTACAGTCCATGCTATATCTGCTTACAGTCTGTGTTATATCTACATGTACCTACAGTCCGTGCTATATCTGCTTACAGTCCATGCTATATCTGCTTACAGTCCATGCTATATCTGCTTATTCAATGTAATGTTGTACACCTTGTGATCGTCAAGAAATTGAAATTTTAAAACGAAAAGCAGAAAAATTCATCATTCTATTAATTCTTGGCTCTAAATGAGTTGTTGTGTGGTGTTCAGCATTGCTTTCAACAATTTTTCAATTGTTATGTGACAGTTTCTACTCAAAACAGTATTCTAAATGCTACCACACTGAAGTATCATACCACAGACACATGGTATGTACCACAACCAGTCACATTAAACTTACACCGTGCTGATCAGACCTTGAACTATTCTCTAAACCAAACGAGAAAGCTACTTGTAGCATTTTTTAAGTTTTTGGTATAACCGGACCGAGAATGAAACCTACGGCTTTCTCAAAATATGTCGTGGGTTTATTACACTCCTGCACCGTAAATGATGTGTTAATAAGTGATATACCTCCTGAGGGAATATACAACAAAACTATTAAGATTATTTTCAATTTTTTATTGTTTCTGTACAGTTTTGTAGATGGTGACACAATTTATGAAAACATTAATTATAAAACTACAACTTCCTAGTTCTAACTACATTTATAGACAAATATACAGAAACTATATCTAAGACTTTTTATAAAGTCAATTAATTACTAATTAGGTATTAATATGATTAATTACACAGTTTGGTATTTCAGTGATCCGATTTATCAGCAATTACTGCTGGCCCTAATTAGTCCTAATTAGTCACATAGGATGGTAATGTTAAGTTAAAGGGGAACTACTTCTGAGCTAAACAATACAAAAAATTAAAGTGTTATAAATGAACTATTAATCAAAAGATACAAGCGGTCATTTTACACTAAGCTTTGAAAGTTTAAGATTTTCGTACATTGAAATAGTGACACAGATGTTACAGTAACACAAAGTTATTGTCAATTTTTAATAGAAATATTATTAACATGACTTTCAAAAGTTAGTGAGACACTAAATGAATTTGGTGACTTTTATCTTAACTTTAGTGGTAAGACGGTCCAGAACTTACGAACATTAGTAAAACGGAATCCAGGTCCATAACATGTCTCTGGTTTTTACACAGCCCACAAAATATTGCTATATACATAATATGTCTCGCTTTCTGATGTAAAAAAATACAATTTGTCATGTGATAGTTGTAAGTACTTGTTTTAATAAAAAAAAAATTTTTTTTTTCATTCTCATAGAAATACAATGCAGTTAATGCACATCTTATACCAGTAAGCACACATATGAATGTCAAAAATTTAGGCAAACTATCCCAAAAAAAACAAAATATAAAAACAAGTGTTTGAGAAGAACTTTTGGCGTGAAAAAGTCAGGATACATTCTGTGCTCTTTCATTACAATTTATTGAACATTTTGTTTTATTTGAAAGACTGTAAAATCTCTAAATACAATAGGAGATTTTGTGTTTAATTTAATCTGCGTCATGCATTTGCTTAATTTTCAATTGTATAAGTCCTTGAATAAATGTAAAATATTTATGCTCCCTCAGATGTTTAAGTTTACTATGCAACTGCAGAATAGCGGGATAACCATTAAATTCTCTATCCCATTATATTGATGTTTGGGTTCATGCCGGGGTTTCTACCCTGGTTTTTTTGGAAAATGGGATTGTCCCAGTTTGTAGCATCAGCCAGTCCTATGACACAACAGGCAATAGGCGCACCAGAGTTTCCTGTCTGTAGACTAACTGGGTTGTTTCCACGGCCAAGGTCATCACGGCCCTCATGAAGCTGAAATAAATATTTATAAAAAAAAAATTATTAAAGGAAATATTGACACCAGTTTTTGTACTGCCTGCATCAAATGGCAATGACACCTGCATCATAAAATGGCTGTACATAAGCTGTAAAAGAGAAGCGTATGCCAGTAGTTTGCGCCCAACGTTGGGCTGTGACTTGTATTCATTCTTTGGGACATTTCCATGCTTTTATATGCCAGGAACTTCGGGGAAACAAAGTTATAATCCGCAACTAATTGTAGTTATCCCTCTCTGCAAATACCAAATTCAAACTCGTGGGGTTGCTCGGTGACAAGGTAGAAAGCGGTTGTAACAAAGTGCTACTGTTATATTTTTTTTATGACAACCAGAAATTGTTCTCTCGACCTTTGAATACACCTATCTCTACATGCAACCATATTCCAGAGTAAGTGTCTTACGCCTTATAAGTTCCATACCGGGTTTTCACCGTTGGGGACTATATAGGTCTACCGTCCGTCAGCACAACAGAAGAGATTTATAAAAAGGAATCCTAGATAGGTTTGTGGAACATAGCATGTGGATTGAGGGCAATAAAAAGATAATGCATATCATTCTAATTTTTCAGTCGGACAAAAATTGTGATTGCTATGGCAACACAATTGGTAAAAATGCAGATACAACTAGGATCCTGTAGTAACGCAAAAAGTATTCAAGCTAAATTTGTGAAACCAGTGACTTAATGTAGATAGGTCACTGGTGGAACTTAGCATATGGAGAGATGGTCATAAGGCGATAATGCAGGTTATTTTATTTTTTTTAGAGGGACAAAAATTGTGGTTGAATAAAATTGGTTGAGCTACAGATATATAAAAAGCACAGTTTCTCACATTTTACATCACCACTTACAGAATCAAGTCTTGTAAAACACTGAGTTTATGTACGCTAGCAAAGTCCTACATGTAAACCGGTCGGGGACTTATCTACTGCTTGCAATACTCCACTGTCTTGTTTATCAAAATGTTTTGGGAAGTATCATTATATATGTATCCTTCGTATATATTGTTCACAAGATAACAAATATGATTTTCATTTAAAGATGTGTGCATTTAATTTCAAACAACTTGACACCTGCAGTGATAAAGGTGTCTATTTATTTGAAAGTAACTTTAACTTACAACAGCTGATCGGCCGAGGATGCCCGAGTCTCCAACCAACATCATGTTCTGTACATTGAACGAAGAATCTATGATACCCTCGTTGGACTGGCGGAGGTTGCCGAAATCTCCGTCATGACGGTCTGCTCTATAACGGACACCAATAACAACAAGTTAACAGTTTTTGTAGGAATTATAACTGATAGTTATTAGACATAAAAAAGAAAAACAGAAGTTATATGCTTTGTATGGTTCAAAACTACAAATATAGAAAGGAGAAATCAACTAAACATTGTATTTGAAACTTCACTAACTGTAATTACGTAGCCAAAGGTCATTTCTTTTAAGGTTCTTAAACTTGATTGTTAAAGGAATGTAATATTCCAGACAGGTCATTCGCGTTCGAGTGGTCTAAGACGCCGTCTCAAGATCACTTACCTCTCACCGCTAAGGTCGAAGGTTCGAATTCCGATCGCTTTAAAAAAGTGTGAGAAAACTTGCCAGTTACTTGCAGAAGGAGGTGGTTCTACTCAGATTTATTCTGGGGTCTTGCTCCACCAGTACAATAGAATATTCCATATATGATATGAAATGTGTTGACAATGGCACCAAATCCCATAAAAACGGAATGTTCGTGTATTGCACTTGACACTGGGTGTATTACATTGGCATACCCATCTCTTCAAAAATTCACATATTCATGTTCCGATATAATGTTAAGAAAACCTTAAACTGAAGTATTTACAAGTACGGCATACCTGCTCATTGCGTTTGGTCCACCGTGACGTGAGACTGAATCCGTGTCGAAATGTGGCCCAGCGTTATAACAGCCTCGTGACAAGTCACCCCACTGATGAATGTGCATTGCATGCTCGGCGTCACTCATTGCACTTTGCGGTAAACCCATAACTTGTACACGCACTTCCATGACTGGAGGAGTCTGTAAAGAAGTTATATAAAAGTTTATTAAACGTGTGTTACGAATCCAATTTGAGTTAAATACAACAAAATTAAAATAGGTCTCCTGAATCATTTTGGTAGAGTTTCTTGTAGGGCATGTTAAAACAATCGCCACCGATGCCATACGACAAACGAATGTAGTTGTACCAACACTGGCTGCACAAAGTAAGGTAGCACTACGCAAAGTTAGGTGACAGAAACCAATCTGTAACAAGCCATATTTACAGTGTCCACATACCTCAATTAGAGGTATTTTAAATTAATATACTCCCTGCCCAAATCATGCATTAAATTGTTTGAGTATTTAGCCTCATAATATTGCCACGGAGGGCTTACAGACGATCAGTTAACCTAACCACTCTCTCCTGGGACCAGTACTCGAGCACACCCATCTCATAATTAACCCACTTGAATCGAAGACAATGGCATATACCAATCATCACGGAGACTGTGGTCGGGAGCGGATTCGAATTCACAACCCCTGGATTGATAGCCAGACGCGCTGCCAAATGGACTTGGGTCCGGCTCGTACCCTTTTTTAGAAGAGCCTTCATATACTCGGGGTAAATACGATTCTCTTAAATATAAAAATGTCGATTCCGTTTTTCTTCATAACTGTGTGTTTGGAATGTATTATATCTTCAAATAAATAGAGCTGGGAGATTCACGACTTATTTTGAAATACAATTATGATTACCCTCGCGCTTTGAACCAGCCATTTTGGCGAGCATCTTTAAAAGTTCTTACGCGTCTGACTATCAATCCAGGGGTCGTGAGTTCGAATCCCCGCCCGGCAACAGTCTCCGTGATGATTGATATACGACATTGTGTTTCATAATCATTCGTCTCTCATCACTGATTCAAGTGGGAAAGTTATCAGTTACTTGCAGAGATAGGGTGTGCTCGAGTACTGGTTAATCCCAGGAAACAGTGGTTAGGTTAACTGATCGTCTGTTAGCCTTCGATGGCATAAATATGACGCTAAATATTCAATCAATCAATCTTTAAAAGTTCATTCACAGTTTATATTGTTGTGTCAAAAAAACTGACTGATGATTCCGTTTGTTATTTTTATCATTATTATTATTATCATTATTATTATCATTGTTGTTGTTAACAAATATGCCTTATACTGTGAAATGATCCGAAACAACTTACTTTTGTTAAGTCCTGTCTGATGTCTACCCGGCCCCTGATTGGGGAGTAAGTGTCGTTAAAGTAACACGTTCCATGTACCACATTGCCGGTCAGGAACGGCCTTGGAGGGATCCCTGAAATAACGCATTGTCATACACGTATCTATACCATGTACACGGGAATTCATTCTTAGACTGTTATTCCGTATTCATAAAATTGTCTACGCGGTGATTAGTTTAAATACAGTATTGCACATTCACGCTTCATTCCCATTTAAATACAGCAATGCACATTCACACCTCATTCCCATTTAAATACAGCGATGCACATTCACGCTTCATTCCCATTTAAATACAGCAATGCACATTCACGCCTCATTCCCATTTAAATACAGCATTGCACATTCACGCCTCATTCCCATTTAAATACAGCAATGCACATTCACGTTTCATTCCCATTTAAATACAGCAATGCATATTCACACTTCATTCCCATTTAAATACAGCATTGCACATTCACGCTTCATTCCCATTTAAATACAGCAATGCACATTCACACGTCAATCCCATTTAAATACAGTAATGCACATTCACACTTCATTCCCATTTATATACAGCAATGCACATTCACGCTTCATTCCCATTTAACGTGACGGACGAAAGGAGTCAAAGGTAGTAATATTGTTTCTATACGATGTCGGTACAAACCATGACAGGTCATGTGACTTTTTGGAAAACGCTAGAGCAGATTAAAACATTGTACAAATAAAATACTGATCTCTCTACTAAATATTGATAGAATAACACGCCAAGAATTACTAAATTGCCATATTAACCATTCAGAGTTCACAGGCAACTGCTTTCCTAAACATAAATTGTAAGTTGTATGTAACATAAGCTATTTTACAATATTTTAAACATGTAAAATGATATAGAATTAAAATCCTTGCAGTTTGAAGAAACTACCAAGTGACTAATTGTTTATATATCTCTGTCTAAATTGACCATGTCAAAACTATCTACATTTAAATACATACCTCACCCTCTTGCTTATATGTGTTTGCAAATACATATAGGTATACTACTATTGTAATGTTAGTGTATGTATATATGTAATAAATATGTTTAAATATTTAAATACATGCATTGGGCAAACCAAATGCGACAACCATTCTTGACTAAATATGCATATGTCGAAGATACATTCGACAGTACAGTATCGGTATTTCGATAATATGTCGTATAGAAAAATGGATTCCGATTAAATCAGTCGAGAATATCTTTAAAAGCTTCATTGAGACGTGCAATATGTCGCATTAAGCGAAAAGGAACATAATATTCGTGTTTATTTGTTTAATTAACACAAGTCTTAATGAATTATCCGAAACTTAAAAAAGGCGACACCATTTGTAAATGCTGTGCCGACTTGCAGATTAATTGTGTGCGCTAAATAATAATTTTGGATTAAATCAGCCTTGCTGAGTTTATATGAGTACGTCTCAAACGTCGTTAGTTTTAGCATTGTTTATGTTATGTAGCAAACGGTCGTGTAAGAGTCATTACTGTTACATTAACCAGCTCAACACGTTGTGTCGATACTAAATAAATAGGTTGAGAGAGAGAGAGAGAGAGAGAGAGAGAGAGAGAGAGAGGGGGGAGAGAGAGAGAGAGAGAGAGAGAGAGAGAGAGAGAGAGAGAGAGAGAGAGAGTGAGTGAAGGTAATAAATAAATACTGAGCGAGACATGGTGATGTAATTATATGCAGTAACAATGATGAATTTTATGTGTTGAACATTCGTAGGATGTGAACTTACACGCAGTAACGAGCAAAGTTAAAGCACACGTGAACTCCTCCGCGGTACTTATTTCGCACCTATTTCGCACCTGGCTCATATAAGTTAACGTTTAACCTTTTTTAAAAATGACATAATACAATGTCCATAATACATTTTTATTGTTGTTGTTTTTTTGTATCGGATTTGTCTGCTGGCTAATATTAAATACATGAAAAAATGAAACTCGAGGAATAAAAAATTAAAGTAGCCCCCGTCTCTTAAGATAATTTTGGTGGTGATCGATAAACTCTACTGCAAAGCAAGAGCACGACACCCATTATCAGGTTTCTGTTCTTAGCAAATGATCATTCAGTAAATTCGATACAATTTACTTTAGAAGTCAACTGTAAACATTTAATACAATAAAATACGTGCATTATCATATAACGAATCTAGTTATTATTCTAACCAAGGAATTATATAGAGGAGGAAAGGCAACTGTTTGAGATTGTGTGAACGCTCGCGTATTCACGCAAAATCTCGCATTATTTCGTAATTTATTATCTTAAACTTCCATTCATCTCAGGAATACAAATCAAACTTTTACACTGTATAATAAAATTGTCATTAAAACAATACCATTGCCAGAACTTTGTGTTTTAAATTGTTGAAGTACTTGTGATTACAAAATGTGTAGACTGCAGCTAAAATAACGATAAATTATGTTAAAGTTTCCTTCAAACCTCAATATCTTTAATTCAAGAGCATTTTGCGTTATCAAAACATGTTTAAACGCCTAAGATAACATACAACTTACAGTTTATGTACAAGAAATCAGTTGCCTGTGAATTACGAATGGTCGTGTGCTGTTTCATCAACATTTAGTCAGGAGATGCTAGTTTCCTATCCTTCTACATAAGTCCTTGTCCTAAATTATGTACAATATTACAACAACATACATGATAACTCATTTATAATATATCAAGAGAACGTTATATTTCATGTTATCGTTTATTTAAATCTAAATAAGATGTATTTACCTGGTCTCACCACGGGTGGGAATCTCCCAATAATCGGTCTCGGCGGGCGCCCGGGACCTCCCTGGGCGTACGCGTGATGGCAGAAAATAAAAATAGTGCTAAACACACATATCAGTATCCTACTCGTAATTTGCATTGTTAATTTATACTAATTAAACTATTGTGTACCGCTATTTTAACGATGTGAACTCAAATGGTAATTTTAAAGGATTTTCCGGTCGAACTATCAACTAGTTTTACGAGTATTTCCGGGTGCGTTAACACTAGGGAGCATGGAAAGGCGGAGCTAACGTTCGCCAAACCCCCTTATTGATTACTGACCGCCTTTTATATTTTTGATTAAACGATTTGGTATTTAAGCGATCGATTTCCGTGTTTTGAATGAGGTGACAACTCTCTTCTAACAAGTCAAAACGTGGCCTCGGGCTGATACACTGAACATGAAAGAATTTCTGACTTGATATAACATTATCCATACATTGCTTGTGTATATGTCGAAAGTATGCAACCGCTGGAGCTTTATATATATGAAGGCATGGTACTCGTGCAATTTTGTTGGTAAGGAAGTGGTCACGCGTGTGGATGAAGTCACAATTTACATTCTGCACCAATAGAAAGAGTCACCGCCATATTTTACTGAAACACGCACTTAGAAAATATAGCGGTCTACTTCTTTTGATAAATCAAATTTGGATGTTTCATAACTAAATACACGTGTCTTTATCATAGTCACTAGAGACGAAATTATGCTTATATCTCTTGTTTCATAACTATATAAACGTGTCTTAATCATAGTCACTAGAGACGAAACTATGCTTATATCTCTTGTTTCATAACTATATAAACGTGTCTAAATCATAGTCACTAGAGACGAAACTATGCTTATATCTATTGTTTCATAACTATATAAACGTGTCTTAATCATAGTCACTAGAGACGAAACTATGCTTATATCTATTGTTAATAACTATATAAACGTGTCTAAATCATAGTCACTAGAGACGAAACTATGCTTATATCTATTGTTTCATAACTATATAAATGTGTCTAAATCATAGTCACTAGAGACGAAACTATGCTTATATCTATTGTTAATAACTATATAAACGTGTCTAAATCATAGTCACTAGGGACGAAACTATGCTTATATCTATTGTTTCATAACTGTATGAACGTGTCTAAATCATAGTCACTAGAGACGAAACTATGCTTATATCTATTGTTAATAACTAAATAAACGTGTCTTAATCATAGTCACTAGAGACGAAACTATGCTTATATCTATTGTTTCATAACTATATAAACGTGTCTAAATCATAGTCACTAGAGACGAAACTATGCTTATATCTATTGTTAATAACTATATAAACGTGTCTAAATCATAGTCACTAGAGACGAATCTATGCTTATATCTATTGTTTCATAACTATATAAACGTGCCTAAATTATAGCCACTAGAGACAAAACTATGCCTACAGATATTGCTTTAAAACGTCTTATTAAAATGACAAGTCTTAAATAATTGTTGGAGACTTGTCCTTTATTATTAAGCCTGCGCAACGATATATATGGTCAACACCAAATTTATTGGTTTGGCAGAGGCATTGATATTGTGTCTATGGTCCGGTTTGCATTGTAGCTAGGCGCGCTCGCCGTAGTCTGGTCTGTACATTCATTGTCTTGGTTATTCACAAATAATTATCTCCATATATATATATATATATATATATATATATATATAGATATATATATATAATTGTCAAATATATGACTTTTCTGAGCGTTCTATATAGTGAATCTATACGTGTACAATATCGGTTGATCCTATAATGGGCATTGTCGCAATATTAAAATGACAAAATTATACTTTTTATATACATATGTATCTATTTATGATTTTATGTGTTTGAAATTGTGTGAACTGTCTAATAAATGTCCAGATGGTCGGACATTGGTCTAGCTTGTACATACCGAATTGAGGAGGCGATGAAGTTAATAGGTTAGAGAACTACAATAGTTTATCCTGCTGGGGTAAAATTCATAAAACTTTTCAGTAAACAAATCTAAGGCTCAAACTCAAAATTGCCCATTTTTAAATGATATTATTTAATAGTAACCGTTTAGTTAGAAAACATGTGTGTTAAATATTGTATGATAATGAAACATTAAAATTGAAATGTTGCTAATGTCTTGTAAAATTGTTTTTTTATGCAAATTAAAAAAACAACAGATTTTCAGTTTGAGTCTGATATTCAGATTAAACGTTTGATGAATCTAAGCTCTGGAAGATAAGCAGAATGAAAATAATCGTTTTACTGACAGATCAGTCGTTCGAACTAGCAAGCTACAATCAGAAATCTCTGGAAGATTTGCATAATAAAAATAATCGTTCTACTGACAGATCAGTCGTTCGAACTGACAGATCAGTCGTTCGAACTAACAAGCTACAATCAGAAATCTCTGGGAGATTAGCAGAATGAAAATAATCGTTCTACTGACAGATCAGTCGGTCGAACTAGCAAGCTATAATCAGAATCTCTGGAAGATTAGCAAATGAAACTAATCGTTCTACTGACAGATCAGTCGGTCGAACTAGCAAGCTATAATCAGAAATCTCTGGAAGATTAGCAGAATGAAAATAATCGTTCTGCTGGCAGACCAATCGGTTGAACTAGCCAGCTAATGCCAGAATTTCATTTCTAACCGGGCTGCAGTTGGGTACAAAGAACTTTTTTTATAAAACCTCTTTAAAATTCTTTTAACGGTTGTCTTTAGCCGAACACGTTGGTGTCCATTAATCCTATATTTGCACAATTAAAACACCGTAATAAAAAGATATCGCTAGTTTTGCTATAATGTGTAATGGACATATTATGATGTGAAATGTACAGCTATTTACCAAGGAAAGTCACCAGCCAGCAGATACATATAGGCGGACTATTTCACAGGTTCATATAAAGATACCTTGTTTTGTATGTAGTTTTGATTGCCAGATTACTTTTATTCCCCCATGTCTTGGCAAGCATAACAAACAAATATACATACATGTATATATACATTATACACTTAAAATTCCAAGAGTACAGTTTGCATAATTATTTATAAAATTGTTTATAATTATATATCATATAAAATGAAATATCACGACAGAAAAAAAGCACGCACGCACGTACTTACGCACGCACGCACGCACACGGTTCTGTATTTAAATAGTTTCATATAGGCACATCGTCTAATGCCAATACAGTTTATGTAATATTCGTGTAGTGTACACTTAACGCAATGTAGAATTATAAACCATATTCACTGTTAACTGTAGACCACAAAAGCAGCCATGTGCCAGCGCATGCACACACATATATTATTTTAAAGTGTGTAAATATCAGGTGCATAAGGGACGTAACTCGATTAAACTTCATTGAATATCCCATCTCGGGTTACTTACCGTAGTTAAATTCACCATTTTTGTGTGTGTTTATGTGTTTTCAATAGTTGTATCAAAATATATGCGTATCTCGGGACAGCATTCACAATTTATCTTTTATAAATATAATTTCACTTCCACTCAGTAGTAAATTAACATTAAACGAATGCTATGCTTGTGTCATTGAAATAAGACGAGTCTTAAATTGCTATAGCTGGGACATTTAACACATGTTATGTTCAGCATCTTCTGTAACCTCTTCACTCTCCCAGAACGGTGATGGATTCAATATAAACAGTTTCTATGCACGTCAGCGTTTATTACATTACTACAATTGTTTTAAGTTTTGCATAATAAACTTAGACCCATCGTTTCCCATTGGAATGTTATAGCGGTATTTTAATGTTAGTATTTTGGGGTAATGTATTTTTGAAGATTGAAAGTGAATGCACTGCTTTAATATTATCATCAAGCTGGTTTCAAAATGTAATTGAAGAGGAAATACATGAGTTTTGCATCATATCTGTTCCACAATATGGAGTATCTCTGTTTCTAAGCTGTTATTCAGTTGTTTCACCAACAAGGGTTAGGAAAAGATCCCTGACATAACTATGAACATAAGTATGGTATGCATTATGCATGAGACAATATTTCTGAATTTTTCTTCTCTGTTTAAGTGGTTCCCATCCACACATATATATATCATACATATATATATATATACATGTATATAGTTGATCGAGTGCATTTCTTCAAATAGTAAATTTTAAACGGCGCATAATGTTGATAAAGCAGAAAATAATATGTTTTCAATGTGTGTCGACCAATCACGGATTAAAGAGACACCAATATGTGCACGAGAATCTACACAGAGAAGAGCATAGATTCAGATTTTTATAGCTAACATGTTGTCCTGAATGTAAGATTTTTATAGCTAACATGTTGTCCTGAATGTAAGATTTTTATAGCTAACATGTCCTGAATATAATATTTTTTATAGCTACATGTCCTGAATGTAATATTTGTATAGCTAACATGTCTGTCCTGAATGTAATGTTTGTATAGCTAACATGTCCTGAATGTAATATTTGTATAGCTAACATGTCCTGAATGTAATGTTTGTATAGCTAACATGTCCTGAATGTATTATTTGTATAGCTAACATATCCTGAATGTAAGATTGTAAGATTTGTATAGCTAACATGTCCTGAATGTAAGATTTGTATAGCTAACATGTCCTGAATGTAATACTTGTATATCTAACATGTCCTGAATGTAAGATTTTTAAAGCTAACATGTCGTGAATGTAAGATTGCCGTATGTTCAATTTATACTCCACAGTGACATAATGCGGATAATATAGAACAAAAAGTAACACAAAGTTTCAACGTATTATTTAATTAAGTATTTTGCACAAAATATCTAAATACTAATGAACAGATTACACTGTAATTACATGAAGCATGGCCATCAAAAATAAACAAAAACACGTGTAAATGGACAAAGTGTGATCAGCACGTTAAAACACGTGACCATAGACGTGACTCTATGGATTAGGGATTGAAATGTTCCATAATAAAATTAAACTAAAGAATGTGTAAGATTCGTATTTTTGAATTTTGTAGTTTTAGCGATAACAGGAAACTAGATATCAATGCGTAGTAACCTTTCGTTTTTACCGGCTTTTCTCCCGTGTAATGCAATCCCAACAGCCATAGACTAAGTTCAAGGAGACATACTTTTAAAAAAAGCACGAACAAGGTTTAAAGTTATGGTTCGTAAAATTCTAACTTCTTTCTTATATATATAGAGTCCCATGTCCTTAAAAAGCATACAGCCTAATGTTTTGTCAGTTTTATGCTATGCCATAATTACTATAATAAAAGTTACCGACAATGCAATAATAAAAAATATCCCAAAAGAAGTTGGAATCGCAAAATGTTCTGTTCAATTCTGTTAAATACTTTCAATAATAATAATAATAAAAGTATCGAACAACCGATAACTGATATTTTAACCGAATATTTCTGGCAATCACATGTTACTGATGACGTCCATCAGCAACAAACAATACACAACACTGACATGACAGGTTCATTACACTACCAATTTGAGTTTATGTTTGATTGTACAACTGAAGTGTTTGACTACTTCTCCATGCTTCGGAGTTGCAACAACAATGCTACTTATAAAACGTGGTGCATGGGTAACATCGATATTAAAGCGCTATTTCCTAGATTAAATATATACATAATTGTAGAAAAAGGTTCTTTTTCTAACATAGGTATAGACGTCACAAAAAATAGTTTAATGGTAACGTGGTATATTCATAACTGGAACACTACTATTGTAATTACGTAACTGAACTATAATGTTCTCTTTTCAACATTGTATATGCGTAATTAAAACAATGATTTTCTCTTTTTAACATTGCATGAATGTAATTGAAACAATATGTTCTCAATTACTGTAGTAATATTGTACACATACGTAATTGAAACAATGATGGTCTCTTTTTAACATTGTACACACGTACTTGATACAATAATGTTCAATTTTTAACATTGTACATACGTAATTGAAACAATAATGTTCTCTTTTTAACATGGTACAAATGTAATTGAAACAATGCTGTTTTCTTTTTAACATTGCACACACGTAATTGAAACAAAAGTGTTCTCTTTTTAACATTATACAAACGTTATTGAAACAATAACGTTCTCTTTTTAACATTGTACACACGTAATTGAAACAATGATGTTCTCTTTTTAACATGATACAAACGTAATTGAAACAATAATGTTCTCTTTTTAACATGGTACAAACGTAATTGAAACAATAATGTTCTCTTTTTAACATTGCACACACGTAATTGAAACAATAGTGTTCTCTTTTAAACATTGTACACACGTAATTGAAACAATAGTGTTCTTTTTGTACACACTGAATCTGTATGTTAAATGGAATATATACATAATTTTACCAATAATGGTTTATTTATAACAGTTGTATTTACATAATTTAAACAAATCCCTGCGCGGGCACAACATACGTGACGATTGATATACGGTATTGCGCTTAATTGTCATTCGTGTCTCACAGCTGAGAAGGGAAGTTAACGTAGATGGTGTGCTTGAGTTTCAGTTAACCTTCCACGATCCCAGGAAACAGTGGTTAGTCTACCTAATCGCCTGTTAGCCCTCGATGGCATAAACTGACACTAAATACCCAAACAAACAAACAAACATAATTCAAACAACGATGTTCTTTTTGTTACATTTGTATATAGTGTGCGCAACTGCAACACAGATACTTTATATGGAACTATGTTATATATTATTTGTTTAGTGCAGTATATCTACCCGGTTTTAATCCTAGTTATCTTAAATAACTGACACTACACAATCTGCTATATTTTGTATGGTAACCATTGGTTTTGTTGGTGACTGACAAATCACGTGCTGATGCGTTATA
The DNA here is from genome assembly GCA_029582155.1 of Panopea generosa. Lineage (NCBI taxonomy): Eukaryota > Metazoa > Mollusca > Bivalvia > Adapedonta > Hiatellidae > Panopea > Panopea generosa. Next base: position 58,424,769 of record CM055901.1, read on the forward strand.
TCAGTCTTCCGGCCGTTTAATTACTTTCCATACAGTATTGTCATAATTTATACCAAATACAAGATAACAATGTACTTATTGTTTATATGTCAGTAGGTTATTGCAGACGACCGTATGTAACAGCGCGCTTGGCATTTAAGTATAATGTATATGCATACTTTGTTAATTCTGGTATATGGACGATCTGAATATACACAGTCAGTCAACTTTACATACATGTGCATAAACTATAAATATCACTAAACAATATATAATCTCGTTAGTCAAAAGATACAAACATTTATATGTTACATAAATGGGTTCCGCTTTCGCTACAAAACGAAGGTTGACATTAATAATAATAAAGGTATTACTTAATGAGTACGAGAAAACTCATTTTGAAGAAGTTAATCTTACAAGAGGCCCTCAAAAATTTGCAAAACAGTTTTAAAAGAATACAAAAGGAGGTTGTTGTTCTTAGCATTTAGATTGACAAAAAAAAAACAACAACATAGAACTCATTCCAAATCAACATTCCTACTAAAATATTTTGATTATTCATTCCTCTTTTTCGGATTTAATGGTGTTTACGGTGGTGTCTGCGGCGCTTTCTCAAATGTCGTCTGCGTCTTCCACGTGAGCGTCCGTTAAATCGCACCCTCTGTCTTTCCAATTGGAACTTTCTGATAACGTCCCGTAACTCTATATCTCCTTGAACTTTTGCCCATACTCCAAGAACAAATGATTCGATATCACATTCATTTGTGCCGCGTGCAATTCTAAAATATCCTCTTTCTCCCCAAGCAGTGCCCCAGGAGTTGACACAAAGCTGAAAAAAGCAAACATTAGTATGAATAAAGTAATCATAAATAACACAATTTTCACGAGCAGTACAACTGAAGTGTGGTGGTAGCAGCAGACATGATGATGGTAGTGTTAATGATGTTGGCAGCAGTGGAAATGGTCATCGTGTTTGTAGTGTTGTTTGCAGCTGTTGGAATGGTGATGGCATTTGTAGTGTTGGTTGCAGTTGTTGAAATTGTGATGGCATTTGTAGTGTTGGTTGCAGTTGTTGGAATTGTGATGGCATTTGTAATGTTGGTTGCAGTTGTTGGAATGGTGATGGCATTTGTAGAGTTGGTTGCAGTTGTTGGAATTGTGATGGCATTTGTAGTGGTGGTTGCAGCTGTCGGAGTGGTGATGACATTTGTAATGTTGATTGCAGTTGTTGGAATGGTGATGGCATTTGTAGTGTTGGTTGCAGCTGTCGGAGTGGTGATGGAATTTGTAGTGTTGGTTGCAACTGTCGGAATGGTGATGGCATTTGTAGTGTTGGTTGTAGCTGTCGGAGTGTAGTGTTGGTTGCAGCTGCCGGAGTGATGATGTCATTTGTAGTGTTGGTTGCAGCTGTCGGAGTGGTGATGGCATTTGTAGTGTTGGTTGTAGCTGTCGGAGTGTAGTGATGGTTGCAGCTGCCGGAGTGGTGATGGCATTTGTAGTGTTGGTTGCAGCTGTTGGAGTGGTGATGGCATTTGTAGTGTTGGTTGCAGCTGTTGGAGTGGTGATGGCATTTGTAGTGTTGGTTGCATCTGTTCGAGTAGTGATGATGGTTGCAGCTGTTGGAGTGGTGATGGCATTTGTAGTGTTGATTGCAGCTGTCGGAACGGTGATGACATTTGTAGTGTTGGTTACAGCTGTTGGAAAGTTGATGGCATTTGTAGTGTTGGTTGCGGCTGTTGGAATGGTGATAGCAATTGTAGTGCTGGTTGCAGCTGTCGGAATGGTGATGACATTTGTAGTGTTGGTTGCAGCTGTCGGAATGGTGATGGCATTTGTAATTGTGGTTGCAGATGTCGGAGTGGTGATGGCATTTGTAGTGTTGGTTGCAGCTGTTCGAGTGGTGATGGCATTTGCAGTGTTGGTTGCAGCTGTTGGAGAGTGGTGATGGCATTTGTTATGTTGATTGCAGCCACTAAAATGGTGATGGCATTTGTAGTGTTGGTTGCAGCTGTTTGAGTGGTGATGACATTTGTAGTGTTGGTTGTAGCTGTTCAAGTGGTGATGGCATCTGTAGTGTTGGTTGCAGCTGTTGGAGTGTGATGACATTTGTAGTGTTGGTTGCAGCTGTCGGAGTGGTGATGACATTTGTAGTGTTGGTTGCAGCTGTTGGAGTAGTGATGGCATTTGTAGTGTTGGTTGCAGGTGATGACATTTGTAATGTTGGTTGCAGCTATTGGAGTGGTGATGGCATTTGTAGTGTTGGTTGCAGCTGCCGGGTTGGTGATGACATTTGTATTGTTGGTTGCAGCTGTTGGAGTGGTGGTGGCAATTGTAGTGTTGGTTGCAGCTTTTCGAGTGGTGATGGCATTTGTAGTGTTGGTTGCAGCTGTCGGAGTGGTGATGGCAGTTGTAGTGTTGGTTGTAGCTGTCGGAGTGGTGATGGTATTTGTAGTGTTGGTTGCAGCTTTGGAAGTGGTGATGACATTTGTAGTGTTGAAGCTGTGGAAGTGGTGATGGCATTGTAGTGTTGAAGCTGTGGAAGTAGTGATGACATTTGTAGGTAGTGTTGATTGCACAGCTGTGAGTGGTGATGTCATTTGTAGTGTTGGTTGAAGCTGTGGCAATGGTGATGGCATTTGTAGGTAGTGTTGATTGCAGCGCTGGGAGTGGTGATGCCATTTGTGGTGTTGGTTGAAGCTGTGGAAGTAGTGATGACATTTGTAGTGTTGAATGCAACTGTGGGAGTGGTGATGGCACTTGTAATGTTGGTTGCAGCGGTGGAAGTGGTGATGTCATTTGTAGTGTTAAATGCAGCTGTGGGAGTGGTGATGGCATTAGTAGTGTTGGTTTCAGCTGTAAAAGTGGTGGAGGTAGCTTTTGTAGTGTTGGTTACATCAGTTGAAGAGGTGATTGCTTTTGTAGTGCTGGTTGCAGAGGTGGAAGAGGTAATGGATTTGTGGTTGCCTCAGATGAAGTGGTGATGGCTTTTGTAGTATTGGTTGCAGAGGTGGAAGAAGTAATGGATTTGTGGTTGCATCAGATGAAGTGGTGATGGCTTTTGTAATGTTGGTTGCAGAGGTGGAAGAGGTAATGGATTTGTGGTTGCATCAGTGGAAGTTGTGATGACTTTTGTAGTGTTGGTTACAACAGTGGAAGTGGTGATGGTATTTGTAGCGTTGGACACAGCAGATGAAGTGGTGATTGCATTTGTAGTGTTGGTTCCAGAAAGCGGGATGGAGTTGTGATTAAAGCAGTGGAAGTGATAATATCAGTGGTGGTCACGGCGTCAGCGGCGACAGCTGTTGTGGTGATGGCGTCAGCGGCGACAGCAGTTGCGGTGATGGCGGCAGTGGCGATAGAGGCGTAAGCAGTTATGGTTATGGCGGCAGCGGAGGTAGAGGCGATAGCAGTTGTAGCGGTGGTGGCAGCGGCGGAAGAGGTAATGGCAGCTGTGAAAATGTTTTTTCTCAGATTGTTGGTTATACATATTGATAAGAAGAAAAAGAAAGTTCTAAAAGTTTAAAGAAACAGTAGTAGTCAGCAACAGAAATATATTCTGCTCAAGTGCTTTTACGAGCGTGTGTGTAGGTTGAATCGGTGGACCAGCGGATGCATCTGCCGATATGGGGGCACGCTCATTTGTGAATTATATATTTACCCAGTACTTTAAACTTCGGCCTCCGCTTCTTTCCACGCCCCATCTGAAAGTATTACAAGATAAAGTAACTAAGTTGGTTAAGTAAAACGATAAAAATCCTATAACTGGCATCACGTAATTGGCATAGCCTTTGGTAATTACCTTATTGTCTTTGAAATACCATTTTATCATTATACAATGTATTTTTTTAATTGGTAGCGTTGTCACTTGTTAATGTTAATGTCAGTGTCAGTGATATAACCCACATTATATAAAAGACGAATCCTAGTGGCCTGACTGAATGGTTTATTGAAATATACATTTGAATGATGTACCATATTGTTCTTAATGACGGACTGGTTAACACACACACGTACAAATCACATACCATATTGTTCTTAATGACGGAATGGTTAACACACACACGTATAAACCACATACCATATTGTTCTTAATGACAGAATGGTTAACACACACACGTACAAATCACATACCATATTGTTCTTAATGACGGAATAGTTAACACACACACGTACAAATCACATACCATATTGTTCTTAATGACGGAATGGTTAACACACACACGTACAAATCACATACCATATTGTTCTTAATGACAGAATGGTTAACACACACACACACGTACAAATCACATACCATATTGTTCTTAATGACGGAATGGTTAACACACACACGTACAAATCACATACCATATTGTTCTTAATGACGGAATGGTTAACACACACACGTACAAATCACATACCATATTGTTCTTAATGACGGAATGGTTAACACACACACGTACAAATCACATACCATATTGTTCTTAATGACGGAATGGTTAACATACACACACGCAAATCACATACCCTATTATTCTGACGGAATGGTTAACATACACACATATAAAACACATACCCTATTATTCTGACGGAGTGGTTAACACACACACATACAAATCACAAACCCTATTATTCTGGCGGAATGGTTAACATACACACACACAAAACATATACCCTATTATTCTGGCGGAATGGTTAATATACACACACACAAATCACAAACCCTATTATTCTTGCGGAATGGTTAACATACACACATACAAAACACATACCCTATTATTCTGACGGAATGGTTAACATACACACATACAAATCACATACCCTATTATTCTGACGGAATGGTTAACATACTCACATACAAATCATATACCCTATTATTCTGACGGAATGGTTAACATACACACATACAAATCATATACGCTATTATCCTGACGAAATGGTTAACATTAACACATACAAATCACATACCCTATTTTTCTGACGGAATGGTTAACATACACACATACAAATCACGTACCCTTTTATTCTGACGGAATGGTTAACATACACACATACAAATCACATACCCTATTATTCTGACGGAATGGTTAACATACACACATACAAATCACATACCCTATTATTCTGACGGAATGGTTAACATACACACATACAAATCACATACCCTATTATTCTGACGGAATGGTTAACATACACACATACAAATCACATACCCTTTTATTCAGACGGAATGGTTAACATACACACAAATCACAAACCCTATTATTCTGACGGAATGGTTAACATACACACATACAAATCACATACCCTATTATTCTGACGGAATGGTTAACATACACACATACAAATCACATACCCTATTATTCTGACGGAATGGTTAACATACACACATACAAATCACATACCCTTTTATTCAGACGGAATGGTTAACATACACACATACAAATCACATACCCTATTATTCTGACGGAATGGTTAACATACACACATACCAAACATATACCCTATTATTCTGACGGAACACCCTATTTTTCTGGCGGAATGGTTAACATTCACACATACAAAACATTTACCCTATTATTCTGGTAGAATGGTTAACAAACACACATACAAATCATATACGCTATTATCCTGACAGAATGGTTAACATACACACATACAAATCACATACCCTATTATTCTGACGGAATGGTATTGCCGACGGTCGTCCTCGTTACGCAGGCTGTCGGCAACCACTCGTGAGTAGCTGTAAACCCCGGATTTGTACATGTAGAAGTCCTCCTCCACCTTGAATGTTGCTGTAAATGTATGCTATATGTAAATGTAAGCTATATTTAAATGTATGCGTGTAAATGTATGCTATATGTCAATGTATGCTATATGTTGGTCAAATGTTAATTAACCTTTGTAACCACCAATTTAAGTCACAAGAATTCCATACACCGGTATATAAATAATTATCCGAAATAGACCGGACCGGTTAGCTCGGTGGGTAGGGCGTCTGGCTATCAATACAGTGGTCGTCAGTTCGAATCCCCGCCCGGCAACAGTCTCCGTACTGATTAATTTACGACGTTACGTCATTAGTCTCTCATTAATGATTCAAGTGCGACAGTTATCGATTACTTGCAGACATGAGTGTGTTCGAATATTGGTTAACCTTTTAGGATCCCAAGAAAGAGTGGTTATATTAACTGTTGGCATGATAGATGGCATACAATAGCGTTAAATATACAAACAAACACTATTTAAATAAAAATTACACTAACGACATGTTGGTCAAGTTGGCACAGTGAGGAGTAAGCATGTAAACCATTATTTCTTACTTTGGAGATTCGAACCCACGGCCCCTGCGGCGTCAGCGCCTAGCACATTAATGACGACGTTTCTACCGACTGCGCCATCGCAACAACGCCAAAAAACGTTGCGCAAATAGCGCATATATTGGCGCCGCCATTAATGTACACAGGACATAGGCAGGATTTATAATATTTACATTCAATATTTTTGTATACATAGGCAGGGGCCGTGGGTTCGAATCTCCAAAGTGGCAAAAAATATTTCCGAAATTGTCCGCGGTCAGGTGAATAAGACATGTGTCGCTCCTCTCCATTGAGTCATTAAAAGTAGGAATAATACAAAAATATTGAATGTAAATATTATAAATCCCGCCTATGTCCTGTGTACATTAATGGCGACGCCAATATATGCGCTATTTGCGCAACGTTTTTTGGCGTTGTTGCGGTGGCGCAGTCGGTAGAGACATCGTCATTAATGTGCTAGGCGCTGACGCCGCAGGGGCTGTGGGTTCGAATCTCCAAAGTGGCAAAAAGTATTTCCGAAATTGTCCGTGGTCAGGTGAATAAGACATGTGTCGCTCCTCTCCATTGAGTCATTAAAAGTAGGAATAATACAAAAATATTGAATGTAAACATTATTTCTTATTAATCTATTCTGTTGACTAAACTAAACCTACCAACTCGAGTAATTCAATGTCATACATCGTATACAAATACTGTTAATTAAATGTCTATCAAAGTTGTTCCTATAAGACACAGTCATCAAGAATTGTGTTGTCATGTTTTATACATTAATAAATCAGCCCTACCTTGCACCGGACCATTCGTCATTATTTCTGTCATTATATCTGGTTCCTGAAATAAATATATATTAATAAAGCGTATGGATTCATTTATTCTTACTTCTCATATTCATCCAAGGTACTTAAGATCTCGCTTTATATTTCGGGTGTCTTGTAATATAGGTAAAAATGGCAATTCAGTACACCATTTCAAAACTTTGTATTTGCCATGGTTTAAAAATCAGTCGTAAACATAAGAAATTATGCATAATATTGTCCTTAGCCATCCACATGAATTAAATATTTTATTTTCAGAAAATTTACCGTTCTCTGGATTTTCATGTTTGTTTTCATATTGATTAATATTTAAAATAATATGAACAATACCTACTTTCGTTTACGACTTATTCTTATCGTAAGTTGTTTTTTTGTGAAAAATTAGTTCGTATATTACTTTGATATATCACTGCAAGTATTAAATACAATGACAAATATAAATCTACATTTATAATTATATTCTTGTACTTAAAATCGATGAATAACTTTATATACTCTTTTCATTTTTTTCATGTGACTTTTATTTCAACGCATTTCTCTGTAAATAATGTATACATTCTTGAAGGCCTTGATAACTTCTTCAAATATCGTTAAAGAAAAACTACGAATATAAATATAATAAACAATATGGTTTCACTGGAACTATCTAAAAGTCGGGAAATAAATATAATAAAAAAGTATATAATACGTGCTGGTATCTGTGTGTTACAACGCAATTTGGCGGGAATTTGGTAATCTCTACCAAATTGTGTACATAAAGAGCATTATTTGGTATTGTAGTTGCGTTGGATATGTTCTTGCGTCACTATAATTTCCTTCATTGAATACATTTACTCCGGATCAACAGACGAAGAAGGTAGGAGTAAAATTATAGTTCCCGTTATCTGCTTTTTTTTTAGTGCTTTTGCAATAATCTACTTATTCCAACCATGTGCTAAATGGTCAGCATTTTAGAAATCACCACTGCAAATTTGATGCTGATACCAGATTTCTAGCCAATGCTGTGTCATTTAAGAGTTGATTGGTCAAATCGTGGCCGAATTGTTGACATATTATTACTCTAAAAATTGACAGGTTTCACAAAACAAGTGAATTTAAAAAAGAAACCCGGTCAAGGTATGATTTAAATGTCGTTATCGAAACCTAAAACTAGAAACAAATTTACAATAATTATGACGGTGGTGATGATGATGATGATGATGATGATGATGATGATGATGATGATGATGATGATGATAATAATGATAACGGTGAAGATAATAGTGGTGATAACAATGGTGATAACAATGACGATAACGATGGTGGTGGTTATGATGGGAATGATGATGACGGACTCACACCACTAATATCTCCCTTGAGTACTACCGACATACCGATGAAAGAGGTAGAAATAAAACATTAGTTCTCTTTTTCTTCATTTTCAGAGATTTGTATATATCCGTGATTTATATTTTCTTGCCAGATGTTAAATAGTCAGTATATTAGTAATCACCACTGAAACTTTGTTGCTGATACCAGATTTTCGGGCAAATATGTGACATTTCAGAATTGGTGGTTCAAACCGCATCGTGGGCGAATAGTTGACGTACTATTACTCTGGAAATTAAAATATTAAATATTAATTTTTTTCTCTTCATAATTACATATTTTGAACCAGTGAAGAATTTGAGCCCAGATTTTTTTTCACTGTGTTTTGGACATAAATGTTACAGAGGAACCCTATGGGAAATGTAATAGTGGCGCGAGACGTGATGATGATAGTAATAATACTGATGATGAAACTGCTTACACATTAAATGATAAAAATGATGCCGATAATGAAATTGATGATGATGATGATGATGATAACAATGATTATGTATGATGATCACGACGGCGTTGATGACGATAATTATAATGATGATGACAGTTTTCAAAACTAAAAAGAAAACGTCTCACCGACATTGAGATCCTGTACGGAGGGGTGCTGTGAAATACGCGTTCTACTGTAAATGGTATGCCACTGGGACAACGTCCGCCAGTCTTCCCGCGGGGCACTTCACATCGAGAAATACTGCTGGTTATCCCACTTCTGTATGGGTAACAGTCTTCTGTGGTCACCCTAGAAACCAAATTCAGTGTTTATGTAGTGCATTAACAAGATCATCACCGGATACCCACACGTGATCCATTCCGATACCCTCCATTCATCACGTGATCGATGAAGAGTGTCGAAATTGACACCCGTGGGTATCCGACGATGTAACAAGGTATATAAGCGTTCTGGAAAAAAAGAGAAACGAGTTACCTTTCTTTGATACAAGAGCGCTTAAGACGGCAAACTTACCCATATTTTCTGAAAAACCACCACGCCCTGTCTAAACTTCCGCCCTCACAACCTCTTTGTCCGTGATTATTGCAGGAAAGAAGATTTTGTGGAGAAAGTGTGTCGGTTGCACGGCCACGTGACTCGATGGCCAGCCGATCAGCCGCAAGAGCTGGAATAACACATTAAAGAAGTAGAATAAGTCGGCAAGAAACACACAAAAAAATGGAGAGAGTGATGGAATTATAAAAACAAATCGACGGCTAACGGCGTTAACTGGTTGAATAGAACTGAATTGAATTGGGTAAGTTTCAATATATAAAATATCAACTATAACTTCTGTCTGCCGTCTTTTTTATGTGTTGTAAATCGACAAAATAATAGAAATAATGTGTTGTCCAACAAATCATGGTTATGAAGGATTTTCTCGTACAGCTGTAACGTTAATATTATATTGGGTACAGTGTTGGCCACTCAAACCAGAAGTTACAGATCCGATCCCCTGCTGAACCCGATGCCTATCAATGAACAACACTCAGTACTGGTTTGACCCAGGAAGCGGACTCGAGAGTGGTTCATATAAGCTCTGGGCTTTCTTCGCGATTGAGGTAAAGGAAAACATCCTTGGTTTAAATGACGCCCATACATTAATTACATCAGAAGTAAATATATATCAGTGAATTTGCAAACCATTAAAGCGACATAACCAGTGAATTATACCCTTCCATTTCGATTAAAAACTTATATAATTGCAATAATTTGCATAAATTGTGTCTATCCGGCTTACATCTGGTCAAAAACATGTATTTAAACTCATTATCGCCGATATTTGAATTAGACCTGACCCGTGGAATAACGTAAATGATTTAGTATATGGGATCTCAGTTAACAATTATAAAATTTGATAGTAATGGCCCTATATAACGGAAACTAAATTAGACTAAGTTCAATCTTCCCTGAGGTCCTCAACAACTAACCTGCAGTAGAGAATGCCCACGAGGACGCACAGTTGCCCTGGTCTCTCACATCTTGGATCAAATTTGGCCATGTATTTCGTGCATCGAACGACTGAGGCAGGCGTTCAGTTTGATCGATTATGATTGGATTCATTCCCGCCACAAGGTTATTTGGTTTATTTGTACCCAGACGGTATCTCATTCCTTCCTTCAGAGTCATTCCCCAGAACATTGAGTAGTTGGAAGCATCCCATCTGGAACATGTGTAATGAAAAATATCACAAGGAAAACGTGAACGAGGAATTCGCATGGTATATATGATTGTTTGCTTATAGGATTACCCATAAATAGTATATATGATTGTCTGAATATAGTATATATGATGGGCCGTATGTAATATATATGATTGTCCGTATATAGTATATATGATGGGCCGTATATAGTATATATGATGGGCCGTATATAGTATATATGATGGGCCGTATATAGTATATATGATGAACCATATATAGTATATATGATTGTCTGTATAAAGTATATGATTGTCTGTATATAGTATATATGATTGTCCGTACATAGTATATAAGATTGTCCGTACATAGTATATATGATTGTCCGTATATAGTATATATGATTGTCTGTATATAGTATATATGATTTCCCGTATGTAGTATATATGATTGCCCGTATATAGTATATATGATTGTCCGTATATAGGATTTCCCATATATAGTATATATGATTGTATGTATAAAGTATATAATTGTATGGATATAGTATATATGATTGTCCGTATATAGTACATATGATTGTCCGCATATAGTATAAATGATTACTGTATATAGTATATATGATTGCCTGTATAAAGTGTATAATTATGATTGTCCGTATATAGTATAAATGATTAACCGTATAAATTATATATGATTGTCCGTATTTAGTATATATGATTTGCCGTATATAGTATATATGAGTGTTTGTATATAGTATATATGATTGTTTGTCTATAGGATTTCCCATATATAGTATATTTGATTGTATGCATATTGTATATAACTATATGTATATAGAATATATGATTGTCCGTATATAGTACATATGATTGTCCGCATATAGTATAAATGATTACCCGTATATAGTATATAAGATTGTCCGTATATAGTTTATATGATTGTCCATATATAGTATATATGAGGTTCGGTATATAGTGTATATGCTTGTATGTATATAGTATATAGAATTGCCCGTATATAGTATATATGATTGTCCGTATATATGATGGGCCGTATATAGTATAAATGATAACCTGTATAAAGTATATATGATGACCCGTATATAGTATAAATGATGGCACGTATATAGTATAAATGTTTGTCCGTATATAATATATATGATTGTCCGTATATAGTATATATGATGACAAGTATATAGTATATATGATTGCTCGTATATAATATATATGATTGCCCGTATATAGTATATATGATTACCCGTATATAGCATATATGATTGCCCGTATATAGTATATATGATTGCCCGTATATAGTATAAATGATTCCCCGTATATAGTATATATGGTGACCAGTATATAGTATATATGATTGTCCGTTTATAATATATATGATTATCCGTATATTGTATATATGATTGTCCGTATATAGTATATATGATGACCGGTATATAATATATATGATGACCGGTTTATAGTATAAATGATTGTCCGTATATAGTCAATATGATTGTCTTTATATAGTGTATATGATTGTCTGTATATAGTATATATGACGACCGGTATATAGTATAAATGATGTCTGTATATAGTATAAATGATTGTCCGTATATAGTATATATGATTGTCCGTATATAGTATATATAATTGTCCGTATATAGTTTATATGATGACCGGTATATAGTATATATGATGACCGGTATATAGTATATGTAATTGTCCGTATATAATATATAATTGCACGTATATATTATATATGATTGTCTGAATAATTGCCTGTATATTGTATATATAATTGTCCGTATATAGTATATATATATATGGCCGTATATATGATGGGCCGTATATAGTATATATGATGGGCTGTATACAGTATATATGATTGTCCGTATATAGTATATATGACGACCGGTATATAGTATAAATGATGTCTGTATATAGTATAAATGATTGTCCGTATATAGTATATATGATTGTCCGTATATAGTATATATAATTGTCCGTATATAGTTTATATGATGACCGGTATATAGTATATATGATGACCGGTATATAGTATATGTAATTGTCCGTATATAATATATAATTGCACGTATATATTATATATGATTGTCTGAATAATTGCCTGTATATTGTATATATAATTGTCCGTATATAGTATATATATATATGGCCGTATATATGATGGGCCGTATATAGTATATATGATGGGCTGTATACAGTATATATGATTGTCCGTATATAGTATATATGATGGGCCGTATACAGTATATATGATGGGCCGTATATAGTATATATGATTGTCCGTATATACTATATATGATGACCCGTATATAGTATATATGATTGCACGTATATATTATATATAATTGTCTGTATAATTGCCTGTTTATAGTATATATAATTATCCGTATATAGTATATATAATTGCACGTATATATTACATATGATTGTCTGTTTAGTTGTCTGTTTATAGTATATATAATTTTACGTATATGGTATATATATCTGCACGAATATATTATATATGATTGTCTGTATAATTGCCTGTTTATAGTATATATAATTTTACGTATATGTTATATATATCTGCACGAATATATTATATATGATTGTCTGTATAATTGCCTGTTTATAGTATATATAATTTTACGTATATGGTATATATATCTGCACGAATATATTATATATGATTGTCTGTATAATTGCCTGTTTATAGTATATATAATTTTACGTATATGGTATATATAATTGTCTGTATATGCTATATGCCCATGTATGCTATTATTTAAATATGTAGAGCTTTTTTTAGTCTTGTAACAAATGTTTTCAATAAAAGTGACTTGATGTGTTCAACATACAGTAAAATTTATGATGCTAGAATAGTTATTATAATGGACTATGCATCTTTGGTATGGAAATACAGAAGGTAGTCTAAAACTGACACACTACAGTGTCGTGTTATCAAATTCTTTTCAAGTGTACGTTCATCTACACCAGTAATTCAATGTGATATGGGGTGGGAAACCTTACATATAGGACGTAAGCTAAGTACTTTAAGGTTTTGGAAAAAATGTAGCTATGAGCGACAGAGGTTTTACAAATATATATTTTCCTTTGATTATTCAAGATGTAAAAATAATTGATTTTCGGATGCTAAATTTATCTTTTAAAGAAATTGACAACAAAGATGACTTAAATGCATTGCCTATATAAAGTTTTCATAACACCACATTTGCCCAAGGTGTGCGTAATCTTCTATTACAAAATTATAAGACAAAATGGACAAGTGATATAAATTTTCAAAATAAGCTTATCATATAAAAGAATATTAAACTTGAATAGCAGTGCAATTACATGTATATGTTAAAGTCAACGTTAACAAAAATTTAAGGACGTGTATTACACGCCCCGGTACCCTTCCCATTGCAATCGAGTTAGGTCGGTATATTGGTTTACCTATTTTATAAGCAGTGTAATTTGAATATTGTTGAAGATGAAATACATTTAATATTTTGTTGTACTGAATTTGATAATTTACGTGCACATTTGAATACAAAGATTGACAAATTATGTCATACATAGGTAAACTTGGCACACTATTGCAAAATAAAAGTGCAATAATATCTCGCGCAAAGTTTAAGGAAAGTGCGATTAAAACAAGGCAAATTTGAACTTTTTTTTTTCTTTTTTCATTGCATTGGTGGCTAAATGTTATAATTCATTTTAATTTGCTCTTGTTGTTTTGTTAAATAATGTCATATCAGTTTCTTAATACTTGTGTCAAAATAATTGCAATTTTGATAAAATAGTGACTGACAAACCTGCTGAGTATTTCTGAACATTTATAAGCATTGTTCCTACTGTTGTTAATCTTACATGTATTGTATCTGTCACTTTAATATAGAAATGATATGTACAATACTTCATTGACGGCATAATCACTGCACAGGACGTAAATAAAGAAGTGTCACATACCCGTAGTTTCCCCCGTTTACGCCATTAATAATTGTTTCCCTGATGAGACATACGTCACTACCGCACCGCCAATCGTAGCCAGTTTTACTCCGCTCATCACGTGCACACGTGCTGCAATAGTAACCATTTGTTTGAACGTATACTATAAACTCAATGTAGAGACAAAATCTCGCTTTTTAAACCATTATAAAATATATCTATATAATATCATTCTCATGTATAACATAAATAATGAAATTACAGACATGTAAACTACACCGGGTCAATTATACCAACACAAAAGTGACGTTTGACTCTTAAATAAACTGTAGACTATGACAACCCAAATGTTGTATACCTGTTTTTTTGGTTCAAACTTAACATTTGTGTCGTCAAAGTGTACATAATTATATGGTGTTTAATTGTATATTTATGTTATTCGTTTTACATTTTTATTATTAAACTAAGAACATAAATATAAAAAAAAGATAAACACATCATTGCCGTTGAATCGTGTGTGATTGTGCGTAGCCATGTTTTGTGCGCAATGTTAGTTGGAAAATAAGAATATGAAAATCACCTGTGTATTTTTTTTTGTTCTTCGCTTTCTGTTCGTGTTCTTCAACTTTCTATTGTATTTGGTATTTTCATATTTATGCTCGTTATTTAAATTCTTGTTGTAAAGTTGTAAATTGTGTTTGTTGTTTTTATTTCCATGTTCTTAATTTTTATTATAAATGGACGGGGAAAATCATTTATTTATCAAAAATAAAAATCAAGTTACATATCGTTATTTTATAACTATAAACATTCACATGACAACAGCTATAACTTATTTACTTACCATTCTCTACAATTAATCTTCAGTTTGGCATTGGGAGCATACGGCGTATCTCTGTGTTCACATGCGCCTGAAAACAACAACCAAACAATGTCAGTGATTGCACGTGTTAAAACGTTGTAAATAGTTCAAACCTTTTCTTTTTCCCACAACCCGTAATTTGAAAAATTGTGAATAGGCACTACGTGTAACCCATGTCGTCCGTCTTTCTGTCCGTTCGTCCGCCCGTGCGTCCGCACATCTGTCAATGTAGCACATTTATATTCGCTGTTTTTGCTGTATACTGATAAAATACATCTCAATGTAAATATTTGCTGATGTTGGTCAAATTGTACAGGAGTTATGGCCCCATTTTGGTAAAATTTACGATGGCATCCGTTTTCTCTGGAAATATTTCCAGTTTAACGACATTTTAACAGGGAATCATCGTCTTATTTGAAAAAAATAACTCACACATGTTTATACACTTAATGTATTTATACGAATGTATGTTTTGTAGCTGAAATTGTATTTCCTGTTTAACACATCTTAACCCTGTTGTGACCACAGGCCCTATCTTACTATAGCTTTTGGATAGCTATATATAGTAAATAATGGAAAGGTAGTAGACTTCAAAAATACCCAAATCACTGAATCCATGATCCATGACCGATTTCAATGAAATAAAGTTATAGCGTACGTAGAAAATAATTTTAAGCATATACATCATGTAATAACAACAGATAGGTCGTGTTTTGTCTATAAAATTAATATTTTACGTTCCTAGACGAGTCCAGCATTTGCCTTGCTTAGTTACTTCCGGTTGCACGGTGCGAATATCTTGTATGATTTTGATTGGTTATCAGGTGCCGTTTGACAGATGGCGGAAAATACGTTTTCGGTCTTTCCGTACACACACTATAACGTTAAATTATAGTTGAACATTATAAAACAATAACTATTTAATTGTTGACATCAAGGGTATATCGTTTGACATGTTTTCATGTTTACTATGTCATATTTTTTTTATATATTCTAACCAAATTTCAAACCTTCGTAAATGTAGAAACTTGGATTTCGCAGATAAATGTATATTTCTTGCTAAAAACTGTTTTCAAAGAGATCAACATTAGTCAGTAGGTTTATTATGATTTTGTTTACGGAGTTTTTTAAGTTTTCTCGCTTCACACCTATAATATTATGTTCTTCAAACCAGATATGGTCATTTTGAAGTGTCCTACCTTTCCACTATTTACTAAATATAGCTATCCAAAAGCTATAGTAAGATAGGGCCTGTGGTTGTGACGGTACCCTGAGAAAGTCCAATTCATGACTGATTAAAGTAAACACTAACCGTACCCCATTTTTACCTTCAATATTGAAGAGTATCGCGAGGCGAAAACTAATATCAAACTAACTTCTATTTGCTCCAATTCATCATTCAAGGAAGTAAATGAATAGATACCTGATATGATTGTCCTTGGTTAATTGTATTCATTGAACCGCACGAAATCATTTACGCCGTAATTGAAGTCGAAAACATATAATGTATACATATAAACACATTTGAAATTGTTTCTTAATCGTCTCGTATTAAAATGACTGTGTGTTACGTTTCATGCACATTCCATCCATTGATTTACAAAGTTACGGCACCCATTCCTTACTTGTTTTAACTACGCCAAGATAGCCATCACGTCCGTATGTTATGTACTTACGTACATTATGCATAACTGAAAGGCCAGCTCTACTCGTATAACCGTGTTTGGTTTGTGTCACTGTTAGCTCTTGAAACGCATTATATTACAAACAAAACCATTCGGATTTCTCTCTAAGATTTTTACATGAATTTATTTAGTTTCTAAAGCTTCTGGATGTGTCGACTTTACGTAACCCATTGTTAAAGCTCACTGTTATGACATAGCAGACTTTTGCAATATGATATTATATGTAATTTAGCGCGAGACAATTCACATGTGGGCATTTAAATAAGAATTTATATGGTCAAAACAGAGTGAATATTGTTTTTGTTTGACACCATGTATCACCTGTGAATTCAAATGACAAAAAAGTTAATTGTCCGTAATAAGATACTATGTTAGCATGCAGACACGTTTCTCCTAGGTTGACTTTGGACATTAATATATCAGTATTTAACTACACGGGAATATAGGACGGCGTATATATCATTTTTATTCATTCATCTTAAACATAGTTTAGATATAAAATTTCTTTAGATCTTTTAATATCAATTTTCATGTCAATGACAAAGACTTGTCCTCAGTGGCCTCGGTAACACATAAACTACACTGAAAACTGACAAAACGCCCACTCCATTACTGTTTATGTAATGACGGCAGCTATATTAATTGAATCAGCAAGGAACTATGTATTAAAGAACACGTTAACTGTATTTAATAAATATTTTAAAATGTCGCAGTGTCATCTTTCAATATTCGTAATATAACTCAAACTGTTCGCAGTGATCAGACGTGGTCCACTCATGCAGTTTTCAATTAAAACGCCTTTTTGTGCAATACAATCTGTGACGAAGTGGAATGTAGCTTACAACAATTTGATAAAGATGCAATTTATGAATGCATGCCGTGCCCATGTCTGAGGAATGGGAAGAAGGTGGCGTGGTAAAAACAACAACAACAACAACATGTTTTGTGAAAGGAAAATTGATTGAAAACATTTTTTATTCAGGAAACTTACGACAAAAGAGCGAAAAGTTCCTGTTGTGTTTGTATGAATATTAATAATTTTATACCTAATCTAAACACTCGTTCCTGGGATCCTGAAAGGTTAAACAGTGAGAGAATATGTCGCCGGTATATCAATAATCCCGGAGACTGTGGCAAGCCGGGGATCCGAACTTGCGAACCCTGTATTGATATTCAGACACGCTACCGACTGAGCTAACCGCGGCTATCTTTATGTTATACGCCGTTTATCTTATATATCACACCTGACGACAAAAGGAGTTGGCCAAACTACAGAGAATAGAAAAAATCTAATACTTGTACCTTCATAAAACTGTATTCTCTGGAGAAAGGTACAATCTCTTAATTATCAACAAAACACATGAATCAAGATGAATAGACAGTTAGACATGTTTTCTTTTGTTTTACTTAAGGAGGAAGCACTTGAGAAAAATAGATGAAGAAAACGTGAGTGGCAGAGAAAGAATAATAAAACCCATCAGAGGAGCTAACGGCGCAAAACTGGTTCGAAATCAGAAATATCCCAGCAACATGGACTACAAATAAATAGCAGTTCAGTTTTTGTCCATTTGATGCAAATATGGTCCCATCATATTTTAAACGAGACAAGAGAGTACTCTATAAACTGGATTATTTTACATCGATTGTGAAATACGTTCTTACAACTTAGATAAATCCCGCCCGGTAGAACCAGTACGAAGTGTATGTGGATAAAACTTGTCATATTCAAGAACACTACAAATAGCCGTGACGGAGGATTGGGCCCACGACCTCCGTCTTATCCTCGGTCCGATGCTCTACCACTGGACTACGCACCCAACTCCCAGGAGAGAGTAGGTACTACCGGGAGAAGAATCAGTTAACAGTTTAGATTAACATTTATGAACTATAGTATACAAAACATAAAGAAAACATAGTGAATAGAAGGATTAAACCTTCCTGTGGTTTCCCCATTACCCTGACCGAGTGCTGATCTACACAAAACAATACACTGCCTTTGTAAATGACAGCGTTTTCACCTTAAAGAGGACAGCGATTGTGGGTGGTCACGACAGTTAAGGATATTCCGCTTAAGGGATTTTTTATACGTCTTTTCAAAAACGCCTAATTGTCATCTTCACTCCGCACCCATCTCAACAAAATAGTACAGTACATGCCCATTACATAACGCGTTTCATTTATATATGTGTATGCAATATACTTTAAAGACGGTTTCATGCCTATTAAACATATTGTTCCAATATCTCATATCACATTCATATACAATATGTCACAATGCTCGCCCACAACTCCATTGATCTGAAGCTCCACATCCCACCTACATTTAAAGTCCGCAAGCAGTCCCAGTTCTCTAGCTATCATACCCCCATAGTAGCCTCAATCACATACTTTTATAGCTTCCCAGCAGTCCCACCAACCTAGATATTAAACTCCTCAGTAATCACCAACTTTTAAAGCATCCCAACAGTCCCGCCTATCTCCCTAACAAAATCCCCCCAGTAATGTTTTAAAGCATCCCAACAGTCCCGCCTATCTACCTACCAAGTTCCCCAGCAATGTTTTGAAACATCCCAACAGTCCCGCCTATCAACCTACCAAGTTCCCCCCGTATTGTTTTTAAACATCCCAACAGTCCCGCCTATCTACCTACTAAGTTTCCAAGTAAACACTGGTACTACTTATAAAGCCTCCCAACAGTCCCGCCTATCTATCTACCAAGTTTCCAAGTAAACACTGGTACTACTTATAAAGCCTCCCAACAGTCCCGCCTATCTATCTACCAAGTTTCCAAGTAAACACTGGTACTACTTATAAAGCCTCCCAACAGTCCCGCCTATCTACCTACCAAGTTTCCAAGTAATCACTGGTACTACTTATAAAGCCTCCCAACAGTCCCGCCTATCTACCTACCAAGTTTCCAAGTAAACACTGGTACTACTTATAAAGCCTCCCAACAGTCCCGCCTATCTACCTACCAAGTTTCCAAGTAAACACTGGTACTACTTATAAAGCCTCCCAACAGTCCCGCCTACCTACCTACCAAGTTTCCAAGTAAACACTGGTACTACTTATAAAGCCTCCCAACAGTCCCGCCTATCTACCTACCAAGTTTCCAAGTAATCACTGGTACTACTTATAAAGCATCCTAACAGTCCTGCCTATCTACCTACCAAGTTTCCAAGTAATCACTGGTACTACTTATAAAGCCTCCCAACAGTCCCGCCTATCTACCTACCAAGTTCCCCCAGTAATGTTTTGAAGCATCCCAACAGTCCCGCCTATCTACCTACCAAGTTCCCCCAGTATTGTTTTAAAACATCCTAACAGCCCCGCCTATCTACCAACCAAGTTCCCCAGCATTGTTTCCAAACATCCCAACAGTCCCGCCTATCTACCTACCAAGTTCCCCCAGCAATGTTTTGAAACATCCCAACAGTCCCGCCTATCTACCTACCAAGTTCCCCCAGTATTGTTTTAAAACATCCTAACAGTCCCGCCTATCTACCAACCAAGTTCCCCAGCAATGTTTTGAAACATCCCAACAGTCCCGCCTATCTACCTACCAAGTTTTCAAGTAAACACTGGTACCACTTATAAAGCCTCCCAAAAGTCCCGCCTATCTACTTACCAAGTTCCCCCAGTAATGTTTTAAAGCATCCCATCAGTTCCGCCTATCTACCTATCAAGTTCTCCCAGAAGTCCCATCTCTCTAGTTCCAACGTTCATACCACTTTCCAGCTACTTTACCTATTTACACACAAAACTCAACACAACTCCTATTTTAAGCGGATTCTAGATTTTCCGTCATGGGTAACCATTGCTTCAGGTGAAGGTCCAAATCTCAGAATAGGTCATCAAATTTAAGGAGGTCCCAGTATACGTTTTTTTTCCATTTTCACTAAAATAGGTATGTTTCCATTAAAAGTAAGGAAATCTCAGGGGCGGATCCGGAACCCGTGTTTCCCCGTTAAATCCGACATTGTCTGTCAATAACAAAAATTCCGACTATCCCAGCAGTCCTAGAATTACTGAGATTCTGAGAAATGCGAAACACTATAATGCATACATTTGACATTTTGGGCAGCCAGTATGCTAACACAGTCAAAATTTATATTATATTGAATGACATTTGAAAAATAGGATAAATAATGAATGTCAAAGTTATTCTGGTCCTATCTTCGCATCAATAGCAACCCGTGGGAGTGGTGTGAGATAACGATAAATATTTGTACGCGAAATTCTGCAATTAATGAGTATTTATAGTTCGCGCTTCATTAGTAATCAAAAACCTATATAACTGTACAGAGATAAAGTATTGTTTATTTACAGGAAGTAGATATAAAGTATAATGGTGGTAAAAACGATCAGTACCGCTTGAGTTGGGTGCGGTGCATACAAACATTTGTTATATGATAAGTGTATTATTTTATTTTTTTAGAATAAAAGTGATTGTTGTTCTAAATGGGCTGATAGTCAGACAGGTAAATGCTATATCAGAAAGATCTGCAGGCAGACAAGCAGATGACAGAAATCAAATATGGTGCACAATAGCATCCATTCAGCGTGCGTGTCCCATTATAGGGATTCAAGGGTACACGTGGAATTATGACTCCTGTATACATAGAATTTCTGCAAGTTCATGTCTCAGTGCTGTTACTACTAGCTTTCTATCAATGAAATTTCACACGAGTCTTCATGTCCAATAAAAGGACTCGGGAGGACAAGTAGGATAACAATAGTTTGATCTAAGGTAGACGTTATGGCCCTTTTAATTCTTATGTTAAACTGTTAAAACTGTTTTAGCAAGCTGATATCTCAGTAACTTCCACCAAGAGCACTCATAGAAACTGGTCGGATAACTCGCTAGATAATTTGCTTTACGTTTCAGAAAACGATCCTCGGTCACTACTAGTTTACGTTTCAGAACAAGATCCTCAGTCACTACTAGTTTACATAAATGAAACCCAGCATTGGGTGTTCACTACCATTAAAGGTGCTGAAAAGGACAACGGGATAACTCTGCTTTTATTGTCCCCCATTTTTCAATGAAACTGGGAGATATCCCGTCCGTCTGTTCGTCCATCACGTTTGAACCAACCATTAAACTACTACATACATCATAGACTATAAATACGAGATTCTCCGTATTTTATATAGATTAATGGTATTTGAAATGTTGACAGTTTTCATTTGCTTTAGTTTAAATATGGTATATAAACCACCATAAATCACATGTCTTATTTAACGTCTGGGACGCACACATGTCTGTGTGTTGTATTTATAATATTGGCTACCGTTCAAATGATTGTCAACTTATTCAAGGGTGCTTACAGATAAACGCTAAATACACGCCGCGGATGATAAGTACTTGACTAGTTGCAAAGATATCGGGGACACGCCATAAACTATATAGACAGCCAACAAACGGGCACACCATTGAATTATGGATAAGAATTTAGTTTTTTTATGTTTAATATGTCAGATGCATACATGGACGAGAAATAGTTTGAATTTTGAAATTTTTTTTTATTTAACAGTACAAATTTATCCATGTAAGAATCGGGTTACTGAGATAAGGATTATGTGATTTTCTGTTTATTCAGCAGGATGAAAGATATAAGATTACATACAACTTACAGTTCAGCTGCCTGTGAATTATGAATGAATAATTGCCAAATAATCAATCATTGTGCTATTTAATCTACATTTAGTCAGGATGTGCATATTTCCTATTCGTCTATATAATTGATTGATTGATTGAATATTTAGCGTCATTTTTATGCCATCGAGGGCTAACAGACGATCAGATATCCTAACCACTGTTTACTGTGATTAACCAGTACTCGAGCACACCACATTTCTGCAAGTAACTGATAACTTTTCCACTTGAATCAGCGGTGAAAGACGAATGATAATGAGACACAATGTCGTATATCAATCATCACGGAGACTGTTGCCGGGGATTCGAACTGGATTGATAGTCAGACGCGTTACCGACTGAGCTAATCGGGCCCGGCTCGTCTATATAAGCAATTGGTAAAAATGTATTGGTCACAAATGAAGAAAGGGCTCGAGATTAATCTAATCGACACATATAAAACACAATTTGTACTAGTAGCAGGTGCGCGAAATCAAACTACGGATGGTTTTTCTTATTTCCAGTAAGTACAATATTCAAACTATAAAAGATTGGAACGAAAGAAAACCATTCTTATAGAGTTCTTCTCCAAGGTAACTTAGTATGTACAGTGTTACACAGCGGTACATTTAGAGATACGATAACACAAAATTTGATTGTTACTGAACAAACACACATGTATATAAAAGATAATAATATTAAATCAAATTAAGATAAAGACAAACTCGTAATAAGGACGATATTTATGTTTTACTGTTTGATTTTTTTTTAAAAAGAGACTTTTAGCCTTTACTTCATACAGACGCCTTTGGACACCTCTAATATTGAAAGCCTTAATTCACCATGTATCAGCAATGGGTGAATTATGTTTATATTAACTGACAGAGTGGAACACAGTGCAGGAAGTGTTCAGATTGCTCGTAACGAGCAATCTGAACTCTTCCTGCACTGTTTTCAATGGTGCGGTGAAACGCGTATCTATGGAGTAAAGGGTTAAATAAACTACGGGTGAGATTTGGATATTTGAAACAGTTACTTCTCTAACTAACTCTGTAAAATTATATAACATTCAAGTTTATATGATGCATGGATGATTTTCATAATTCATTCGTGAAAATAAAGATGCGTTCTCCAAATAATAACACAATTCGTCATTGTCAATGGGTTGGTTAGATAACACGTTTGCTCAAATATCACTTGACCGACGTAAAAGAAAGACACTTTTTTGAAAGAAAGACGAGTTAACCGAGCAATAAAAGGTCATACTTGACATTATCTCTAAAACTGACCAGTGGCATAATTTCAAGAAAAGACGGGTTGGTACAATTGAATTTCAATTTCAATTTAATTTATAATTTTCCAGTTGACTGGCCCAATTTGAAGTCTCTGTTATTTCTTTAATTCATTTTTAAAGGAAAACAGATCGGATAGCGTCTATACTACTCAGATTAACTATACGTTTAATCAAGCGTTTGTGCAAAATCTGAATATAGCAAAATCACTTCTATCTCAGTTTGCACACTGACGTTAGAGTTGAAATATTGATTTAAATTTTTTTTTTTACTGTGAAACAAGCTCTTACAACTGATAAATCATGCTCGGACGCTTCCTGGGTCGAACCAGTACTAAGCATATGCGGAAAAGGCATCTTGCTCAAGGACATCACACATTGCCGTGACGGAGGATCGAACCCACGACCCTCCGACCATGAGCTCGGTGCTCTACTTCTAAACCAAGTGCTCCACAATGCACGGGTGACACGGTGGCAATGTAAATACGACAGGGTGCACGTAGTATCATATCATTATCTGCAGTTTTAATGTTCCAGTGTGGTAGCGCTTATAATACTGTTCCAAACAAAAGCCGTTGCGAAATAACTGAACAATATTAATGTTGAAATTGAAACCGACGCCATCAACGTACAGTACAATGCGTATATCATTGACGTTTGTATAGTTTTTTTTAATTTAAAATGGCTGACTAATATATTGCGCAGTGTTGTTACGCTTTATTAATTTTAAATAGAAGGTTAATGGGAGGTAACATAATACATATTTATTAAATTACATTGACTTACAAACTACTAACTTATAATATAAAATAATATAATATAATATAATATAATATAATATAATATAATATAATATAATATAATATAATATAATATAATATAATATAATATAATATAATATAATATAATATAATATAATATAAGACGTACTGGATGGTTAAGAATAAATCACAATAACACTTTTAACACGATTGGTTTATTTTATTTCATCCCAGGACACACACTCAACGTGACAGTTGAAAACAATCAAACTGCATTCCAATTATCATTCATATGAAGTTAGTATAATCACGTTTTAACAAGTTGTAACACGCCTGTCAAAGTAACCTATATAACTAAGTATTTAAATAGCGAGTGTGTAGCTTTAAGCATAGAAAGAATGGGATTTTCAATACATTTAAGGTTACATGTTCAGTTTAACTGGTGGTTTTTAATTGATTGATTGAATATTTAGCGTCATTTTGATACCATCAAGGACTTATAGACGATCAGTTAACCTAACCACTGTTTCCTGAGATCCTGAAAGGTTAACCGGTACTCGAGCACACCCCTCTCCGCAAGTAACTGATAACTTCCCACTTGAATCAGCGGTAACAGACGAGTGATAATGAGCCGCACTGCCGTATATCAACCATCACGGAGATTGTGGAAGGGCGGGGATTCGAACTCACGACCTCTGGATTGAAAGTCAGACGCGCTAACGACTGAGCTAATCAGGCCCGTCTTTCCGCAAGTAACTGGCAAACTTTCTAAAATAAAGAGTTTGGAGCGAGCGTGCACAGCTACTGACCCAACCAATAACGTAGCGTTATATGCAGAGTTAGGTATACAGTAAGAGGAACAAGACTACTTTCCTAAGGTTGAACCTTACAAATAATAGTAATTGGACATTGACAAATGAGCTACTGGACTGCGACAAAGATCCTGCTATACTTAATAAATATAAAATCGAAAAAATGTTGATCGATATGTATATTACTTTTACATCACGATTATCACTATCACTTAACCCTTTACTCCATAGATACGCATTTTCCCGCACCAATCACGGAAGGTATTTGAAAACAGTGCAGGAAGACTTCAGATTGCTCGTGACGAACAATCTGAACCCTTCCTGCACTGTTTTCCACTCTGTCAGTTAATATAAACATATTTCACCCAATAATTCAAAAGCCTTCTATATTAGAGGTGTCCAAAGGCGTCTATATGAAGTAAAAGGTTAATAAAACAACTAGGAACATTTCAGTAAAATTGTATTTTAATAATTAAGAAGAACCGAGCAGCAAAATTAAAGTTACCTTCACATCAGTTAAATATCAGCTTGTAGATACAGAACATTAGCTGCAACTGACAGAAAGTGTACGTTATGTCATCTTAATGATATTAAAAACGAGTATCACGTTTGTCCTTGCGTGTCCTTCTTTTATATTACTTAGAAACCAGTGCATATCTAAATATTTTTGTTATCGGCCGAGTTCGTATAAATATACTAACCTTTAAAACGTGTTCAAATTAATTGTTTTAAATAAATTAGCTGTATTTTGTATAAACAAAGTCAAGGAGAAGCTAAATGCTGTGAATTCAAATAACTGATTTATGCGTTGTAATTATATGATTTTTTTAACATATATTAATGTTAATCATATATATGTTCACTTTTATATTGCTGCGTGTATGTAGTGTATAGTTTGTGTAAATAACGATGTATGTGGTTAAAATCTGATATTCTACATGAAACAAACCCACTCTTATCAGCCTCCAATCATGAAGAACTTCACAACTAAATATCGAAAAACGAAAAACGAATATTAAATCAACTTCAGTTTTGTTTTGTTTTTATTTGTGGTTGAGGTAGGTTCTCCTATGAGCTGAATCCCCGTATACGACCATTTGCGCTGCTATAATTGTTACGTTAGTTAAGTAGTATCTATGACTGAGCTATTTCAAATGACTTTTTATCTGTGCATGTATATACTATAATACATAAAGTGAGCTTATTTTCTAGATTCGCTTAAGACTTCAAAAACTTCTTTGAACGAATCGCTTGTGATATGAGCTATATAAATGCATGGTAGAAAGTGTAGGATACTATTTCCTATTTTCGATTTGTAATATGGCTGCATCTTTATACATAATGAATGTTTGTTGATGGGCCGTACAACATTAAATGTTATGATAGTTTCTGACTGCTACTGTAGTAGCTGGTTGATTATTGATTAGAAATGAATTTTCAAAATTGAATTTAAGTAACCTTGAACTTTGATATTAGTGACCCCAATAAGCAGAAGTTTGTTTCCAGTTAAAACAGTATTCATGTTTCAATTTGAACAAAGCCGTATCGGTCCGTCCTTACGTGAGTATGAATAAGAACGGAATAGAACAGAAAAAGTTTTGTTCTATGAATATAATGGTTGTAAAACACGGCAATCTGAATAAATAGCCATGAGGTTTGTTACACATTTTAAATGCAAAACATTTCCTTTATACTAGTATTTTGTGAACTTTAAATTATACAAAAAACTCTTTGGAAACAGACAGCAATAAGAAGAAGAAGAAAGAGAAGAAGAAGAAGAAGAAGAAGAAGAAGAAGAAGAAGAAAAAGAAGAAAGGTAGAGGAGGAATGAGGAAGTAGAAGAGGAAAAAGGAGGAAGAGGAGGAGGAGGAAGAAGAATAAAAAGGGGAAAAAAGAAGAAATGAAAAAGAAGTAATGCTGACAATGTTTATTATCTTAAGAACAGAATTTGCAAAAGACGAATGGAATTCGACATTTGAGCGATACGTATGTTGCACATTGCACGGAGATGATTTTGTGACGACTACCAGTTTAACACTACATAATACATTTAGTACAGAATGTATATCTAAATAGATCAGACATAAAACTATCCTATTATGTCATATATTTGTACTTGCTTGAAAAGTAAACATTGAGATAAACCCAAAGCCGATGATAACATTACCGTCCCTATAATCGCTGGATTACACTTTGCTTGGTTATCGAAATTAAAAGCCATTATGGGGATTTTATGTATCACAATATAAAATCAGAGTTCACCGGGGCTGAAAAGCGCATTTATCGGTGTCTCAATTTCACTTTCATGGGTTCGAGTCGATGCAGGTCTAAAGATTTTATGTAAGAACGTTAACTAGTTATTTGTGAGGATATGGTGGCGTTATTTATTCCCAGGTATTCCCCCATCACTTGAATATAAACATGCAGTATGTTTAAAAGACATTAACGGCAATATGTCATTTTTTCCTGAAAAATTTATTATTGCTAACAACGTTTTTACCAATCATGCTTATATGTTTCCAAGGCTATCCGAGTGTTCCAGACCATTGTTGTCTAATAACAACTTACATCTCACCGTTGAGGTCGTTAGTTCGAACCTTGCTCGGTAAAAAACTCTATATGTGAGAAAGTTTACGAGTTTCTTGCGGAAAATCGGCGGTTCTACTTAGAATCCTCCACCAATAAAACTATACATGCAATAATGCGTTAAATCCCATCAAACTATGATATATACTCACCGAAGTTATATTGTTATAAGGATATATACAGTACCGAAACATGCCAAAACACTATATCGGAACGGGGAACGAATATACGTGCCCGGGCTATTCCCATTTGAATTGCAATGCTTTTTTGTGTATCAAATTTGTCACGTGATTTCAGTTTGGTTTCGATTTCATCCGCTACATATATTGTTTAATTTTATTTGGTTAATCCTAGAAAGAGTCCAAATGTCGAGGTGATGATAAGCAAACAGTGCGCGCGTAATATTTATTTTTAGAACTGCGATTGCATGTAACCACTCCTTTTCAAATATCTCTTTTTTGTCACATTTTGATGGATTTGAAATTCAAAATGAGTCATAATCTAATCATAACTGATAATACGAACATTTATATTGATTTTTAACCTAATTTCTCAAACCCATCGGGAGCCACGTATCTCTGCCACTGTTGATGTTTTATAAAAATATTCTTCATTTTTCTTTCCTTTTTATGCAGATAACAATTCTGAGTTTGATATCAAAAGAAAAAAGATATTTATTTTTACATGAATGAAATTTGTGAAATAAGCATTTATTACTGCTCCAGATACCCCTTAAAAGAGCAAAAACTCATCTTGGGTTTAAAGTTAATCACACACAATGTGTGAATAGCTTATTTGGTCAGGAAAGTCGGCCCGTGCCTTTATTATATGTATATAATATAAGCAGCTAGTTTGTGTTTGTGTTTTATCTGGCACATTCCAAAACGAAGCCTTAATACATTTATTACATAGCTCGTACCACCCAGTAAATAGTTAAATAGTTCACCGTGTGTTTTTGTATTAATGGCAAACTATCAAACTTCTATCAATAAATATAGGTTACAAACACTTAAATAGTTTTCTCCACGATTTTGGCTATGAAGGGAACACAAACAGACAGGTTTGGCTTATTATATTCAACAGTTTGTTTCCCATCGAATCGACCATCAACCGGTTCATATTCTGAGATAAAGTTTTTGGACATAACTGGTCTCGAACCCACAACCTCAAATATGAGAGGTACGCTATCTCTAGACAAAGATTGAGACCACTCGACCACTGAGAAACAATTCTTGCCTGTGTTGTAAAATATGTATTGTGTTCTATAGTACATTTGTATATACATATACTCGTATATATCTTACTAGTATCATTGTGTATGTTTTTTATTAACATAATTTTATGACAATGAGTCAATGACGTCTTATTCTATAGTTAATTAATTCATCCACAACATCTTTCTTTGAAATAAACTTCAAAAGTCATATCGTTATAACTATTGTAGCGGTGATCATAATTTAAATCCACATTCTTACAAAACTTCGCCGGTTACGAATCCATCATATTGGGACATTAATTTGACTTAGAACCAACTGTAACTAGACTTCACTGATTACCAGTATATAGGTGAACCTGACTGTAGAGCCAATTGTTACCAGACTGCATTGCTTACCAGTACAATGCACTGCGACATGAACCTGGCTGTAAAGCCAACTGTAACCAGTACACGGCATTGCGACATTAACCTGGCTGCAGAGCCAACTGTAACCATACTTTACTGGTTACGGCATTGCGATGTCAATCTGACTGTAGAACCTGCGGGTTACCAGTGCATTACAGTGGGATATGAACCTGACTGTAGCACCAATTATTACCAGACGTCCATGGTTACCGGTACATTACAGTTGGACATGAACTTGACTGAAGAACCAACTATTACCAGACTTCAATGGTTACCGGTACATAACAGTGGGATATGAACCTGACTGTAGCACCAACTATTACCAGACTTCAATGGTTACCGGTACATTACAGTTGGACATGGACCTTACTGAAGAACCAACTATTACCAGACTTCAATGTTTACCAGTACATAACAGTGGGACATGAACCTGACTGTAGCACCAACTATTACCAGACTTCAATGGTTACCGGTATATTACAGTGGGACATGAACCTGACTGTAGAACCAACTACTACCATACTTCAATGGTTACCAGTATATTACAGTGGGGCAAGAACCTGACTGTAGCACCAACTATTACAAGATGTCCATGGTAACCGGTACATTACAGTGGGGCATGAACCTAACTGTAGAACCAACTGTTACCAGACTTCACTGGTTACCAGTACACTGCATTGAGACATGCGACATAAACCTGACTGTATAATCAAATTTTACCACATTTCACGTTTTACTAGTACACTGCATTGCAACACGAACCTGACGGTATAACAAACTGTAACCAGACTTCACTGGTTACCAGTACACTGCATTGCGACATGAGTCTGACTGTAAAACCAACTGTTACCAGATTTCACTGGTTACCAGTAAACTGCATTGCGACATGAACCTGACTGTATAACCAACTGTTACTAGACTTCACGTGTTACCAGTACACTGCATTGCGACACGAACCTGCCTGTATAACCAACTGTTACCAGACTTCACTGATTACCAGTGCATTGCATTGCGACATGAACCTGATTGTAGAATCAACTTTTACCAGACTTCACTCGTTACCAGTTCACTGCATTGCGACATGAATCTGACTGTATAACCAACTGTTATCAGACTTCACTGGTTACCAGTACACTGCATTGCGACATGAGCCTGACTGTATAATCAACTGTTACCAGACTTCACTGGTTACCAGTACACTGCATTGCGACATGAACCTGACTGTATAACCAACTGTTACCAGACTTCACTGGTTACCAGTACACTGCATTGCGACGTGAACCTGACTGTAGAACCAACTGTTACCAGACTTCACGTGTTACCAGTACATTGTCTTGCGACATGAACCTGACTGTATAACTGTTACCTGACTCAACACACGACATTGTGATGTGAATCTGACTGTTTAACCTACGGGTTACTAGTACATTGTGTGGAAACATGAACCTAACTAAAAGCATGATACCTTTAAAGGAAATAGTTATCATAAATAATTAAGGCTACCCACGTTCAGCGTTTAGTGATGTACATACTTAAACTTCGTTTTATGCGATGTAATATATTGATCTAGGTTATTACGTCTCCCCCTCGTGGATGGGGCATATTGCTTTTATTTTGTTCTGCATGTCCGTCCGTCTGTGCATACCGTGGCGAGGTTCTGGACCGATGATTATTTAAAGAAAGCTTATGCCAGTTTCACTTTTCTAAAACGAACTCTTGTCCGCGGTTAATCTCCTAAACCGCTTATTGAAATTTGATGAACTTTGTATAAGGTATCTGTATGAGGTCTGGTTGCGCGTATCGTCGCGGGATACCGGTCAGATGAAATGAAAGAGTTATATGGCAATTTTATTCTTTTCTGAAAATAGAAATCTTGATGAAACTTTCTAGGAGGCATTGTTTTATGAAATTTAGTTTTGCATATCGGCTTATTGATGTTTTCTGTTCCGATGGTTTTAAAGACAGTTAATTGCCTTTTTTGGAAAAATTACTGTGCTGCCCCTTAATTCGGTAGAAGAGGACAGTGGTGAGATATACGTTTGCATTTTTAATTCGCAGAAGCAAAACTAAAAAAAATTGAGGAATTCGCCGAGTATGAAAGATTATAACTGGTCAATATCGAAGCATGACGAAAGTGAGCGATTATGCACGAACTATGACGGAATTGGCCGACAATATGTATCATTATCCTGAGATTGTTTAGTTACGGAGCCAAGTAGCCTGAGAGATGTCCATTCCTCGCATACCTCTACTTTATATTAATCTTTACTTAATAATCGGCATACCTCCTAATGTAACCTGCAGTGTTGTAGCCATGGCCAGGTAATCAGGTAGCTATGATGTGAAAATTGGGTAACTAGACCAATCAAAATATCGAGCTATGGTAAACATTGTTAAGATAATATCACATAATATGGGACAATCTGTCAAGTGTTTTTTTTTACTTGAAGTACTCTCACAGATAAAACTAAAGAAAAGTATAAAGAATAAGGCATTTATGATACAGGAAAACCAGCCTTGCATTCCATTAGCTACTGTTGGTTGTATGGTGCAAGTGTACTGATATATCATTACAAACTGCACGTAAAAATCTCACTGATTGATGTGTTGTGAATAAGGAAACTTTGTTTTATCGAAAACTGGATCAGGTTGCCATGGATATTATAATATGAGTACAAATTGTTATTAAAATTCGATGGCTGTTTATAGTCGAAGATTAGTACAATAAAGTAAACATTAGCTATGAATAAGCATTGGCCAACGTATATAGCAATTGCCATAATATGGTGGTAAATAGTTATTATATATCATTATGAATTCTTCAAACTGAATGGTTGAAGACTGAACAAACGTGGTATAATAAAATGAACTATTGACCAGTATTTCTTAAAATTGAACTATTGGACAAATACTTTTGTCAAAAACGTTGTAACGGTTACCGAGTTTATATCGGTTTCATATATAGTATATATAGTCATATATAGTTTTATCAGTTCTTGGACAAATATTCAATTCTTGGTCCGTTAAGCGCTTTTAGAATATATAGATATTGAATATGTCTAAGCGGCCAGGGATTAAACAAACGTTGAAACTCATTTCAACTGAACCGGACTAATTGGCGCTATCTGCGCAGAACAGACATTCAAAGGCTTCAATAAGTGGTTTAATTTTTTTTCAAATTTCTTTTGAAGGAAAATATATGTTACTTGTATTTTTGTTAAGAAGCAATGAAAGTGTTATTAAGTTAGGATGTTGGAACTTTTAATAAATATATAAACATACTTCTTGATTTACTCATTAAACTGTTATTTAATGTAATAACACAAATATCTACCTTTGAAGTGGCCAGTTGATTAACATTATTCATCCATTGGCAACTTAAAAGGTAAATAGGTATAGCGCTTCAACAACTTCTTACATGTACATGTGCGCTTACAATCACACACACCAACACACAAACACGAGTCTTAATTCATTGTTCAGCTTGATGTTGCTGACCTCAAGTAAATCGTATATTTATAAATATACTCGGATAATTCCGCCATTCTTCAGAACTATGATTCGTGAATGTACGTTGGTTGAAACACGACAGTTATTACAGACAGAAACGATGAGATGCGCCAGCAGTGGACAGCTTTATGGGTACGGGAATAAAAAATATGTTTTTAATAAAATAAAACAGTCCTGTGGAAACATGTGGATATATTTAGTACATTTCCCGTGTAAGACGTAAGGATAATATACATATACTAACATACTAAATACTATACAATTTCTATCTTAAAAGACATAAGTTCGCGGTAGAGAACTTAATGAGTAAGTTTAATTGTTAAATATATTAGCTTGATTACGGCCTTTTAAGTGAAGTTTTTTTTTTAATAGGCCACATCAGAAATTGACAAGCCACAAAAAAGTACTACATGTGCAAATAGACCCATCCACAAATAACACACACACAATACCAAGCATACTTAGAGATGTTGTTGTATGGTGTTTAGCGTCGCTTTCAACAATTTTTCAGTCATATCGCAACATGTCTACTTGAGACAGTCTTCTGAGCGTTGTCACACTAGAGTATCATGCCGCAGACACATGGTATGATACCTCACCCAGTCACATTATACTGACACCTGGCCGACCAGACCTAGAACTCTCCTCTAAATGCTGAGCGTCAAGCGAGAAAGCTTCTAGTACCATTTTTTAATGACCTGGCCGGGGATCGAACCCACGACCTTCCGCATACGAGGCGGACGCTCTACCACTAGACCACGCCGCGGTCCATACTTAGAGAAGAATGTCACCTAATCAGAGTAAATATAACATAAACTATTCAATAGAACACTGCTTAGATACACGATGCACTCTATAGAACACTGCTGAGATACACGATGTACTCTATAGAACACTGTTGAGATACACGATGTACTCTATAGAACACTGCTAAGATACGCGATGCACTCTAAAGAACACTGCTGAGATACACGATGGATTCTATAGAACACTGCTGAGATACACGATGTATACTTCAGCCTAAGTAGAACTTTACTTTGGAAGTCATTGTCAGTATTATATTGCAAAGCAATCAAAATTGTTTGTTCACATATCGTCAATGTTTGTCGGGAAACACGTTTTGCGATTCTAAACTTCTACTTAGACTACAATGTATGCGTGTCATACCAGGCCCGTATTTATCTTAATCATTAGTTTAAACATAATGTAATTCTTCTGTTACAATACAAACATATCCATTTACACCTCGTATTATGACACATTACGTATGCCAAGGCTCTGAGCAACAAGTTATAACAACATAGGTTACATTCTCCACTATACCGCAGCATAGGCGTATATGTGTATGTATATCGACGGCATTGTGTTGTGTCGTGTATAGTGTCGCTTTCAACAATCTTTCACTTATATCAAAACGGCATCTGCTTCAAAAGTCTATGCTCTGTGACTCTCGAGTATCATGCCGCAAATGGGTACAATGCCCTACCCAGCAACAATATGCTGGACATGCCGCAGATGGTAAAATGCCCTACGAGACACAATATGCTGGACATGCCGCAGACGGTATAATGCCCCACCCAGACACAATATACTGGACATGACGCAGATGGCATAATGCCCAACCCAGCCACAGTATACTTGACATGCCGCAGATGGTGTAATACCCCATCGAGCCACAGTATACTGGATATGCCGCAGATGGTGTAATACCCCATCCAGCCACAATATACTTGACATGCCGCAGATGGTATAATGCCCCATCCAACAACAGTATACTGGACATGCCGCAGATGGTATAATGCCCCACCCAGCCACAATATACTGACATGTCGCAGATGGTATAATGCCCCACCCAGTCACAGTAAACTGGACATGCCGCAGATAGTACAATGCCCCATCAAGCCACACTATACTGAACATGCCGCAGATGGTATAATGCCCCATCCTGATACAATATACTGAACATGACGCAGATGGTATAATGCCCTACCCTGATACAATATACTGGACATGCCGCAGATGGTATATTGCTCCATCCAGTCACAATATACTGGACATGCCGCAGATGGTATACTGCCCCATCCAGCCATAATATACTGAACATGCCGCAAATGGTATAATGCCCCACCCAGCCACAATATACTGATCATGGCGCAGATGGTGTAATGCCCCACCCAGCCACAATATAATGACATGCCGCAGATGGTGTAATGCCCTACCCAGCCACAATATACTGGACATGCCGCAGATGGTATAATGCCCCACCCTGCAACAATATATTGGACATGCCGCAGATGGTATAATGCCCCAGACAGTCACAATATACTGAACATGCCGCAGATGGTATAATGCTCCACCCAGCCACAGTAAACTGAACATACCGCAGATGGTATAATGCCCAACCCAGCCACAATATACTTGACATGCCGCAGATGGTATAATGCCCCACCCAGTTACAATATACTGGAATAACCGCAGATGGTATAATGCCCCATCCAGCCACAATATACTGAACATGCCTCAAATGGTATAATGCCCCACCCAGCCACAATATACTGAACATGCCGCAAATGTTATAATGCCCCACCCAGCCACAATATACTGAACATGCCGCACAATGTACGCGTAATGGATAAAATAAAAAAGATTCGTTTTTCAACATCTGTGACAATATACATTTTTAAAGTAACATTACTTTTGTCCAAAAACGAAGTATGGCTCTCAAGAATACTCCTACTGCGTCATGAGGAAAATATTCACTCGATTGTAATTTATAGATGTATCTGACATAGGTGACAGGACCTGGACAAGTTTTATGGCTGTCAGACTACGGTTTCGTGAACATTACAGTTTTATTAGCCATGTGATATGATATATAGTTTATCAACTTTCAAAATAAAAATGTTAATGAAAAAGTGAATATAGAAAGTGTTTTGATCAGTTTATTGTCAGCTTCATTGTTATATGGTTTTAACTTAGTTATTTTACTTCGATTGTGAAACAAGTTCTTACAACTTAGACAAATCACGCTCGAATCAAGCTTCATTGTTCTGTAGTGTCTGGTCAGGCACTGACCTAACTCCGGTGTGACCCGGGTCTTGCTCCGGTATATCCCCGGCCTCACTCCATTCTGGCCCCAGTCTGGCTCCGGTCTGGCCCGGCAAGTCTCCGTGGCTAATCTTCTCAACACCTTCTCAACCAAAAAATCAGAATTTTCCGAAAGTAGATAAAGCTTTTCTCAAAATGTATAACATGAAATGTATTTTAGACATTCTTCCACTAAACTGGGAATAAATCGTCAAATATCATAGACACATCCTTCCTTTCTAAAGTCTGAGCTGAACATATTTTATACACATATTTGGCTTTTTAAGGCCTAGGCGGAGAATACTTCTGCTGTTTTAGTTGCACGTCATATTTCCAAATACTATATTTTTCTATTAAATTTCTTGCTAAAAATTTGCACCAACTAGCATAGTCATTTTTTCAAGAGATTGTGATAGTAAATTTAATACATTTCGATAAAGATTCGCTCACGGTCCTTTTTCATTCACTGCGTTTTTCTAAAGTATTTACTACTAATAGGTACCATTAACTATTAATGGTCAATTAATCTATCACAACCATTGTAATTACCAGCCATGAACCTCGCTCATTCACGTGCTGGTAATCTGCCCAGTTATAGATGACATAATCGGACAGTTTGGATAAGATAATTGGTGTCTGCGTAAATAAAAATCGCTTAAATGTTGAAATATATCCGCGGGTTGACATTAACATTCAGACCACGATATAGTGTTATTTTAATCAAACATATTCTCCATAAAGGTTATCATAAAACGGTGTTATTAAAATAAGTTTGTTGTTGAGGCAATTTATATAATGCACTGAACGTTTCAGTTTACATGTGACAGTTGCAGTCCGACATGGATTTATCTATTTATGATACCATGGTAAGGTCGGTTCTCGGGGTGGAATGCAGTGGGAACGAATATGAAAAATGACTTGTTTACCTGCCCTGGGGTATTATGTGACCCAATTCGGGCAGCTGAAGGTTTCCTTCCAAATTTTTAATTAATACCACAATAACGCTTTCATCTGCGCCACAGAGAGCGAATTGCTAACTCAGTGTTTGGTAATAGAAGTAAATTCAATTATATATTTGTAATTGTTTTCCGGATTGCTCAACATTTTGTTTTCAATATTTTTTATCGCTGGATTAATCAAGAGTAAACTTAACTGGGCAAAGAGGACACATGTCTGATATATGTCTAGAATTGGCATACGCACCTAAAATACGCACCTAACATATCTTGTATTAGCACATCCATAGCTTGTCACTAAGAAACACCCACAACAGTTTGTGTATCATGCTTGGGCAAAGAACGCCCTTCTTATGGAACAGTTTAACTGTCCAGTCACATATCAAACAAACAAGATCGTCAATATTTGAGACTAAAGCCATAATAAATAGTTTCCCAGTAAACAACGGATCGATCAAGTCCGTTCCCAAGTAAACAACGGATCGATCCAGTACGTTCCCCAGTAAACAGCGGATGGGTTCAGTCCGTTCCTCAGTAAACAACGGATGAGTTCAGTCCGTTCCCCAGTAAACAACGGATCGATCCAGTACGTTCAATCCATTTTGATAACAATTTACACACAATTCGTTCACGCACGAGCAATTATTTTGATTCGATTCTACCCTCTGTAGTTCGGGAGTGGAATTCATTACCATACGAGGCCCGTTGTCGGTTTATTTTTTCAATCGATATCTCAATATAAATAGAATGTGCGCAGCGAACTATTATCATTCAGGCAGTAGAAAGGCCAAAACACTCCACACCCACCTCAGAACAAATTGCAGTTCACTCAGTTAGCACTTGTTTTAAAATATATAACTGAATCCCCTTTATGTCATTTTGGCAGCATCGAGGACACTGAGCATTTCTTCTTTACATGTTCATCCTATCATAACATAAGAATGGCATTTTTAAATACACTCTCGTCTTTATGTACTGTATTTACAGAAATTATTTTATATGGAGATACCAGTTTAAGTTACGAATCAGCTCGTCGATTTTTAAAGCCGTGCAATAGTTTATCATCAACAGCAAACGATTCTTATTAGCAGCAATGAGCCATTGAAGTCAAATAATCCAAATTGAATTTCAAATTACTGATATTTCCCCTTGCTGGTGTCGCCGACTTGCCTTCTGATTTCTAATTACATATTCTGAGTACAGAGGTTGTATATGTTATCGAGATAGATCATACATTGTTTGTTTTGGTTGTTTTTTCCTCGCAACGTTGTTCTAAATCTGTTTTTATCATTTTATTCTATTTGCAGCACTGACTAAATATTTCCACAATTAGTTAAACCAGTTATGTATACATAAAACGTCTGCCACAATATACTACAAAAGAAATGAGCTCAATAAGCACTATGCTCGCATTCTATACCTAATATATGTTGTCATTGTATATACATGCATACGTTGTAAATATAATGAATAAAATATGTTTAAACTAATCCAGTCTAAACACATATTTACTATTGACCTGACGCGACAGCGGCCATCGCCCCACCCACTGACCACGTTGCATTTTTTGTCCAAATAAATACAATGTTATACAAGTATTGTTTACTAAGAGACCGTTAGCTTGTCTAAGGAAAATGGCATGGAAACAATATCAATCGCTGATTGGCTTATCGACTTGTTTGACTGACAGCCCGCGCAAGGTCAGTTATATTTTTCTAATCTCTAAACTTCTTTGGAGTTTAACTGGATCATTTTACCGGACGTGGCTAGATCTGCTTATTTAGCGAATGATCATATTTATTTATTCTATTTACTCTTTATGAAATGTGTTGGTTAATTTACAAATAATGCTAATTCATATGAAACTATCAGTATATCTACACAAACACGTTCATTTACGTTGAAGATGTCATTTGATACGAACTGATAATAAAACACATATAGCGAATGATCAAAGGTTAAGGAGTTAATGGTAAAATGGACCCCCGTGACCCTGGAGTTGTAGGTAAAAGATAACATATGAAATACTGAGGTTATAATATCATCTGACAGGGCGGTTACTTATACCAGCAATCTGTCCTAACTATATATTTGTATATATGATTAAATTGTTTCTTAGTTGGTTATTGAGGTCAAATGTCCGGTTGTTTCTTAGATGCATTTGTGGAGACCATGTTATAGTCGTTTCCTTAATGCGTTTATTAATCCAACATGAGCGACCGAACCCTATATAAGGGCCAATTAAGAAATTGACTCTGGGCGCTGTCATATTGAAACATCACGATCACGTGTTAAAAACACGACATTCGTCACATGGAGGTCGCCATTGTTTTTTCTAAACAGTGCAACATGGGAATGTACAAACCGCTATTGCTATTAAAACCCGGTCATGTTCCGTCTGTTCCGACCACTTTCCGGCTAAAAGTGAAATTCAATTGCGGTGTGTGTAATAGTTGTTTGTGACGTTTTAATGCACTAATTGAGATCACTATGAACTGTTGTTTGCATATTTAAATGCCTTAAACCATGGAATTTTATAATATTCCTTGTTTAAATGAGGTCTTGAAACTTATCTTTTTTGACAATTTATCGCCGTTTCTGACAGATTCCTACCGAGTTAATGTAAAAAAATTCAAAAAACGATGTATTTACTCAATTATTATAATATGCTGAAACCATAACAATAGAAATTATAACAAAATTAAACAGCTACAGTTGTTTATTTTACTCGATACAACAGAATGTAAAGACAGTTTACCGGTGTGACATATATTCAGCACGTCGTCAGAATCAGATATATCGCCGAATATGCACACATTTTGGAAAATAGTAATTTTTAACTGTTGTTTTTTTTTTAAAATATTATATCCACATATGAATTCAAAATATGTATACGAATTATTTTAAAATATAATATGATCACATTAGTAAATTGTATAGAACATAGCAGTAAGTACGTTAGACAATATAGATCTATAAGGTAAGTTTCTTTTTAAATATGCAAATGGAAATACAAAATGATTGAGATCAGTACATTAAAACGTCAAATTTACTATCAGGCATACCGCATTTGCCGGAATCTTGTTGAGATTTGGTATCACCCGTGTATTTAGAACCCTGTACAAGGAACCAAACTTACACATCCATTCACTTTAATTGCCACATCATTTATAAGACCTTACCATTGGATGCTTTTTAAAAAAAGCCAACTTGTTAACTGAAGCTTCTAGTGTGCGTTTGTTTATTAATCCAATATATGAAAGAGTTACTTGCATTTATCAATTCAAATTTAGTCCAATCACTCCAATGTTAGATTTACTTTTATGTACATTTTTTAAGTACAATTTAGATGGACTTATCAGTCCAATTTATAGTTATTTCTTATGTATGTTTGTGACGTTGCTTTTTATACACTTGGCGCCTTTTGTTCCCTTTTGTTCGCAACGCTTTGTATTCACAGAAACAAATAGAAATACTTCAACGTTTGTCCACATGCGGACAAAGGTCTTCATTGTATTAAATTTTCTTCGGACATAATGCGTCATGCGGACACAATTTGACATATTTCTGATTTTTCTACGTACAGAAATTGCCAAACGGACAAAAAAGCGCATGTACATACTTTTATTAAGTTCAGTTTAGATTTAGGTCTATCAGTCCAATTCATCGATACTTCGTATGTACTTGCTATGTGTGTTTATCAGTCCAATTCATAGATACTTCTTATGTGCTTGCTATGTGTGTATATCAGTCAAATTCAAAGATACTTCTTATGTACTTGCTATGTGTGTTTATCAGTCCAATTCATAGATACTTTTTATGTACTTTTTATGTGTTTTTAGTCCAATTCATAGATACTTTTTTTGTACTTGCTATGTGTGTTTTTCAGTCCAATTCATAGATACATTTTATGTACTTTCTATGTGTGTTTTTCAGTCCAATTAATAGATACTTCTCATGTACTTGCTATGTGTGTTTTTCAGTCCAATTCATAGATACTTCTCATGTACTTGCTATGTGTGTTTATCAGTCCAATTCATAGATACTTCTTATGTACTTGCTATGTGTGTTTATCAGTCCAAACATTGATACTTCTTATGTACTTGCAATGTGCGTTTATCAGTTCAATTCATAGATACTTCTCATGTACTTGCTATGTGTGTTTATCAGTCCAAACATAGATATTTATCATGTACTTGCTATATGTGTTAATCAGTCCAAACATAGATACTTCTTCTGTACTTGCTATGTGTGTTTATCAGTTCAAACATAGATACTTCTCATGTACTTGCTATCTGTGTTTATCAGTCCAAACATAGATACTTCTTATGTACTTGCTATGTGTGTTTATCAGTCCAAACATTGATACTTCTTATATACTTGCAATGTGCGTTTATCAGTTCAATTCATAGATACTTCTCATGTACTTGCTATGTGTGTTTATCAGTCCAAACATAGATATTTCTCATGTACTTGCTATGTGTGTTAATCAGTCCAAACATAGATACTTCTTCTGTACTTGCTATGTGTGTTTATCAGTTCAAACATAGATACTTCTCATGTACTTGCTATGTGAGTTAATCAGTCCAAACATAGATACTTCTCATGTACTTGCTATGTGTGTTTATCAGTCCAAACAAAGATACTTCTCATGTATTGCTATGTGTGTTTATCAGTCCAAACATAGATACTTCTTACGTACTTGCTATATGTGTTAATCAGTCCAAACATAGATACTTCTCATGTACTTGCTAAGTGTGTTTATCAGTCCAACTGAACATGAAAATGAAACAAATATAAGGAAAGGTTGATAAAGACAAAACAATATATTGTCGATGATACTCTCTCATATTTGTTAAATCTTGATCCGTGGGTCAAATTTGGCCACGCCCAAGGGGTTTATCAGTGTTATTTTTTTAACAATAAAAAAATCTTCTTTTCCGAAAGTGCAAAGCCTGAAGCTCTGATATTTTGCATATAATATAATATAATCATTTCTACAAGTCCTGAACCTAGGGTCAGAATAAACCTTGTTCCAATGACTTGTTTAATACCAGGACATTTTAATTTAAACATCTTTAAGAGGTGACCAGCCATTTTTTCATATTAAGTATAAATGTTCATTATGAGTAGGGGTTTCAAGTTTGTTAAAATAAAGGGGTTAACTGAGGGGACTGATTTTTACAAAATAATTCTGTCGCAAAACAGTCAACTTTATTTTTCTCTTCTATTTCAGGTTTTATTTCAATCATCTTGACAGCTAGAACATTTTTTAGTCATAACAGTTGAGGGTCGTTTAAATTGGATTTAGTAAGGGGCCAGTCGGGCACAAGAAAGGATACTATGAGAATTTCCAAAAATCAAGTTTTCAAGAATTTGTTCATATTTGGTATAATCGTTTTTAATTAAAGTTTATTAATAAAGCCGCTTGCGTTCATTGGGACCCAGAAAGGAGGCTTTGATTTTGACATAAGAATACTATGAGAAATGATAAATTGTGAAAGTTTCATCTCTTTTAGAAATTATTTTTATCATCTTAAGATCTGGAGTATTATTCAGTCATAACAGTTGAGATTGTATCATTTGACCATCAAGGATTCAAAAGGAGATAAAATTGTGAATTTTCAAAACTCGTTTTCCCAAGAGCTGATAAGCCTAATATGTTCATATTTGGTATAAATGCTCCCTGTGAGCAAGGGTTTGAAGTAAAAAAATTCCCAATTGTTTAAATACAATTTAAATAAACTTTACACGGAAACTAGTTCTAAATATACGTAGAAACGTTACTATGGTACATAAAAATGAAATAAAAAATGTCTTAAAATGACATTTTTGACATAAACAAATATTACAAGTACATATTAACAAAACTTTATTTTCAGTCAAACCGTGTTTTCCATCCGATGCATGTTCATAGTACTATATAATAAAGGGTTATTTCTTTAAAAGATTGATATAGTATCACAGAAGGCTTCAATCTGAAATTTTGATTTGCGTAAATGATATCTTGATGGGGTTTTTCTTATGTGAACTATGAATGCGTTATCTCACTGACTGGTGTAACTGGCGACAAGTTGGGCATTTGATAAAGTAAATGTGTTAATAGGACAATGACCTGTATCTTTATACAGAAAGAGAAACACATTACAGACCTCTGAACGGTGCTGGCGTTGTCCGTCCCTGTCCGTGGCAAAATGAGAAGAAATCCGGACAACAGTCACCGCGTGTCCTGTTACAGAACATATCACAGTAACACAGCGTGTCCAGTATCGGTACCGAGCACTCGTCTATCCGCCCAGGGCAACATCCATCTGGCCGTGTCGCACAGTAGGGTCCAGCAATGTCTGGACCCCACTCTATATTCCTTTTATGCCTCCTCAGAAGTCTATTAACTCGTCCCCTGGCAGACGACATTCCAACCGTCACTAAAATGACGCATAACACTAATCCAAACTTTATTAGTGGACTCATTTTTATTTAATTTTTAAACTCTCAATTGCATTTATCGATTTAACAAAGGTATAGCGCACATTTCATATATTAAGTAAAACAACGCTTTTTCATCACCGTTTGAGATAGTTTTCATATAATATACACACTTAACCATCTCATGGTTTAAGATCAATTAAATGTTAATCACGAAATATCCAGTTAATTGCTTATCCAGCAAACTAATCAAACACGCCTTCTTGAATACTATTCTAATTGTTCCATGTGTCTGGGTTACATCTAAA
The DNA here is from genome assembly GCA_029582155.1 of Panopea generosa. NCBI lineage: Eukaryota > Metazoa > Mollusca > Bivalvia > Adapedonta > Hiatellidae > Panopea > Panopea generosa. The sequence continues at coordinate 58,468,855 of CM055901.1, forward strand.
CGAATCGTTATCCGGCTGCTTACATTTACCTTCAAATTAAAGTGAAACTAGACAATGCACTCGTAATCCTCTCTTGTCTAGATGTGGAGACCGAAAATAAATTTCCCCCCCAAAATTTGCTGAATTTCACATTAAACTCCGCAAATTGGAAGGTTTATCAAATCCTGTACGGATACTGCGACATTTAGCCAGACCAGAATATTTAAAAATAATTTGCAGCGATTGACAAACTTCGCTTCCCACCGTGTGTTACGATAAACTAAACAACATTGACAGGCAAGCTCCTGTATTCTGTTCCACTACGACAAACTGATAACAAATGTAATATCATTTAAAGCGTATACTTTTATGGGTCATAAAAACGTAACAACGGCGTTAAGTTGTACATATAGATTTATTAGAAGATTTATTCGGTGGGACAGGTAATACATACATTGATTAAATAGTCGATGCTTCTGAGCAAAAAATATCTTGTATTGGTGTTGTCACGCCCTCTCGTCTCTTGTAGTTCTTAAGAGAATGGCATGTGGTTAAATATTCTGAATATGTGTTTTATACTGTATTACATACGTCAACAAACTACGATTATAAAAAAACCCAAACATTTTGGTTCTTTTGGCCATTACAATATTAAGAGTTGCCAGTAAGTATTGAAAAGGCATACTACAATATGGTATTGAGTATTGGGGTGTCATATCAGTATTGAGAAGTCATATTATGCAAGTATATATGTATATATGTTTGTAACTAACCTATGTTATTGGGGAACAATGCAAGTGCATGTTTACATTTGACCATTGTTATGTAGAACAATTTGAATATGTGCTTGTATTTCGTCTGTGTTATATTAAAAAAAGCAAGGATATGTTTGTATTTGACATAAGTTATTTAGAAATATGCAAAATTTGTTTGTATTTTGGTCGTCTTTGTTATATGAAAATATGCACGCATATTTTTTTATTTGACCTACTTGTAGAAAATATGCTAGCATATGGTTGTATTTGATCTACTTGTATGAAAATGTGCAAGGATATGTTTGTATTTGACATAAGTTATTTAGAAATATGTAAATATATTTTTGTATTAATGTCTATGTTATACGAAAACATGCAAGCATAATGTTTGTATTTGACCTTCTTGTATGAAAATATGCAAGCATATGTTTGTATTTAAATTACTTGTATGACAATGTGTGTGTATGTATAAGCGTTTCTTTACCCTCGCACTTAGCTCTAGGCTTTTTGGCGAGCAGGAACAGAAGATTACGATGCCAGTGGACAGCATCAGCAGGTTCACTACTCCTCCCGGTGCTGCACCACTGCCTGGATAAGATGATTATTTTCTATGTCGGTTGAGTTGTTTGTCTAAGTTGTTTCTTGGAGATAGCTGGTTATGTCGTAGTCGTAGTTGGTGTCTTCTAAATGGTGATGACTAGTTCCCCGTAGATGGAACAACAGACGAGCTCAGTAATCTAGTTAATTGTAATTGTATACCGGATTGAAATCCAACCAATTCGTCGTCAGCTTAGTACGAGAGACCAGTACAGCTCATGTCGAAATGATGATAGAAGTCTTGTTGATAAGATGGTTCCCGTCGAAAGATGATTCTAGGAGGTATGCCGATTATAAAACAACCCTTTCTAACGCCACGCTAAAAGCATAAAAAACGATGATTTGTTAAAAATCCCCCCATGTGAAGTGAAGGGACCGTGACCGACTTAGAAGGCTGGAGCTTGCCCAGACGATGTCCATGCTGCTCGACGGCCGCTTGAAGAGTGATGATGATGAAAATGTGCAAGCATATACGTACGTTTAAGTGTTTGTTTACACTCGTACTTAGCTTTGGGCTTTTTGGCGAGCAGGAACAGAAGATTACGATGCCAGTGGGCAGCATCGGCAGGATCGCTACTCCTCCCGGTGTTGCACCACTGGCTGGATAAGACGATTTTTCTCTAGGCTGGTTCTTGGCGATATGATGTTCCATCTTCCGTGCTTATTTCAGTTGTTAAGATCTTTTTGTCGAGTTTAAAGTTGCCGCTGACTGGGTCAATTTCAGCCCGCTGAGCTTGAAGCCTTGCGTATAAGCGATTTGAAACCGAAGCTGTCAAACAGACGAGTAGCTCGACGATGTACATTCTAGGAAGATTCTTGTAGATAAGTTGTTTAAAGATGATTAAAGATGATTCTTGAAGACGATTCTTGTGTTAAGTTGATAATGCAGATATAGAGGTTCCGGTCAAAAGTTGTTTGAAAGTGTGCAAGCATAATTATGTTTGTATTTGACCTACTTGTATGAAAAGGTGCAAGAATATGTTTGTATTTGACCTACTTGTATGAAACTATGCAAACATATGTTTATATTTGACCTACTTGTATGAAAATATGCAAGCAATGTTTGTATTTGACCTACTTGTATGAAACTATGCAAACATATGTTTTTATTTGACCTTCTTGTATGAAAATATGCAAGCATATGTTTGTATTTGACATACGTTTTAAGAGATATGCAAGTTTATGTTTGTATATGGTTTTTGTTATATGAAAAATTTGCAAACTTATTTTTTTATTTGACTTTTGTTACGTAGAAATATGCAGATAAGTGTTTGTATTTGGCATAAATTATTTAAAACTATGTAAGTATATGTTTACATCTGATATATGATATATGAAAATATGCAAATATATGTTTGTATTTTGGTCTTTGTTATATGAAAAAACGCAAGCATATGTTTGTATTTGACCAATGTTATATGAAACTATGCAAGTATATGTTTGTACTTAAGCTTTGTTATATGATATTTATGTTTATATTATGCATATGTTATATACAAATATGCAAATAAATGTTTATATTTGGTCTTTGCTATATGAAATTGTGCTAGTATATATTTGCATTTGGTCTTGTTATATTAAAATGTGCATGTAAATGTTTATATTTTACCTATGTTATAAGAAAATGTACACTCATATGTTTGTATTTGGTCTATGTTATACGAACATATATGTTTGTATTTTTCAATGCTTTTTAAACATCCGCAAATAAATGTTTGTATTTGACCTATGTTATATGAAATCGCGCAAGTGTATGTTTGTGTTTGCCCTATATTATATGAAACTATGCAAGTGTATGTTTGTATTGGAAACAAGTTATTTAGAAATATGTAAATATATGTTTGTATGATCTTGGACTTTTTAAAAGTGAAGCTTTTGACGTTAGAACCAGTATTGTGTACAACAATGTGCGTAATGAATAATATGAATTGCTAAACAAATGTCGTTTGGTTGTAAAAATCTAGTATGTTTAGAATATAGAATATTTCTTTAGGTTGGTATTATTGCAGCTAGTGACAAAATCAACTATATGGATATATGAACTTATTAATGAAATCTAGATTTTGATACATATGTTCCATTGTTTGATCTTAATATATGTTTCGATATCGTGATCAAATGGATTTAGAGTTTACCTTAAAACGCATATCGGACGACTTGTATGTTGAGTCATGTAATATATGTAAACATATATATGTGTTTCTATTTGGTCATTATTAGATGAAAATATTCAAGTTTAATGATGTTTGTACTTGATCTATATTATATGAACATGAAAGTATAATGATGTTTGTACTTGATCTATATTAGATGAACATGGAAGTATAATAATGTTTGTACTTGATCTATATTGGATGAAAATATGCAAGTACAATAATTTTTGTACTTGATCTATATTAGATGAACATGGAAGTATAATAATGTTTGTACTTGTTCTATATTGGATGAAAATATGCAAGTATAAAAATGTTTGTACTTGATCTATATTGGATGAAAACATTGACGTATAATAATGTTTGTACTTGTTCTATATTGGATGAAAATATGCAAGTATAAACTATTTGTACTTGATCTACATTGGATGAAAATATACAAGTATAACGATGTTTGTACTTGATCTATAGTAGATGAACATGGAAGTATAATGATGTTTGTACTTGATCTATAGTAGATGAACATGGAAGTATAATGATGTTTGTACTTGATCTATATTAGATGACATGGAAGTATAATTATATTTGTACTTGATCTATAATAGATGAACATGGAAGTATATGTTTTATGTTTGTAGTTATGTTTTTTTTGAGATATATAAGGATGTGTTATACTTAATGTATGATTGTTTAAAATATACCAAAAAACCCTTGTTAAATGTGTAAGCCTATGTGTTACCTTAAGTCTTTAGTTTTAAATAAATGTCTTATTCTGGTCCATGTAGTTTGGAAATATGCAAGTTAATGTTTGTACTTTTGCGCACGTTATTTATTATATGAGTAATACTTATGTGTTGTTTAGTAATATGCAAGTTTAAGACTTCGTTTTTGTTTTGTCCCATGTTATAGAGGTATGTTTTATGTTGCTTTGGAAATATTCTTATGCTTTTGTTGCTTTATAAAATAATCCTTAATAATCGACGTTATTTATAAATATACTTGTATTTGAATTTTATTAGCTCACCAGAGCAAAGTTCATATCAACTTTTCTGACCACTCTGTGTTTGTTTTCATTAATGTTTTGTTGTTTTTCATTTGGTCGGCATCAAACTAACGTAGAATTTATACCTGGCTCAAACATTCTTGAACCGACCAAATCGGATAAATAACGAGCTATGCTTAGAAACGGCTTTAAAACGTCAACTTTAAAACGCCAATTACCTCAGCTTTCATCGTAGCTCCCACTCAGTCAGTCAATTGACGCCAAACTGTCAGTCAAATAACGTTTGACGCTGAGCCAGTTAGTGTTCATTAAGTAAAGATTTAACAATTAAGAAACCACGGTAGCTCCTTTTGGGTTTCTTAATTATTAAATTTTACTTAATGAACACTCACTATTAATAGTTTTCATTTGAGCTCCATCCACTTAAAAACATATTATCAAAATATCTAGGACAAGTTGTTATGTTAGAATGACGATTCTTGAATCGTCAAAATATGTGTTATTTGACTTTGTGTATTCCTCTAGAGTTAACATTTCATTATTACACTGACAATTTCATGAGTTTTGGACTGATCAAATCTAATAATTAATGTCGGAGTCATGGTCCTTGAATCGTAAGAAACACGTTATTTGACGTTAGGCCACAATAAATAAATTGCTAAATTGTCATCCCCTCCCGCCACCTAATTTTCATGCCGCCCCGACCCTTTTTTTATTAAAAAAAACATCAAAAAATCTAAAATTTGAAAATAAAAATAAAATCCTCCCGCCCTCCCTGTTTTTAAGAGATATTTAGATGATACTCTAGTAATTAATCTATAATGGCCTTAGGTGCATTCCAGCAATCGTAGCTGTCATTTGATATTCAACAAACGTCCACAGTTGTTATATCTATAATATAACATTTTTTCCTCACCAAACGTCCACAGTAGTTACGTCTATAATATCACATTTGACCTTCATCAAACGTCCACAGTAGTTATGTCTATAATATCACATTTGACCTTCATCAAACGTCCACAGTAGTTATATATATAGTAACATTTCACCACCTTCGTATTCTGAAGTATGTCCTTTGCATTATCAAAGTTCTAGATGACTAGAACAAATTGTATTACATTCGTGTTTGACAGAAATGTCTAACCACAACTTTGTAACTACATGGGTATACAGAAATACAGGAATGCATGTTATCATGCTCTGATATAGAAAAACAAATAAAAGCAACATTTACAATAAAAATAACACAGATCAAACTTTAAAAATGGTACTAGAAGCTTCCTCGCTTGACGGAAAACACCATACAACAGCAACAACAACAATCAATTCGCAATGCTGGTAATTATATCGACATTGGTGTTTTTATCAGTGCCTGTTAAACATATAATTGGAACACCTTATGGCTTATTGGCATTTATATTTGATCTTTATGGATGAAATTTTGTGTGTGTCAGCTAAGTTATATGAGGCTAAATGGATCTTCATCATGTATAAAATAGCACGAGGATGAGATAAATAAGGATGTTATTGTTGCATGTGTAAATTTAAATTAGTTTTACACGTCTAATTTTGAGCTCGCACAATGTACACTATTTCCTCCATCGATGAGTGTACAGTACACTCTGTCAACTTACATAAATTCAAGTTTTGTAGCGTGGACATCAACTGTCGTGTTTAAAGTGCAAATTCAAAATTTAAGTCCAAAGCATAAATAACGAATTTTCCGATGCGATCTTAAACAATTAAATGGGGACTCAAAATGTAAATTCAAAGCGTAAAGAACGAATTTTCAGGTGCGAATTTAAAATCTTAATGAGTATTCAAAATATGAATTCAATGAATGAAGTTTAAAATTCACATTTTGAATTAAAAGTATGTAAATACCATTTCAATTCGTCACGTGAAAAAAGAATTCAATATGAAATCTCTTGTAAGTGTATTATGAGTTGAATGTACATAAAACACACAGGACGTGGCAGGATCACTACACGAGACAATTATAACAAGTGTTTACTTAACACAGCGGTAAACAGATTCTTATTCCAAGGCCGAAAATACGCAAAAAGTCAAAATAGTGCTTACTGCGTGTTACATTATTTGAAGATAATATTGCGGATGTATATTTCACGTGTACTAACATTCCGACGCCGTCGCAGCAGAATATATCGTATAACTTGAATGCCGCACTGGCATCTGCTTCTATATGTCGCACCTTCAACGCTAAATGTCGTAAGATTTTTACTACCAGTATATGTCGCAAACCCAACGCTAAATTTGTAAGAGCAAAAACATCTATAGTTAAGTTTTATAATCTTTATCTAATTTTAAGTAATCGCCGACCCTAACAACGAAGTTGGTATGTGTGTTTTTGTGTGTGTATTTTGAATTGTACGACTATTTTCTATTGTGGAGCGCTAGTCCAGTGGTTATGTCACTTGACTAGTCTTCCATGGGACCAGAGGACCGGGTTTGATCCCCGGTTTAGTAATTTTACCGTGTCGCCTATCAGTTTAAGGAAGATTTCTATTGCTTGGGGAGCTCTATTCGTCAGGGGCTCTATGTGGTCTCACAAGGCTATCATACCAACATTGGCATCGTTATGTTTTGATTAATAGCAAGCTCACATCTAGATAGCAACTACATAAACATCAATGGAATTCCGTATGCGTATTCGACACTATAAGAATGAAATAAGGGCATTCTACTGTTATCTTATTGCTGAGAAAATTCCGTATGTGTATTCGACACTATAAGAATGAAATAAGGGCATTCTACTGTTATCTTATTGCTGAGAAATTATGTTACAGTGGATCACGCTCACATCTTAGTTAATACTCCCTATACTCCAATATAACTGCACGTGTTTACGCAACCATGGATAGTATTCAAAGGAACAAATGATATAACATTTTACCTTTAGGAATAATTATTGCCCTTTTTATAGCTAGGAAAATAAAATGTTAAAGTTTTCAGCAAATTTATATCCCAGATTAAACACTTTTTTCATCTGTTAGATGTTGTATGGAGACAAAGATTTAAAATGCGGAACACGGTGTCTTCAGACAGCTCTTGTTCTAGACGACCAGAGGTGGAACATGGTGTCTTCAGACAGCACTTGTTGTAGACAACCAGAAGTGGAACACGGTGTCTTCAGACATCTCTTATTGTAGATAACCGGAACACGGTGTCTTCAGACATCTCTTATTGTAGATAACCGGAACACGCTGTCTTCAGTCATCTCTTGTAGATAACCAGAACACGGTGTCTTCAGACATCTCTTATTGTTGATAACTGGAACACGCTGTCTTCAGACATCTCTTGTTGTAGATAACCGGAACACGGTGTCTTCAGACTACTCCTGTTGTAGATAACCAGAAGTGGAACATGCTGTCTCCAGACAGCAATTGTTGTAGACTACCAGAAGTGGAACACGCTGTCTTCAGACAGCTCTTGTTATAGACAACTGGAAATGTAGCATGGTGTCTTCAGACAGCTCTTGTTTAGACAACCGGAAGTGGAACACGGTGTCTTCAGACAGTACTTGTTGTAGACAACCGGAAGTGGAACACGCTGTCTTCAGACCTATTTTGTTGTAGACAAACGGATGTGGAACACGTTGTCTTCAGACAGCTCTTGTAAACAACCAGAAGTTGAACACGCTATCTTCAAACATATTTTGTTGTAGACAACCGGACGTGGAACACGGTGTCTTCAGACAGCTCTTGTTATAGACAACCAGAAGTGGAACACGCTGTCTTCAGACAGCTCTTGTTGTAGACGACCAGAAGTCGAACACGCTGTCTTCAGACTTCTCTTGTTGTAGATAACAAGAAGTGTAACACGCTGTCTTCAGACATCTCTTGTTGTAGTAAATAGAAAAAGAACACGTTGTCTTCAGACAGTTCTTGTTGTAGTCAACCAGAAGTGGAACACGCTGTCTTCAGACTGCTCTTGTTGTAGAGAACCAGAAGTGGAACACGGTGTCATTAAATGGCTCTTGTTGTAGACAACCAGACGTGGAACATGCTGTCGAAGTGGAACACCCTGTCTTCAGACAGCTCTTGTGTGAGCTAACAAGAAGTGGAACATGTTGTCTTCAGACTGCTCTTGTGTGAGATAACAAGTAGTGGAACACGCTGTCTTCAGACTGCTCTTGTTGTAGACAACCAGAAGTGGAACACGTTGTCTTCAGACTACTCTTGTTGTAAACAACCAGAAGTGGAACACGCTGTCTTCAGACAGCTCTTATGTTAGATAAATAGAAGCAGTTAATTTAATGGTATCTAATTCAAATTAAAAAATAATATTACCAACAAGGATGTGAGTAGGAATCATAGATATTATGTAAATTATAAAAACAGAATATCGAAATTATTTTTTTATCCAGATAAACTTACTTTTATGAATTGATCCTAGTTTCATTTACACGATATTTGACTGTTTGCCGAGTTTGTATAATTATCTAAACATCGCAGCCGGATATAAACAACGGACTGGAAGCAAGGGAGATAAGTGAACATGACACAGTAGTAAACATAGATATCATAAAACAATCAAACATTAAGTAACTTTAATGTGTTTACGTTTAATTAATTAAAATCAATGCTTTCTATGAACATCATAACATACCAGTCATATATATACATAAATATAATTATAAATATAATTATATATAATATATATTCACAATACTAATCTATATAGTCTTTGAAAAATCAGTTTATTTGACGTTCATTTGGTATATCATAAGCGTTTAACATGTTCTTGTTTAATTGTGTTGTTGAGGACCTCAGGGAAGATTGAACTTAGTACAACTGGGTTTGCTCGTAAAAATAAATCATTATTATTATTATTATTATTATTATTATTAAAAACTAGCATATAGCCGTTAAAGGCTCATGAGAGAATACTGAATGAATCAATGAATTGAACTACATTGTGTTGATAACTGATGTATGGTCTGTTTAATAGTCTAACTGGGATGCCATGGGTCAAAGCATTGGGGAATTCTTTGTGCGTTCAGTAAACTGGGATAAATTGTGTAAATTCCTTGAAATACAGTGTGTGTGCATTCATTAAATTCACATACAATGTATCAAGTGAAACTATCAAGTCAATGGAATACGTTGTGCAATTTATTCCACTTTGATCCCTGGTGTCAATTCACGGGGATCTCCTGTGCGAGTTCAGTAAGGCCAACATTGTGTAAGACACGCACTAAATCACAAATTCTCGCACTGTCGCCATTTTGTCTTCTCCATTTTAAAAGGGTTTGCCATGCCATCTCGTAGTTTCCTTCGATATGAAAATCGACCTCGATACTGTCAACCTGACCTCTGGAAAATCCAAAGCCGGTAGCCAGTTTTTTCCACCGCCTCCCGATATTCTCACATATGAATCTAAGATCGGCTTTTGAAGGAGGAAGAGTCGAATCTGAAACAATAAAATACAGAGTCCCCTTACACGT